>OZ053300.1:42990416-43374766 GCA_964056655.1 Arabis hirsuta
CACTAGTGTAAACTTTACACTGTAAAGGCTTTTGCCCTTTTACCAAAACATTGGACTGCAATTACTCATCTTGTATCCCTAAATCACTGATGCATGATCCTGAAACAGGGGATTGCAGTATCATGTTTTCCCTGTGACACTGTGTTTTATGCAAAGGCATCTATTAATTTATCTACCTTAAGCATTAAACTACAAAGGTATGAGCTGAAGATTGTTGCAATAGTACCACTGAGATAAAAAATTTCAAAGTTAGAAAGTTTGAGATCCCCGATATATTACAAATTTGTAATTACTCCAAAATGTCACTCAAACTTGGAAAAAGAAACCAAGATTTAGGCATATGAACACAAGGAAAAAACTAGGAATAAGTTAAAACAGGAAAGAAAACCTGGGTATATTCATGAAGTATATCCCTGTGTCTTGCTAGCTTCTGCGTTACTGATGTTGTGGGTGCAGCAGATGCAGCACATCTACTCATAGAATCATTAATGTCCAACAATTTCTCAAGTGAAGACTGGATTTCCATCTCCATGGACTTCCATGATCTTCCTGATCCAACTGTTGGAGACCCCGCATCGACATACCCTGAGACCAAAACATATAAAGCTGGTAAAGAAAGCAGCCTGAAACTTTCCATGTAAAGAACTTTCTAATGGTTCATCACAATATAATACAATACATGATTCTTGAAAGCTGAAAGCTAATGCAAAACAGTAAGCTTTAAACACACAAAATTCCTCCTACCAGAATCGATTACACATTGAAAAAGCACAACAAATCTGAGTATACTCCACCAAAATGTTGACACAATACTGGAAACGTACCACACATGAATCAAGCATTGAGGGAACTAGAACAGAGACTGAGAGACAAATATCAATCAAAATTCAATCCATCGATAACCAATTCCTCGATCCGTATCACATACTACAAAACACACATAGATCATGATCAAGCGGAAACGAAAGAAGAAACGAACCTCCTTGTGTAAACCTAGCGCCGAGCTTAGCGTAAGAAGAGAGCTTAACGTCGAGATCGCCTTCGATTTTACGAGCTTCTCTACGAAGTTCCTCCCAACCCGATTCCTGCAGATCTAAACTCGATTCTGTCATTTCCGATCTTCACCAATCCAGATCAGTAACCTTCTCCGTTCATAGATAACTCTCCAGCTCCGCCGTGAACCAATGTCGGAGCTCCACCGTACAGTAACCACAGCGAACGATCTGATTCTAACTGAAACTGATAGAACCAATTTAGCAGCGACGAGAAGACGATGGGATCGATCTTCCCTCCTCGGCTTCTTCGGGCCAATAATATGGGCCAGTTAAAAATTGGGCTTTAGTAGGCCCATTTCATCGCAAAAGACAAAGATTGGACACCAGTCAAGTGGGCCCTTGCCTAAGTTTGATTTGAAGCCTGGTGAGTGAAGAACTAACTGTACGGAAACACGACGTCGATGAGTTTTGAGACTCAAGGGGAAAGATTCCATACAATAGAAGTTTTTGTTTCGACTTCCAAATATCGAAAGGACCAAAAACAAATTGGTTTTTGTGAATTAATCATAATTTTCTTTTACTATAGATTCGAACTCATCATAACCAAATGTAATGTGCGGTTTTAACATTTTCCCATTTCGCATGAGTTTTTAAAAAAAATCATTGTTTGTTTAAAATATTGTTTCTATGGGCAAAAGCAAAACTCTTTGCTCATGAAAGAAGGAATATTTTCTCCAGGTCATATCAATTATGAACGTATAAACCTCTTTTAGCTAAGATTCGGAAATTTATATATGATTAAATATCTTTTTGACAAATCTTGTTGGGTTAAAAACACAAATTAGTTTGTAAGATATCACTCAAAAACTAGATCTATCTTTATTCGTTTTCTTTTAAAGTATCTTATCCTGATATGAATATAATATAATCAACCATTATTAACGTACACAAGTAACACAACTAGAGGACACACCGTACACATTTTGTTCTCGTATTATATGTATATATACTTTTAACAAAAGCACAGAAAGGTAGACGATCACTAACCTTTTTAAAAAAACACAGTAGACATATCACTAACATTTTAAAATGAAAATGGTAGGGTTTTGATATCGTGTGAGTGTTATCGAATAGGTCAAAATATTGTCCCAAGTGGCCAGCACACGTGTGGTGGCATAATTGTCTTCATCTTCAAACATATAATATAACCATGCATGAAGCTCCGACAAAAACTTTTTCAGATAATAGAAGAAATTAATTGTTAGGTTTTTTTTGGTATGATAGCTTCTTTTTCATATTCATAATCAACCATAACCAATATTTGCGTAAATTATAGAACAACAGTTTACGGAAACTAATAAAATTAAACGAATTTTATATAATTTTTATCCTACAAGGTTAAATGAATGAATAAAATCTGATTTTTTTTTGTAGATGAGTTTTGTGCCGAAATCCACATCATTTCGTCGAAAAATATTTATCTCTCTTTCAAACATGATTCGAACGAAAAATAAGTTTAAAGACAACACATTTTTTATACAATCCGAAATTTGCCACTAGTTAAAACTCAATTGGTTAATTGATTTCTTTTTATGTTTAGAAGAAAAGTGTAGTAGTAGGGTAACGGTTAATGGGGCGTGTCATATATTTAATGTAGATTCTTCGACTTTTTTGACTATTTAATAAACAATTTTTTTTTTGGGCAGATTTAATCTAATCCAACGGTTAACAAGCTTAGTCTTCATCTAACCGTTCATTTATTTATACCCTCCACAAACTTCTTTTATTTCTCTATTTAAATTCCTCTAGCCTTTTAACTCACTCTTCTCTTGATCTCTTCCTCTTTATAACGTTTATGTAAGTCAAAATTATTATTTTCTCAAAAACATTTCTATTTCCGTTCACATAAGTCTTTCCCTTCAAGATTCTGAAAGATTTTTTCCTCTCATAATCTGTTTTGTTTCTCTACAAAGAAAAATGTAAAACAGAGTGTTTTTTTTTTTCTTTCTTTTCTTTCGAATCAGCTAAAATAATCAAGAAACGAAGATGAGGAAGATCAAAGGGTTTAGAATCGGTAAACGGATCCTACGAGTCTCTAAATGGATGTTTAGTAAAACCCGGATCCATCGTTCCGGGTACAAACGGTTACACCCGACCCGACCCGTTTGCAAGCTGAGCTTACCAATCACCAAACTCAAAGGTTGGGGACAAAGTATCAAGCAAAGTTTAAAATTATTCGGGTCTACGAATGGATCATCCAGATACAAACCCGACCCGGTTCCAAAGGGACACTTAGCGGTTTACGTGGGTCAAAAAGACGATGACTTTCATAGAGTTTTGGTACCTATCGTTTACTTTAACCATCCTTTGTTCGGTGAATTGCTCAAAGAATCGGAAAAAGAGTATGGATTTTGCCACCAAGGAGGGATCACTATCCCTTGTTTGTACTCGGATTTCGAACGGGTCAAGACCCGAATTGCATCCGGGTCGGGTTCTAGGATATTTCCATGAAGACAATTGCGTTACGATTTTCAACCTTTTTAGTAGATATTGTTCCTTTTTTTTTACTGTATTTCTATCTTGTAATGTTACTTTTCGTCACTTTACGCTTTCTCGTGATAGTGAGTCTATACAGTGAGGTGATAATGTAAATAATTGTTTATGATTATGATAGTGATTAATGTATCGATAATATAATGATGGGATTAGCATGGGGACACTTGGTGGGTAATTGGTAATTTGTCTTTTGATTATGATGAAACCCCAAAAGGAAAAGTGTAACACGATTCTATTCGCTCTATATATGGGTCTACACAAGATTTGTTTGTTGCTTGCTTAGTCCCATTAAGTATATACGTTGTAGAGGCCATATTCTAGTAGATACATGCAAAGCATTTTGGAAAATCCTAGGTTCAAATCTTCTCGGTTGGAAAAAATTTCGTTATCCATCGGTGGTTGCTTGAAAAATGACAATCTAGTTTTAGGGTGTCGACGCGCAAAGGCTTGGATTCGATTCTCATTCGGAACTTGGAGCAATTTTTATGGGTTAGTATAGGCTATAAGTTTCGTTTGGATCATGTGAAATCCTAATAGTATGGTATTGGAGGTTCTCGTCCTTCAAATCCAGAGGTCTAACATGGTATATATGTGTCCCATGGATTTGCATATCCGTGAGATTAGTCGAATTTACCCGGATGATCACCTACAAAAAAGTAATTCTATACTCCATATTTCGTATACTATTTAAGAATGACTTGTTAAATGTTAAAAAAGGAAAAAGTTTTGTGGTTTTTATGTTTAATTTTAACACGAAACACTTTGATGAGAAAGATGTTCAAATCTAAAACGAACGTCAATTATAATGCGATGTGGTTTGATATCAAACAAAATAGCTTCTCTCATTAATATATTTTGCTTTTCTATTACATTTTTTGAATGTTCAAACAAATATTCTGTATATATTAATTGAGGAGATACTAAAAAAAAATCATATGAGTCAATCAATGAACAATTTGAGGGACACATCATTTAATTTGACCAATCAAAATATTTCAATTAAAAATATGCCATAATAGAAATTTTCTACACATTCTCATTATTTTTTAACATAAATACATTAATACATGTTCTAAAGTTTTTAAACCCAACTAAATGTAATATTTTAAACTTACTTAGCATTTCATCTATTTTTATGATATATCAATAAGCTTTTTATTATTATATTTATAACAATTATCTATTATGTATATATGTATTTAGATTAATATACTATAAAATATTTTTATTATGATATGTACTCTACTATATATATTTAATCACATTTACAAATATTTATTCATTTTATTATTGGAAAACATATATTGCTTTTGTTTGTTATGTCCGACAAATTAATATAAATCTAAAATTTATCTAATTTTTCGTATGTTCTATAATTTACACTAACACTAAAAATCAATTTTCTATTTAAAAGATAATGAAACAAATAATATTTGCATGTGTTTTGATCAATTTACAAATAAAAATATTAAAACTGATAACATTAACATATGTTTGAACGAAATTTATTATATTTATGCATAATACATATCATTTTTATATGTTTAAAAATATTAGAAATCATATATTTTGTAAAATATATTTAAATGTTAAAAAATTATATACTAAAATCGATTAATCAAATTAACAATCATTTAATTTTGCGCTTGACGCTAGACAAAATCTAGTTACAAGGTAAATAAGAAACGACGTACGGGTTCGGGCAATGCAAATAAAAACTATATAATCTTATGGAAATGATACATGCCACGGTTCTTGCCTTCTTAGAATAATTAATATTTTGAATTTTGGATATCTTTCTCCACTTGACATGCAAATGCATACTGGTGAGATCCAGTGAGATCTTTCCTTTTCAGGTGTATTAGTAGTAGTCGTAGATCCATAATGAGACAAAGAATTTTCATAGGTTGATTTATAGTTTTCTCAGTAGATTGGTCCAATTTTAAGATTTATCTATCACGTTGACATTAATTTGCGTGTATGTGGCCGTAACCATTAGTTGTTTTAGTCCATATACAAGGAAAATACCAACTTGTTGCTGCACGAGGCCAATAATAATTTTTTTTTTCTTTTCAAAACAAGGCTAATAATAGTTAACGTAGGAGAAATGTTTTATATGAAATTTTATTGGATGAACGTATATTATTGTTATATATAAACGTAATTAGCTAAATATTTCAAACGTTAGTATATAAAATTACAAATTATGTTATATATCCGTATGTTAAAATCTGATATAAAAAAGTTTCAAAAAAAAAAAAAATTCTGATATAAAAATGTAAATCACTTATCTTTGTTTTTTTCTTTTCTTTCAAAGATCACTTATCTTTGTATTGTCTTTAATCATTAGTTGTTTTAGTCCATATACGTAACGTGAGAAACTCTACTATATATGTTTTCATCTCATGTACAACTTCTACGGGTGTGATTAGTAACATGAGTTACCATGAATTAAGATTGAGTTATGGGTATAACTCATAGTTAAGTCAAAAAGTTACTAATCATGAATTAAACTAAATTTTTTGAATTTGAGTTTGAGTTATGATGTGTTATTGTTGATTTACAAATTTGAGTTATATCCTTTATAAAATTAGTAACTCAAAAATTAACTGCACATCATGAAAATTCTCATGCATTAGGGATGAGTTACTATTTTTTAATTGTTTTTTTTCTTCTCAATTTTTCAACCAACGTTAGTTTTATGGATTTTTATTTTCTTTTGTGTATCTTATTACTACAAACTTTTTCAAATTAGTTTTCTTTTTACTGTTTTATGAAAAAAAAATATTTTTTTTTTGTTTAGGATATTTATGTTATTTTATTCATTTAATCTATTTTTATTAGTCAATTTGTAATAAAATTTAATTATTTTTAGTTTTACATTTAATTTGTTTTTTAATAACACATACGGCAACTTATACATCAAAAAAGTTACCAGTCAATTGCATTGAGAAAAATGTTAACTCATATTCTTACAGCAATTTCACCGCATAAATCTACAGTTTCTACCACATTATTTTTACTACAAATTACATCAAATTATAACACTTACTACAACTCAACTTTGATACTACATGCTACTACGAGTCGGAACCTACATGAAAAATCCTTTTTGGTTTATAAAAAATCTTGTTGGTCATGGTTTGGGTCATAGAGAAGCTTAATGGGCTATAATAAGGCCTACAGTAATGAGGCAATTTTTATCATATGATCATTTATATCAGAAATACACAATACAATATATTTAAAGAATACAAAAAAACGAAATTACATGAAAGTAGTATATAATTATACAGAAATTTCCAATTCTATATTATAACAAACAATTTTTATTCTTTGTAATAAACCAATCAATTGCGTCGTATATATACAACTTTTGCATCATATATACCATATAATATTTGAATTAATCAAATATATATTCTTCAAAGACCAGAAGTAAATGGTACACTCGGCGGAATCCAAGAACTACCGGCGATAAAACTACCAACGGTAAACCTCGAAGCCTCTGAAGCAGAACGAAGGACCCGGAACCCAGGCCATGTAACCCGACCCGAAGTTGAAGCACCCGGACCCGTATTTTGAAACTCAGCATAAAACAAAGTACTCAAAGCAAAGTTACCATCCCACTCTAACCATCCACGTGGATCAATCAAACTATCAAGTGAAGTCTTCATGAAGACCGTTCTTGAATATTGTCCCCAAGGTCGACCTAAATAAGTCTTGGTGGATCCTAAAACGGGTTTAAGATCCGAAGCGGCCGTGACCCGAGAGTTGTGGATAATAATACCCGTGTTTTGATTCGGGTCAGATCTTCCTTGAGCGGTTATTGTGTTGTTACGATTACGTGGACGTCTTGCGAAAATGTTGCAATTTTGGAGAACGGCGGCTGCGTTTCCGAAGATGAAATCGACTGTTCCGTAAACGTCACAATTGCGGTAAAATTGGCGGTTTGAGTGAACGTAGAGTGTGTCTTGGTAGGCTTCAAAACTACATTGGTAGAAAACGGATAGATCCGATCCGGATCTTAGAGCTACCGCTTGTGCGTTGTTTGCACCCGCCGTGTTTCTAAACGTTATTCCACGTGCTATAAACCCGTCTCCGACCGCAGCTGCAATTAAAAAAGTAACAAAAGGATTAATGATGCAATTTAATCATGTCACACGTTGAAATAACATGTCATGTAATAGATTATTTGACTACATGACTTTTTTTTTTTGTTTTCTTTTTCTTGAAACTGACTATGTGAGATCATTTGATGGATAAGATCATTCTAACAATCATTAATGGAAAAGATCATTCTAACAATCATTTTGAAAAACAACCTATAGAGGATTGCGTACACTTCAAAATATCTTAGTCCATGATTTAAAGAAAATTTGGTTGACTTATTACATAAAATTTGTACTTAGCTAGATAAAGATCTTAACCCATGATTTAAATACCAAATATAAATTCTCAACTCTATAGTAAGACGCGGTGCGTGGTTCTTATATATCACTTTCGTTTCACTATCTAGTTTGGTGGGGTTCATGCACGTAAGATTCGTAAACTAAATATTATAGTATAAATCTTGAAAATAAATAAAAGTAATCATTTGTAATCACACGTACCGACAGTAGCTGAATTAAACGTCGTCGACCCTCCTCCAACACTTCTACTTCCGGTAATAATCGTCTTCCCTATACCATCACCTCTCAACATGATATTATTTTTTCGAATCTCAAGATTCTCTGCGTAAACGCCTTGCTTCACATATATCACGAACCTACCACTCCCTGAAGCAGCGTTAATCGCATCTTTGATCGTGCTGAAGTTACCTGACTCGTCTTTAGCCACAACTGCGTTATCTGCCGGCGTTGAGCTTTGCAAAAGCTTCCGGTCACCGGGTTTGACCCACGAGGGAAACCCGTCTTTCTCAGGTGGGGTATAGTTGAAAGGAACTTTGTTAATAGCTAGTGTATTACATATTAGCTTTGAGACGTTGTTTGACATCAAAGGAAGGACCATATTGGTAATGCCAAGCTCTAAGAACCCGGCTCGACAAGTGTCAAGATTGGTTAGAGCCGTGCTGAGCCATGTTTGCGCGTCGGTTTTGGAGCACTTCACGTGTGTGTCCATCGTTTCGTTGATTTTGGAGACGGTGAAGTCGTAGAGCTTGAGACAATCTTCCCAAGCTGCTTTTTCGCGTTTGTCGGGGCACTTTGGTCCTAGCGTGAACGCGTGGTTTTTAGCGAGGATGACGCGGTCTAGAGCTAGTTTCGTCGAGAGTTTGAGGAACTCGGATTCGGTTTTTATGGGTTTATTGTCTGAGTTATGGGTTAAGAAATACTCGCAAGGTTTAGGGTTTGGAGTTTGGCTACACCATGCTTTCACGTCTTTCGGGTTGTAACCCGAAACGGTCCATGCTACGAAAATGCATAAGAACACTAAGGTAATATAAACTCGAGAAGCCATTATATGACCAAACGTTTTGAGAAACGAGAGAAGTTTGTGTTTGAAGGTGTTTTGATGATGAGAGTGATTCTTGAATCGATGTGCTTATATAGATGTATGGGTGAGTTATGTTTTTTTTTTTTTTTTTTTGTAGGCTATTTTTTTTTTGTCGGCTATGCTTTTATTTACTAAATAATAGGTAAACAATAAAATAAAATTCATTATAGTAGAAGCAAAAAAAAATAAAAACGTATGTCTACCAACCATTATTGTATTGGCATGCCGTCATATATATTCTCTATGTTGATTTTTTTTCTTGTTGGGCTATCTTTTTGACGTGTATCTTTTTGTTGGGCAACAACCAAAAAGATATTATTTATACACAATAATGTGAAATTAATTTGAATCAGAAAAGAAGGAATTCAGTCCACAATCGAATTTTTATACTATATCTTCGAAACGATTAAAATGTAATTGCATGAAATTAATAGATTCCTTAATAAGCAGAAGTCTTATCGTATCTTTTTTTTTTTTGTTTCCAGCTACTACTACTTTATGAAATTTTCGTTATAAACTTTAATACTGACATTACGCGTACAATAAAACCTCTATAAATTTATAATATTGAAATTTTAAAAATTTATCAATTAAAAAAGTTATCAATTAATCGATAAATTAATAAATATTAATTTATAGAGATATATCTATTTTAGATAAAAAATTTCTTTTATAAAAATTCAAATGGTATTATATTAAGGAACTTATTTAAATCTTTTTGTAAAAATGATATGTATTGATTTGAGATTCTGATATATACTTTTTGGTTGTTGCAATAGAATGAATGTTAACATCATAATATACTATCAATATAAAAATTATACACGTTATTATGTACAAATTTAAAAAAAAAATGGTTATTATTCTTAATGTTGATGATAAAATCAACAATGGTATATATTATGATACATTTGGAAGGAGTTATGTATACAAAATCACTTATCGTGTCTATAATATTTTACAAGTTTTGGATATCGAAAAAACAATTATAAATTTTTTTTTGATGTAATAAATAGACTAAAATATCATTGAAACCAAATAAAGTATACATATATGTTTAATTATACATGATTATTAATTTATACTATTATTGTGATCATATTTTACATAGGAATTTCAAAAATATTATTATCTTATCGAATTTTGTTGATTTTTACGTTTACCCGACTTGGGACCGAAATTTTTTATTAATTTATGGTGATTATTAATTTATAGAATATTAATTTATGGAGATTCTACTCTATATGGAAGTTAAACTCAAATCGGATTTATAAAAGTCTATTAAACCAAAGAAGAAGAATAAAAAAATTCAAAGTGCCTCTATAATTAGTTTGATTTATTCTCTATAGTTTGGAACAACATTTATCAAAAATTATTGTATGTAGGTAAAGGCAGAGACAGTGTAATCGTTATCTACAATTAAAGACTAATCAACCATCGATGTCAACTTCGAAACTTTTACTGGTTTCTTTCATCAATATGTACGACTTGTATACAGTAGCGCACTGTAGACGACCACTAGCCATTTGCACAATTCTATTTAAATGGATCCGATTGGTAACTCCGTTTGAAACGAACGGTTGAATCAATGGTTAGAGAAGACGGTTGGATTACAGAATCAACATAACTAACAATGTTTTTTTTTGATAAATCATAGTAAATAAACTTTTGGGTTAAAGGTCACGTTCAGATAATTTTTTGATTTGATGGTATCATGGTACATTACGTAGTATAAAACTATGAATTTTCCGGATTGGTGGAACAATTTGTATACGTTCGTCAACTGCGCTTTAACTAATTAGGTTGTTAGTTTGAAAAAAAAAAAAACTAATTACGTTGTTAAGGAAATATATATAGATTCAACTCTATAATAGTATACGTATTGTTTCTTTTAAATTAAACAAATTGAGAGTACGTAAGACTATAGCGATGGTAGGTTGGTTCATCTTTAATATACTAAATCTGGCCGATCATATTACGCCACATGGCTTGTGCTTTATAAATCATAACTATATATATAAAAAAAATCTACTGTTTCGCTTAATCTCTTCAATGCCTCAAGGCCCTCAACCTCAACTAATCTTCCACACAAAACCACGATCTCCTCCCCAACCTCTTTTTTTTTTTTTTTTAATATATTTCCTACACTTCAAAATTGAAACAAAAAAACCATAAAAAATAACGTGTCAATCCCACGAACTCTCGATCTTTGGCAACTGTCAATCTCACATTCTATCATTCATTAATCTCCGTTTTGTTTTCATCAACATCTTCTCAAGTAAAAAATCCCTACCCCTTTTCCATTTATATTTCTTCAACATTTTACTCACATAACGGCGGATCTATAGTACAATGTCAATCACTATCACATCTTTTTCAATGGCCATCGACTGCTTTTTTTAGTCTTAACAATTGTAAGTTTTATCGAATTTAAAGTCTAAATTTTTTTTTAAGTTTTGTTTTCCCAACATTCGTTAGAAATTTGTATACGATTATAATATATTTTTTGTTTACTTCTTCAAATTGTTCGGGACACAATTACTTTTTTTTGCCACAAATCGACGTTGCTCAAATACGATTACGTTATTTTCTATTTCTTACTTTTCTTTCCGCATTAAGCCTTAGTTGAGGATTATGGTATTTCATTCATGTTTTAATTTTTACAATATAAGGAAGGACCTTAATCTTTGTTGTCTCTTACGATTAAAAGCTTAGGAAAATCACATTTTAATTTTTTGGTTTGTAAAAATTGTTATATTTTCTTTGAAACATGTCTTGAATCTGTATAAGTGCAGATCAAAAGCAATTAGAAACATGTATATATAACATGTGGATCATAAGCTGGTTTAAAAGCTGGAGAAAGTTCTGGTGAAAATGTGCCAAAGCTAGAGAAGAAAAAGCTTATATTCAAAGCAGATATCGAAGTGACTAAAGCTGAAATAGAAGAGAAGGAGAACTCAAAGAACAATAATGAAGGTAGCTTGAACCAAACACTGGAAGAAGAGACAAAACCGATTCTCAATTGTGTATATGTAGATGATTTCAATTACTATGTAGATGATTTCGAATAACTTGGTATCACTTAAGTTAATAAAAGAGTGACTATTCAATTTCAAATATTAAACTTTGTCTATCTCACTTTTTGTTTAAAAGATCCAGTAACGAAACACTTCACATAGATTTTTTTTATCATATTACATAGTTCATCCTTGACATATGTACTATATGCTCTCTCTTAAACATCTCCAAGAAAATAACAAACATGTCTAATGTATCCTAATTTTTTTGATAAAAAATCTTATCATATAGTTATACTGCATTTTTAATGTAAATAAATTATTTTCCCGTACGTATGACGGGTGGACAACTAGTCTAATATTAAATAGCAAAAGATGACTAATTAGAATGATCTTATCCATCTAAAATCTGATTTCTAAATGGTTGAAAAATTGGTTACATGCAACGCACAACTATACATGTTTCTAATACTAGAAATTTGTCCGTCATTAAAAATGAATTATCAGAATTGATAACTAACGTAATACAAATTACGTTTTAAAAACAAAAAAGGTTTACTTAGTTTAAAAATGTAATCTGGCTAAGAATTAAAAACCAACAATGAGAATGGCACCATCATCTTCGGACTTTCGGTGTCCTTCTTAAAATAATTTTCTTAAATCCAGTCACTTACAATTCAAGACGAATTTACCTGATACCGTGATAATTATAGATGGTTAGAATTTAGAGTTTATGAGGAAATTATGGTAATTAGTCTGATTGATTTCTGATTATTACTATGTAAGATCGCTTAACTGTAGACTGTGGTCATTTGTCCACCATAGCCCGCCCAAGAATAAGTTTTAGGGCATCTCCAACTCCACTGTAAAGCCCATTATAAAATGAAATTTGAAGTAAAATTCTCTTCAAACCTACTCCAAAACCCACTCCAAAATAGAATTATCCATTTTTTACTCTATATTTGGAATAAACCCATTTCTTCTTCTATTTCGGAGTTAATTTTTTTTATTTATAAAAAGACCATTTAACATCTTCTTTAGTTAATTGGATACTAAGATTTATCCCAAAGTTTCTTCACAATAAGCAAAAAGCTTTCACATGTAAGAGCATAATTATCCATGAGTTTCTGAGAGTATCCTGGTCTCGATAATAATAAAAAACTAATTTTTGGGTTTAATTTTGGTTGAGACGTTTCTGTACAGAGAGACTACTGACACGGATCAAAAGGCCACGTGTTGCAATGTGAGTGGACCAAAAACAAAATCATATGTGTTCTCTCTCTTGTTCATCGCGGTTCTCTTTTCTCTCTTGTTCTTCGACGAAACTTATGCGGATTGAATCAAAATAATTGTTAAAAGATCACATGTTTTTTTTTGTTCTAGAAATGGGTTCTAGAATGTGGAAGGTGACACCAACCAAAGACTCGTCTATTCAACAATTTTGTCTTACCAACCAAATGTTTGTTTTGTCAACAAATGCTAGCTGCCACCAAACCTCTCTGCTCCTATAAATACCCTTGTAAGGAGAGGAGACAAAAACATCCCAAAATCTCAAAGAAGAAGAAACGTGAGGGAGAAAAAAAAAAGGAGAGAAAAATATAATTTTTTTTTTGTGTGAGAAATTAAGAGTAATTTCTTAAGTGTAATTGGGTTTTGGGTGTGAGTTGAGAGTGGTGTGATTTTTTTCCGGTTAATAAGAAAAGATCTGCAGCATATCCGGAGACGTAGGCAACATTGGCTGAACTCCGTTAATAAATTGTGTGTTTTTTATCGTTCCCACAAATCTAATTTATCAGAAATTTGACGTTATTTCCTAACAAATGGTATCAGAGCGTTTGGGTTATTTTTCGTCAAATTTGGTGCGAGTTTACTATTCATGTGAATAGTGAATCCGTGAATAGTAAAACTTGTCGACGATATTGGTTCGTCGACGGAGGTGTTCTTATACACGGTGGTTCATAAAATAATCAGAAACGATGGGAGACGAAGATGGTTCGGCACATCGTATCGAGAAATTTGACGGTACAGATTATGCATTTTGGAGAATGCAAATCAAAGATTATCTGTACGGAAAGAAGCTTCACCAACCACTGAGCAAGAAGCCTGAGAAGACGACTCAAGAAGATTGAGATCTCCTTGACAGGCAGGTTCTGGGTGTTATCAGATTAACACTATCGAAAAACGTTGCTCACAACGTTGCAAAAGAGAAGACCACAGAAGGGCTGATGAAAGTTCTCTCGGATATGTATGAGAAACCGTCAGCCAATAATAAGGTATTTCTCATGAAGAAAATCTTCCACCTGAAGATGGAAGAAGGTGGCCCTGTTGCAATACATGTGAACGAGTTCAACACGATTGTCAACCAACTGTCATCTGTTGAAATCGAGTTTGATGATGAAGTGCGAGCACTGATTTTGCTTGCATCTCTGCCAAATAGTTGGGAGCCTATGAGGGCTGCGGTTAGTAATTCTGTGGGTACTCAGAAGTTAAAATTCAATGATGTTCGAGATCGTATTCTTGCTGAAGAAGTTCGTAGGATAGACTCTGGCGAAACATCAATGAGCTCTGCTTTCAACGTGGAAAACAGAGGCAGAGACCATAACAGAATAAACCAAAACAGAGGCATATCAAAATCAAGGAATGGAAGGGGTCAATCCAAATTCAGAAAGCCTGTTGAGTGTTGGAACTGTGGAAAGACCGGCCACTTCAAAAGTAATTGTTGGACACCACCAAAGAAGGAAAATAACAAAGGAGGCGGAGCCAATGCAGTCACACATGGAATAGCTGATGCATTGTTAGTATCAGTTGATTACCCGAGAAAAGGTGAAATTCATGATGCAGCTATAAACACCACCAAAGCATCGATCTCCTATGTTGATAGTCCGATCGATTCTTGGGTTCTTGATTCAGGAGCTTCATTCCACACCACACACCAGACCACAACATTATGGAGAATTATGTTACGGGGAATTATGGGAAGGTATACCTAGCTAATGGCGTACCTTTGGACATAGTTGGTATCGGAGATATCAACTTGAAGATTTCAGATGGACTCGTGTGGAAGATCACAAAGGTTAGACATGTGCCAAAATTGATGCGAAATCTGATCTCGGTAGGACAACTTGATGATACGGGGCACAATGTCAACTTTGGTGATGAGCCTGGAGAGTGAAGAAAGGTTCCATGGTGGTTGCTAGAGGTCATAACAGAGGCACTCTTTATATGACGATGAGTTATCAAGATACAGTTGCTGTTGTCGAGAATGCCAAACAAACCCAGTTATGGTATTGCAGATGGGGACATATGAGTGAGAAAGGGATGAAACTTATGGTGGCAAATGGTGTGTTACCAACTCTGAAGACGATGGATCATCAGATGTGTGAAAGTTGCATTCTTGGAAAATAGAAACGAGTCAGCTTCTCAAAAGACGAAAGACAGCCAAAACCTGAGAAGTTAGAGCTGGTGCACACTGATGTATGGGGACCCGCTCCTGTCGCATCATTAGGAGGTTCGTCCTACTATGTGACCTTTATTGATGACTCCACAAGAAAAGTGTGGGTGTACTTCATGAAGAAGAAGTCTGAAGTGTTCTCGGTCTTCAAAAGATGGAAAGCCATGGTTGAGACTGAGACGGATCTCAAGTTGAAGTGCTTAAGATCTGATAATGGTGGAGAATATATTAGTGAGGAGTTCAGGAGACACTGCGCTGATAATGGGATCAAGATGGTGAAGACTATTCCTGGAACGCCACAACAAAATGGAATAGCAGAAAGGATGAACAGAACCCTGAATGAGCGTGCAAGGAGCATAAGATTACATTGCAGATTGCCAAAGACGTTTTGGGCAGATGCAATCAATACGGTGGCCTTCCTAATAAACAAAAGACCGTCTGTTCCATTGGGATTCAAGATCCCTGAAGAAATTTGAGCCGCAAGAAAGTAAATCTTTCTTTTCTAAAGGTGTTTGGTTGCTTGGCTTATGTTCATGTGGATGATGCTGCAAGAAGTAAACTTGATGCAAAATCTAAGAAGTGTTACTTCATTGGTTATGGTGACACAGAGTTTGGTTATCGGTTTTAGGATGATCAAAACCAAAAGATCATCCGTAGCAAGAATGTTGTGTTCAACGAAGAAGCGCTGTACAAAGATAAGATAAAAGAAAGCTCGGAAAGAAAGGAGTCCATAGCTGTTGATTTGGGAGATATCATGGCACCAGAGTTGTAACAAGATACCACAACAGCAGAAGAGCAAAATTCTCAAGAAGAGAACAATGATGCAGATGAGAATGATGATTCTGAAGAGGACTCACGTACACCAGTTACGAAATTACGACGGTCAAACAGAACCATAAAGAAACCTCAAAGATTTTCTCCATCGTTCAACTATATTCTGCTCACAGATAGAGGCGAGCCTGAATGTTAGGGAGAGGCAATGCAAGTTGATGAATCTATCAAGTAGGAGCTTGCAATGAACGACGAGATGGACTCGTTAATGTCCAATCACACGTGAGAGTTAGCAGACTTACCGAGGGAGAAAAAGGCTTTGCACAACAAGTGGTTCTATCGGATAAAAGAAGAACATGATGGGAGCAAACTTTATAAAGCGAGGCTCGTTGTGAAGGGGTTCCAACAAAAAGAAGGGATAAACTACACGGAAATATTTTCTCCTGTAGTTAAGCTGGTAACAATTAGAGTTGTTCTCGGGCTGGTAGCAAAAGAAGATTTACATCTTCAACAGATGGATGTGAAAACAGCATTTCTTCACGGTGATTTGGATGAAGAAATTTATATAAAGCAACCTGAAGGTTTTGAGGTCAAAGGGAAAGAAAATCTGGTGTGCAAGCTTAAAAGAGTCTGTATGGCTTAAAACAAGCTCCAAGACAGTGGTATAAAAAGTTTGACAACTTTATAAAAACTGTTGGCTTCATGAGGTGTGAAGCTGACCACTGTTGTTAGTTCAGGAGGCTAGAAGAGTCCTACGTGATATTACTCTTTTATGTTGATGATATGCTGGTAGTGGGAGCAGACTTGTATGAGATCAATAACTTGAAGAGAAAACTCTCCGAAGAGTTTTCGATGAAAGACCTGGGAGAAGCAAGACAAATTCTTGGGATGAGAATTAGCAGAAGCAAGGAGGGTCTTAAGCTATCACAAGAGGAGTATGTGAAGAAAGTCCTCAAGAGGTTTAACATGGATAATGCGAAGCCAGTTAGTACTCCCCTGGCGAGTCATTTTCGGTTATCCAGAGATCAATCCCCAGTGACAGAAGATGAGATGATGTGGCGGTAGAATCTCACAATCACGATCTAAGTAATTCTTCAGGGTTTGTAAAGTTCTACGTAAAGCAACCAAACGCAAAGATCTCAAGAGAGGTTTTATTAAGCTGTGAAGAGAGCTGTTACAAGAGTTTTTTGCTAATGAGTTCTCCCCTTTCTGGGTGATAATGAAGAGCTATATATAGTAGAATATCTAAAGTGGGCCAGTTAATAAAATGGGCTTGGCCCATTAAACAATAATTCTAATTTAGGCCCATTATTCCATTAAACCTATTTTGCTCATGGGTTTAATGTCAATTTGGGCCCAAATTCAGACTGAGCCTCCGTAGATTCGTCGTGATTTCGTCAAGATATTGCGGAGTTGATCTCGTCGCTATATCGATCTCACAGGGGTGGAATATGACCCCTACAGTTAGCCCCCCAGCTTGGTAGTATCGAGTTATGATGATGCCAAGGTAAAAGTTTCTGAAGTCTGAGATCGATATGTTGGATTGCGAAATTGCCAGGCGTGGATGTCTTGTCATCGAACTCGGGAAGTTCTTGTTATTCCGTGTGGAGCCGATGTCTGCGTGTTGTTCTGGGCTTATTTCTTTTTTTATTGTCTCAGGAGACTGAGGAAGTTGATGATCTTGATGCGTTGATGGGCTTTGAGGCCTGCTGGAAAATTTTTAGGATTTTTACAAAAACCTAATGATTTTAGGAAATCCTCCCAATATAAATAGGCCTGCTACCAGGACATTATTTTCTACCAAATCACTTTCCCTCAGCAAAGCAAAAGGTAAAAATCACATCTGCTCCTTATTTTATTATTATTTGTCTTTTGGTTTTTGTTTTTTTTTTTTTTTTATTCTTCTTCTCCTTCGAACGGCCGCCGCTTCTTGCCGTCGCCGGCTCGCCTCTCCGCCGTCGCGTCTTGATCTCCGGCGAGGCCAGGTCACGTCGGGACGAGGCTCACAGACGAGATGGCGGCGTGACTCGACCACCGTCGACGAGGCCCTACCACGCGGCGACGAGATTGGACCACGCGGCAACGTCGAGATCCGCCGGAGACGGGCTTCGGCAGGGCAGCGTCGCGTGGAGGGAGAGAGGCCAGCCGCACGTAACCGCCGGCGACGAGATCTGTCGTTCGAAGAGATCTCACGAGTTGACTCAGTGAGTTGACTCGTCCGAGTCGACTCACTGAGTTAACTCGGTGGAGATTTTTTTTTTTTTTTTTTTTTTTTTTTTTTTTTTTTTTTTGGTGACTCGACGACTTGGTAGCGAAGGCTGGCTTTGTGGAGTGAAACTGACTTGAATCGTTGACACTAGGCACAACGGAGAGGTAAAGTTAGAAGGATGGTCTCTGATTCCACGGATTTGCAGCTTGATAGTTCGAGCGACTTAGATGATTCTGGAGATATGGTCGCTGATCCCTTCCTTCTCGGAAGGAGAATGGTTCTTTCGCCAGCATCCGACACTAGTAGTTTGTCGAGACCAGTTTACTCCAACGCTCTAGTCGTGGTCGATGAGGTTGACGACGAGGTTGCTGTTTGTCCGGCTGCCAAAAGGCCGAGAGCAAAGCGGAGAAGACCTGATCCGCCTGGGTCTACCATGTCGACTCAGAGGTCTTTGGATTTCCTCACTGCTTGCTTTGGTTTTCCCGATGGAGTCGAGCTAGTCGTTCCTCGCTCAGACGCACGAGCAGATCGTCCTCCAGATGGCTACTTCACTATGTACGAGGCATACTTTTATGCGTGCTTCTTGTGGTTCCCGATTCCTGGCGCTATTCTTGACTTCTTATGGAGGACCAACCTTGCTGTTTCTCAGATCACGCCTAGCGGGATTCGCCACCTGGTTGGGATTATAGTGCGCAGTTATGAATGTGACCACGAGATCAGTGATGACCATCTTTTGAGTCTTCTGGAGATTAGAAAGACTAGCTCCAAGGACAAACTTTTTTACTACTTTAAGGGGAAACCGGATCTCCAAGTCGTCGGGGACTTTCCCAATGTAGATCGTTTCTGGTCGGAAAAGTTTTTCTTTGTGAAAATCAGTGAAGCATCAGTTGGCTGCGATCATCTAGGCATGCTTCGAAAGAGATGGAGAACTCGCGGTCTGCTGCGCTATTGTGTTTAGCTTAGCGTTCCTTGGTGTTTATTGATTTTTTTTTTTTTTAGGCTTAGAGTCACCATTTCCTTGCTTGCTTGCTTATATCCCTGGTTCGCGATTCTAACCATTTTTCTCTTGTTGTTGTTTTTGCAGTTTTGAGTCGCATTGAGAGGTTGCCGAGCGACTTATTTGTTCTTCGCGACGAGCTTGCTGCTGAGAAGTGTAGCTGGAAGGAAGACTTTTCTTTAAGCAGAGTTAGAGAAACTTGTGCTCGTCGCTTCGGAGTTACTTCACAGAATTCTTTGCCAAGAATGTCGGACAACATGAAGAAACCCTCTGCTCGCGAGAGGAGAGCTGCTGAGGCCAGAAGAGGATATAATGCGAGAGTGTCAGCCCCAAAAACAAGCGCTGCTGGAAACCTTGTAACTAAGCAGCGTCGTCCACCATATGAACGAAATGCTGTCGTCCTTACTGATCGTCAATGCGAGTCTTCGTACAGGCGTCATGATGATGCACAGGGAAGGGCTGATGATGCTGGTGAAAATCGCAAGCGCTCCCGAGAAGACAGGGGCAAAGATGTTGCTGACGGAGAAAACCCGAGCAGACCAAGGCGCACGTCGTCTCCTCAACGTGATCACGCAACGACAGACTCATCCTTCCCTTGCGGTTCGAAGAGATCCTTCGGTAGTGCCGAGGTAGCGGCGTCGCATCTGTCCAAGATCGTCTTCCCAGGCACTGAGTTTCCCCCGCCGGAGCAGATGTCGAAGAAGCGTTCCTACTCAAGCATGGCCCTCGACTGCATGACGGTAAGACTTTGTGGCTACTCTTGTGGGATATCGATTTTCTTTTTCCTTCCTTTCGATTTTCTAACTTGTTTTGCTTGATTCGTTCCTCTGTTTGACAGTTCCTTTCTTCGCTTAATGAGGTCGCGATTGACTATGAGGTGACTGCTCGCTCGTTGTCTCGTCAGCTTGCTAATGTTCAGGCGGCCTATGACGATCAGAAGAAGCGGAAAAGGGATGCTGAAGATCGCGTTGCTGCCCTCGAAGCTGCTATGAAGGAAATCGAGGATAGGCGTCGCGAGATGGATGGAACGTTTACAGAGTCTGAATCTGAGAGAAAACGTCTTCAGAAGGAAGTCTCTGACCTCACCACCCGCCTAGATAATGCTGCCAAACTTCAAGATGCGGCTGTGCAACGAGCTGTTGAAGAAGCGAAATGCGAACTGGCGGCGAAGTATGAGGCGAGGATCGTCTGTGCTACAGAGAAGATTAGAGCGATCAATGGCCAGCCGAGGTTTGACATAATTGATCTTGCTGAAGTCCGGAGTAACATCGAGTTTGTAAAGTTACTTCAGAGTGACAAGGCGCCTGATCTCGGTGAAGAACTTGTTGCGCTTAAGAAGCAGGAGGCAGGCCTATCACGAGCAGACAAGGTGTTTGCTAGGAACATGCGTGAACTTGAAGGGATCCTTAAAGATACCCCGGTTAGCAAGACCGATGATCAAGTTGAGGAGTTGGAAGCTGATGCCGTTGAAAATGAGGCTGGTTCGGGTTCGAGTTCCTCTGGTTCGTCGAGCGACGGTGACTCGTCTGACTCTGAAGCGGTTGAGATTGTCGGTGAGGCTGAGGAGACCGCGCCTTAGTTATTTTTGTTTTAGCGTTTTCTTTCATTTTTGTTTTTACTTCGGATTTTGTTTTTGATTCATCTTGGATTTTTACCCTATGTAGAAAGGGATGATATATGAGTATGATTTTTGGCAGAGTTTACCTTTCTAAAAACACCATTTGCTTAATGTTTCGTAGTTGTTACTTGGTTGAAAATCCTTCACAGTTTCGAGCGGTGTGTTTTGAGATGAACACTCTGGTTTACGAATATGTTCCCGTGACCAACTTCGCTCCAGCAATGAACACAATAATTTGACCAGCGTTTTGTTGTGTACTGGGTTTCTGAGTTGAACATTTTGGTTTACGGATATGTTCCCGTGAACAAGTCCGCTCCAATAATGAACACCGAATTTATATAGCGCGCTTTTATCCACTGGGGATGTAAAGAGACCGTCACTGTGGCCAACAGTGGCGAGTTAACCAGAAGTCGAAGTCTGTTTCAGAGAAGACTTTGGATGAATATGCAAGTAAAAACTTGGCTTCTGATAATTGATTTTTGAGAGTTTGCAAGTGGGCACTTGGCTTTTATAAGTTTGCAAGTAAACACTTGGCTTTTGATAAGTTTGCAAGTAAACACTTGGCTTTTGTTTTTATTGATTTAATACGGCGAACCGTGTACAAAGAGGGGAGTATACGAGTATACGTACCCATTCTCCCCCCCTTTTTAAGGAGGGGGGGGCAGCTGTACCCATCCGAAAATGGGTTGCCTACGTACCCTTTGCAGGGATCAAGCCGCCCCGTAGTTCAAGTGAAGTACTCTAATGATAGTACTTCTTTAAGTGCATCGCGTTCCATGATCGTGGTATTGGGACGTCTGTCATGCTAGCGAGTCCGTACACTCCTGGTTTGATGACTTTCATTATCTTGTAAGGTCCTTCCCAGTTTGCTCCGAGCTTCCCAGCATTGCGTTCGGCTGTGTTCTGGAAGACTTTCCGGAGGACCCAGTCTCCTTCGTGAAATGGGCGAGGTCGGACTTTCTTGTTGTAGTACCGTGCTGCGGCGTTCTGATAGTTCTGGATGCGGATCAACGCTTCATCCCTTAGCTCATCCACCAAATCGCCATTGTCAGCCATCATCGCTTGATTAGCTCCCTCCTGTAGTGGGAGGAGACGGCGGCGGATACCTGGAAAGTGTATCTCAGGTGGAATTACGCATTCTGTCCCATAGACGAGGGCAAACGGGGTTTCGCCTGTAGCTCGTCGTGGCGTTGTCCGGTGAGACCATAGAACTCCTTCCAGCTCGTCTGCCCAGCGTCCTTTCTTCTCGTCAAGTCTTTTCTTCAATCCATTGACAATCGACTTGTTGATGGCTTCGGCTTGGCCGTTTCCTTGCGGGTATCTTGGTGTCGACTTGCTGAGACGAATCTTCCACTTCTCGCAAAAGCCTTCAAATCGAGCCGAAATGAACTGAGAACCGTTGTCAGTGACGATCTCATAAGGGACACCATGGCGACAGATTATATTTCTCCACACAAAGCCCTCAACTGGGGCATCCTTAATGCTGGCGTATGATCCTGCTTCAACCCATTTTGAGAAATAGTCCGTCAAGACGAGTAGGAACTTCTTCGTTTTGGAAGGGTGCATAGGTCCGACGATGTCCATAGACCAACGCATAAACGGGTAAGGCGAAGAGATAGACGAAAGCAGCTCGGCAGGCTGATGAATTATTGGAGCGTGGCGCTGGCATTTCTCGCACTTAGTCGAGAATTTTTCACAGTCTCTAACCATCGTTGGCCAATAGTAACCGTGCCTTTTTATCTTTATAGCTAAAGCTCTTCCGCCGGAGTGATTTCCGCACGATCCGCTATGGACCTCTTCCATAACGCTCCGAGCTTCTCTTCCTTCAACACAGTTGAGCAATGGACCGGAGAAACTCCATTTGAAGACATTTCCGTCAAGTATAACGTAACGAGCAGCTTGAGCCTTTAGTTTGCGAGCTGCCCATTTGTCCGCCGGGCCGACTCCGTCGACTATGTATTCTCGGATCGCGCTAAGCCATCCCCTATCGCAACCATATTCTTTTGCTTGTGTATCTTCAGGAACAAGATTGGGTAGGTGGTTTCTTCTGTGGAAGATGATGGGCTCGTTGCGGAAGGAAGATGGGTTTTCTCTGAGCGGTTCATCATACAGGGTTAGGTCATCTGCCATAGGCGTGTTGCTAGGCAATCGTTCTCTTCGCGATAAGGTCGTATCGGGTCGGGCGGGTTCGTTATCGACATCCGTCATATCTTGTTCTGCCGAGGCCAAAACTTGGGTCGAGTCTCCGGTGTCGACTACTTGTGTTGTAGCAGGACCTTGGTCTTTACTTTGGTTTTCTGGCTCAGTGGAGTGGTTAACATCTTCCATTTCATCGTCGGATCCTTCGCTAGGCGTGTCAGTTTCTCCGGTAAGTGCTTCGTTAGGAGTGTCGCTTTTCTCGGCCGCTTTCTTAGCTTGAGAACGAGTTACGACGTTTATCGCTCCAGGCGGACCGATGCTCGAGTGTTCAATATGTTCCACTGGGATTACACGTTTTAGCTCGGAGCTAGATGTTGATGCTAACACTGCCAGTGCGTCTGCCGAAGTGTTCTCGCCGCGGGGTATCCTTGTTAGGACAAACTCCTTGAATTCGACTGCTAGATTCTTTACAATTTGCAAATACGCTTCCATCCGCACGTCCTTTGCAGTATATTCTCCGGTGAATTGATTTACGACGAGCTGCGAATCACAGAATGCGTGGAGAGAGTCAATTTTTAGTCCTTTGGCGAGCCGCATTCCTGCTATCAGAGCCTCGTACTCTGCTTCATTATTGGATGCCTTGAAGCCGAGCCGAAAAGACTGCTCCAATATTTCTTTGGTTGGCGATGTGAGACGTATGCCAACCCCAGCCCCGTTTTTGGACGACGAGCCGTCGACGTGAAGTGTCCAAGTCAAAATTGGTTTCTCTTTGCTGAGACTGCCTTCTGGTAATTCTAAGAGAAAATCTGCCAGAACTTGAGATTTGATGCTCGTCCGTGATCGGTACTCGATGTCATATTCGCTAAGTTCAATTGCCCATTTTGTTAGCCGTCCCGACTGGCTGGGGCTGTGTAAGATTGTCCGGAGAGGAAACGTGCTAAGGACGATGATTGAGTGGGATTGGAAGTATGGCCGCAGCTTTCTTGCCGACATGAGGACCGACAAGGCCAATTTCTCCACTTGAGGATATCTTGTCTCGGCGTCAGTAAGGCTCTTGCTGACATAAAAGATTGGCTTCTGCTCGCCCAGCTCTTCTCGGACTAGGACCCCACTGATCGCTGTTTCAGACACAGCGGTGTATAGAAAAAGTGGCTCCCCTTCTACTGGTTTGGCGAGCACCGGAGGACTTGACAGGTATTTCTTGAGTTGTTGGAAGGCCTCTTCACACTTCTCTGTCCACTTGAAAGGTTTCTTCTTCTTTTTCTCGGTGTCTTTTTTTTCAGTATTTTTTGCTTCATCCTTTTTGTCTCGCAGAATATCGTAAAATGGTAGGCACTTGTCGGTTGATCTTGAAATAAATCGGTTGAGTGCCGCTACTCTTCCGGTTAATCTCTGCACTTCTCGCTCTGTTCTTGGCGACGCCATGTTTAGGAGTGCGTCAATCTGCTTCGGGTTTGCTTCAATTCCCCGGCGAGTCACTAAGTACCCTAAGAATTCTCCGGACGCGACGCCGAATCTGCACTTTTCCGGGTTTAGTTTCATGTTGTGAGAGTTTAATCTTTCGAAACACTCTTCCAAATGAGCTATGTGGTCTTTTTCTTTTAGCGACTTCACTAGCATGTCGTCAATGTAGACTTCCATGGTCCTGCCGAGCTGTTTTGCGAACATCTTATTGACTAAGCGCTGGTATGTCGCCCCGGCGTTTTTGAGGCCGAACGGCATTACCTTATAGCAGTATATCCCTCTGTCCGTGATGAACGCGGTCTTGTCGCGGTCTTCTGGTTTCATGAAAATTTGGTTGTATCCGGAGAAGGCATCCATAAACGATAGCAGCTTGTTGCCTGCTGTTGCTTCGACGAGCCGGTCAATATGGGGGAGAGGAAAACTATCTTTCGGACAAGCTTTGTTTAAATCTGTGAAATCTACGCATACGCGCCATTTTCCGTTTTTCTTCTTTACCACTACCGGGTTTGCCAACCAGTCGGGGTATTTGATTTCCGTGATCGAGCCGACCCGTAGCAACCTTTCTACTTCGTCATTGACTGCCTTTGCCCTTTCCAAACCAAGTTTTCTTCTTTTCTGTTTAATCGGTTTGAACGTTGGGTCGACGTTCAATTCGTGGCTTGCAACGTCGATATCTATTCCTGGCATGTCCTCGGCCGACCAGGCAAAAGTGTTCACGTTCTTCTTCAAGAATCCGACGAGTTGCTCCTTGAGTTCTTCGTTTAGTTCGGCCCCGATTTCCACACATCTTTCAGGGTGCCGCTCATCGATACAGACCTTGATGACTGGATCGCAAGTCGGTCTAACTTCTTTTGCGCGATCCTCCGTTATATGTAATTGCTATAAGAGTTTAGAGAGCCCCTTCATCGGCTCCCTATCCAATTTCATCTTCTTATGCTCCTCTTTAACAGTATCTGCTGTAACGGGTTTTCTCATCTTGTGTTCTGTCAAGAAACACATTCGCGACTCCTTCTGGCTACCGTAAATCGTTTTAATTCCTTTCGGAGTAGGAAATTTCACACATAGATGATAAGTTGATGCGACTGCCCGCATCAGATTCAACCAAGGCGTGCCCAAAATAGCATTGTAAACCGTCGGGTGGTCAGCTACTTCGAATTCGACGGTCTTGGTCATTCCTCCTGCTCGAACGGGTAGTCGAATAAGTCCGGAGGTCATAGTCGTTTCTCCAGAGAAGCTAGTGAGCGGCTTCGAATAGGGCTTGATATCCGATAAGTCAGTATTCATCTTCCTTAGGGTGTTTTTGAAGATAATATCGACAGTACTCCCCGTGTCTATCAGGATTCGAGCTACGTCACAGTCACTAATGATGAGTTCAATTACAAGGGGATCGTCATTTGGTCGGTCTATCCCCACGGTCTCGGCTTCTTCGAATGAGATTATGTCGTTTGGAAATTTCGAAGGAGTTTGAAGGTTGACGCTGACTTCGGCTCGTCGTTGGAAAGCCTTTATCGACGAGACGGTGTCACCACAGTAGCGCGAGCCGCCCATAATCATGTCAATACGCCTTCTGGTTCCGGGGGGTGGACTTTCACTTCCACGCCTTCTTCGTTGCGGTGTTTCGCCGTTAGGCTTATCCTTTTCGTCTGGCTCGAAGTCTTTTAGGCTGAACTCTCCTTTAAGCTGGCCAGCCGCCAGTTTTGTAGCTAGCATGCGGCCGAGATTCCTGCAATTAGCGGTGGAGTGCCCATGGATTCGGTGATGATCGCAGAAAGCTTGCTCGTCGTATGAGCTCTGTCCCCTAACCCACGTATTGCTCATCATACCTCTTCCACGGCCTCTCCCCCTTCCTCTACCGTATCCGGGCGAGTCCACTTGAAAGTTATGGGCTCCTCTGAATCCTCCTTCGTGTTGGACGAACCCGCTAGACTGGTTGTTCTTCTTGTTGCCTTGGTTATTTTGATTTTGAGATGTATTCGCCTGTTTGGCTTTCCCGTACTTCTCTGCCAACAGCTTCATCTCCTCCTCATTCCTTGCGAATTTAGTGGCACGATGAAGCGCATCCTGGATGGTTGCTGGCTCATTGACGATTATCTCCTTTCGGAAATCAGACTCATACCAAAGCGCCTTCTTCAAAGCTTCGAGGGCGGATGAGTCATCAATGCCTTTAACTTTTGACAAGACGGTCTTGAACCGTTCGATGAAGTTTCGGAGAGTCTCGGTCGACCCCTGAGTCATTGTCCATAGATCGGCACCTTGGGTTCTCCGTTCAATGAATATGGCATACTGCTTGAGGAAAGCTTCAGACAGCTGGCCGAAGTTATCGATGGAATTGCTTTCGAGCCCGGAGAACCATTGGAGTGCCGGTCCTTTGAGATGTTCTACAAACAGATGGCATTGGCCGATGTCCTTCTCCTCATCTCTGAAATTGGCACGGCCCATTGCTATGGTGAAGGCGGTGATGTGGTCGGTTGGATCGGATTTCCCTTCGTAAGTCGGCACCTTGACTTTTCCTGGGTCGGACAGCCTTGCCTTGGAGATGCGGGTTGTGAATGGTGTACGTTGTGCTTCCTCCAGTACTCGGTCGATTTCTGGCGCTGAGCTGGTTGCTCGGTGCATCTGAGAGCGCATTTCCTTCAGATCCATGTCTGTTCGGCGCATGGAGGCACGCAGCTCTTCCAGTTCGTCTTGACGAACCTACGATACTCCTCTTCGTGCTTCAGCGGTGCACTGCCTACCCCACTGAAGGTGTTCCTCTTCTTCAGCAATCCGTTTTCTCTCCCAGCGGAGGCGTTCTTCCTCTTCGGCGAGCTCGAAGGCGTACTGTTCGTCTTCGGGGTAATATGTTTGCCTTACAGTTCTTCGTCCTGGTTTGTTGGGATCGTCAGAGTCGTCCTCGTCGCCTCCATCTTCGAGATCGATTGCTGGTGTAGGTTTACTAGATGATGCCGAACCACCTTGTGATGCTGATTTGCCGGCCAAAGCTGATCCGCTAGGTAGTATAGGGCCTTTCGCCAAAGCCGGACCTTCAGCTATAGATTTTCCCTTGTAGATGTCTGGTCCGCCACTTCCGGGAGTCGGTTCGGTGTTGAGGTTGATCGGACGACGCCGACGAAGACGCTGGGCCTCCGAAGGTGTAGAGAAGTTGAGCGCTGTTGGAGCGATACGGTCCACGACGTGGGGTGTAAACCTCGCTGTTTTCCCGTGGCTCGCCGCGGTTAAAGAATCCATCCGATTCTTCATTATGCTGTTAAAGTTGTTCTGCTCTGTTGTCCTCTTAAGGATCTCCGAGAACATGCCTTTTATCTGCGCGATCTCCGCCGCGAGATGCGACGGGTTTTCCGTGGTCTTGTCCCCTGCGGTGTTGTCTCCTGCGGGTGCGTTCCCTTTTGTTTGCGGATTGGCGATGTCTTTGGGCGCGTTCGCGTTTATCTCTAGATCCTTTGCCGCTGATCCGTCTACCTCGATTTGCTGCTGATTGTTGCTTCCGTCGATGGTCATCTCTCCTGATCTCGACGTGGTGGTGCTTGTTGAGTAAGAAACTTTAATATCCCCTTAGATGGCTCCAAATTGTGGCGGTAGAATCTCACAATCACGATCTAAGTAATTCTTCAGGGTTTGTAAAGTTCTACGTAAAGCAACCAAACGCAAAGATCTCAAGAGAGGTTTTATTAAGCTGTGAAGAGAGCTGTTACAAGAGTTTTTTGCTAATGAGTTCTCCCCTTTCTGGGTGATAATGAAGAGCTATATATAGTAGAATATCTAAAGTGGGCCAGTTAATAAAATGGGCTTGGCCCATTAAACAATAATTCTAATTTAGGCCCATTATTCCATTAAACCTATTTTGCTCATGGGTTTAATGTCAATTTGGGCCCAAATTCAGACTGAGCCTCCGTAGATTCGTCGTGATTTCGTCAAGATATTGCGGAGTTGATCTCGTCGCTATATCGATCTCACAGGGGTGGAATATGACCCCTACAGATGACATATATGGATAAAGTTCCATATGCTTCTGCTATTGGTAGCCTGATGTACGCGATGGTATGTACAAGGCCAGACATTGCACATGCAGTGGGAGTCGTTAGCAGGTTTATGAGCAATCCAGACAAGGAACATTGGGAGGCTGTTAAGTGGATTTTCAGATATGTAAAGAGAAGTCCAAGTTTGTCGTTATGTTTCAAGAAGTCTAAGATGGGATTACAGGGATATGTTGATGCTGACAATGGAGGTGACATTGACAGTAGGAAGAGCACATCCAGGTATGTCTACACTTTTGGTGGTACTGCAATTTGTTGGGTTTCAAAGTTGCAGAAAATCGTAGCTCTATCAAGCTGTGAAGCTGAGTATGTTGCCGTCATAGAGGCAACAAAGGAGTTGATGTGGCTACAATCATTTCTACAAGAGCTAGGCCATGACCAAGAGAGAAGTGTGTTATACTGTGATAGTAAAAGTGCCATTGATCTAGCGAAGAATCCGGTTTACCACGCTCGGACAAAGCACATACAACTTCGGTATCATTTCATCAGATCAGCTTTAGAAGATGGAGTGTTGGTGCTTGAAAAGATCCCTGGAAGCAAGAATCCGGCAGACATCCTAACAAAGGTTGTGCCGAATGAAAAGCTGAGGTTATGTGTAACCTCAGTTGGCTTGCTATAGTGATAAGCCGGGAAGACCTGCTACATTGATCAAGGTGTGAAGACGGATTGAAATCAGTCTTCAAGTGGGAGATTGTTAAAAGATCACATGTTTTTTTTTTGTTCTAGAAATGGGTTCTAGAATGTGGAAGGTGACACCAACCAAAGACTCACCTATTCAACAATTTTGTCTCACCAACCAAATGTTTGTTTTGTCAACAAATGCTAGCTGCCACCAAACCTCTCAGCTCCTATAAATACCCTTGTAAGGAGAGGAGCCCAAAAACATCCTAAAATTCCAAAGAAGAAGAAACGCGAGGAAGAAGAAAAAAAAAGAGAGAAAAATATAATTTTTTTTTTGTGTGAGAAATTAAGAGTAATTTCTTAAGTTTAATTGGGTTTTGGGTGTGAGTTGAGAGTGGTGTAATTTTTTTCCGGTTAATAAGAAAAGATCTGCAGCAGGTCCGGAGACGTAGACAACATTGGCCGAACTCCGTTAACAAATTCTGTGTGTTTTTATCGTTCCCACAAATCTGATTTATCAGAAATTTGGCGTTATTTCCTAACAATAATCTCTAGAGCTTGGTTCGCGAACTCCGTGAACGCAGAATTGGTCGCCGCATCCTTCTCTACTTCGGCTAACAACCTTCATCACTCTACCGGAGACGACGTCGACAACGACGCTCTTGAGATTCGATTTCGGGCTGTAATCCCAAATCTTCTGAATACCTACGTTGTTCTTTCTCTCGGTACACTTCAATCACTCTCTTCGAGCTCTTGTTTCTGTCTTCCTCTCGATGATTTCTCTCGATTTTACGAGAACTTGTTAGGTTAATCTCTCGGATTTTTTGTGTTTAATTTGTCTCATATCATGTTTAATACTCTGCTTCATCTTCCTCGTCCCAATCTTCCTTGTTTCACCAGGTGGGTTCTTCGTTTCTGTATCAATCTACGGTTTTTAAATTTTAAAGTTTTAAAGTTTCAATCTGATAATGTAACCAATTCGATTTTCTCTGTTTTGATGGTGATTCAGGTTCTCATTTTTTTCATGGAGTCAGTAATCTCGATTGCAATCTGGGAATGTAATTGTGATTTTCGTGGCTATAAGTCAAATGATTTTTAACCCTAACCGGTTTGATTCAACAGTTCTCGAATCTGCAGGAAGATTCTTTCGAAAAGAATGAGCAGGAATCCTGCAATTGATCCAAAAGTTCGCAAATTTGAATTTGTTGAAGGAGCTAATATTGATTCAAAAAGTAAAATTGATAGTTTGTTTACGTAATTCCTCTTTGACTTAGCAAATAAGTTTAACTAAAGTTTGTTAATTTGAGTATATGATGTGAATCTGGTGTTTGTTTGTAGGTATCAGATTTCGTCTCGTATCGTATAACATATTAGCTCAGGTAATGAATTTAGTGTAGCTTAACTTGTTAGGTTAACCTCTCGGATTTCGAGCTCTTGTTAGCTCAGGTAATGAATTTAGTGTAGCTTAACCTCTCGGTACATCTCAAGAATGACATATTTTGGTGCTTTGTTTCATTTAAATGCTGTGCAGAAAGGCAAGAATTGAGATGATGAGTGCCCAACTCGATACAATTTGCTTTTCATGAAAAATGGAGATTCATTGGAAGCGAATGATTGTCAAGTATGTTGTTTACTTGAAACTTTATGATAGCCGTGGTGATAATTGTGTGGCATCTTTGTAACTGGTTAGTGGAGTTTCACCAAGACAAATCAAAAACTTTGTGGACATTATTATTGAAGCCAAATTACACATGCTATACTTGTCAAGATTGGTTTGAACTAAAAATTTTCAATCTGTTTTAACGGATTATTATATATGTTTAAAAATTTATAAAACATAATAAATTCAACATTTTATAAAATTTTTGTATATTTATATATACTAATTTGATTTTCTTTCATTTTTTTTTATAAAAAAATAAATTATTTTTTTATTCTTTAGAACTCCATTGAATATCACCATTGAATATACAAAACTTAGAAAATTCTTAATGAACCTCAAATATTAAATTATTATTAAACTAATGTTAATGATATCCATATAGTATCATGGATAATGATGCTCTAAGTATAAAAATATTCAAAAATTTCTTGGAATAAACAAAAAAAACTAATAAAATGTTTCAATTGAGTAGTGCGTTGTTTTTCAAATTGAATTCAATTTACGAATATTGTACCTATTTGCTTGTTAAAAAAAGAAAAGAAATTTTATCTCACAAAAAATAGTGAAAAACGCTGTCAGACACATTGCTCGAGACTAGTCTTTACACACAAGTATGTCCGTAAACACCCTCTTTACCCGTCAGTAACTTACTCCTTCTAGTAAGGTTTTTTGAATATCAATTTTACCAACTTTGTTCACCAACCAAACTGGACCAAAAAAGACACAACCAAGCTTCTCCGGCAACCTCAGGCAGGCCAACGGTGACCCTAGGTCGACCGGAACCTCGCCTCTCACAAGGGATGGGTAAAGGTGTTTGGAACCTCATCGCCGTAGCTGCCTGCAAACTAGCTTAACTGAAGACCACAAAGACGACTACAAAATCGGCACCCCAAGCATCTACTCAGCAAAATCTCCATACACTCGCCATACAAAGCTCAAACATTTTCTACCAGCAACTGACCTCTCCCAAGCTTCTTACCACTACAGATCTACCCAACATGGAGAGGAGACTCACCTATGAAGAAAAAGGAAAGGCTCAACTCAGAATCAACGGCTCACCCCCAAGAGTTAGGGTTCGAGCTCTAAGAAGTGATACTTCCGAGCTGATAAGGAGAAATGAATGTACACTGATAGGAAGATTGACAAACCCGAAAGTCCAAAGAATCTGGTCCATGATCTCCTACTTTACTAGGAGATGGGAACTCACTGGAACCGCAGAAGGGTCAGATCTTGGAAATGGGTTGTTCCAGTTCAGATTCACAAGAGAGGAAGACCTCAACAAAATCTTAGCAAACAGACCCTACCACTTCTCCAACTGGATGGTCATTATCCAGAAATGGGCACCTATAATCTCCTCTAGCTTCCCATCTCAAATCCTTTTCTGGATTCAACTCAAAGGAATCCCTCTTCATTACTAGACTGAGGATATGACAAGAAACATTAGAGAGGCTCTAGGTACTTTTGATGAACCTAAAATCACATCTACTACTGAAAGGATCAGACTAACCATCGACGGTTTGCAACCTCTCATTCAAGAAACCATCATTGATTTTGAACAAGGTAACGACGCAACAGTCCGCTTGAGCTATGAGAGAATCAAAAACTACTGCCCTACCTGCTACTGTCTTACTCATGAGGAAGCAGACTGCCCAACCAGACACACAATAAACCTACCAAAGACAAATCACACAAGAGCTCCCTCAACCTCTAAGACAAATGTAGAAGTACCTGCATACAGAAATGGAAAAGAGACAGATATGGAAGGTTATTTGGAGAGAGGCCCTAAACTAGAGTATCACAACAACCTGAACATGCAAGTTGGAGAGCCAACCCTCGAGCTGGTGAGGGGCTTGAAAGAAACCCCCAAAGAATCCCCTCGGGAACCATCTCCCACCACAATGCACAAAGGGATGGAGAGGAAGTGAGATCCTACACCAGACCAAACCAAGGGCAAAGACTGCAGTGGAGGCAAAAGAAATCTGAATCAGAAAGTATTTCCACAAATGAGGAAGTTGTACAAAGCCAAAGGCGCCCACCACTGGAAAGAAATCTAAACCAGACTGACTTTCCAGCCACAATACCTACCACTGATCAAGTCATGGAGAAACTGATGGAGGTTACCATTGATTACTGCAATGTAGCCAATCCAGTGGAAAGAAATGCCAGACAACAACGGGTGTTTGAGGGAGAAACAGAGGGGTTGATGGAAAAAACTGCGGCATCTATTATTGCGGTTCCAAGAACCCTGCAACTACAAAACATGGATCTTCTTCAAAGAGCTCCAACCACTGGGACTACCCAACTTTCACAGGACCTACCCCAGCTAAAAGAGACAGAACTAAATAAGGAAGTAGCCCCAAAGAAGAAATGGGGAAGAGCCCTCCTAAAAGACAGAAAATTATCGTCACCAAACATATTGCAAGGAGTTAGTTCCCGGAAAAGAAAAGCCATTCAGCTACACAAATCACCAAAAAAGAAGACTGGTACTAAAATGGTAAACCCAAAGGTGATAGGAACATGGAACTTATCTGAGTTAAATGTCAACATGGGCTCCAACTTAGCTTCCACAAGCACCATGGCTCCACCTATAAGGCTCATTCCGACAGTGGTGAGAACCACTACAATAACAACCCCACAAAAAAGTCAGAGGACGAAAGTTGTCTCATATCCCAATAATCAGAATGAAAATGAGGAAAATTCTCCAAGAAGAATAAATAACCAACCAGACAGAAGGGCAACTAATCAATCTCCAATGGTCTCTGCTACACCAACAAGTGCAAGACAAAGAAAGAACACCGAGAGGGTGGATTTTCAGGATCCACCACACTTTCTTCCTTAGCCATTCTCAGCTGGAATTGTTGTGGTTTGGGGTCTATCACTACAATTCCAAGCTCAGGAAGCTACGCAGTAACACTTTTCCTGATATTTTATTCTTGAGTGAGACAAAGAACCCCAATGATGTTGTGCTCAAAACATTGGACTGGCTCAGTTATGCTTTAAACCATTTGATCAGCCCCCATGGAGGTGGTGGGCGAGGTTTGGCACTATTCTGGAAACAAGAAATAAAGCTGGAGATAATCACCTCAAATGATAATTTTATTGACACAAGAATTAAGTTTGAGGGAAAGAGTCTTTATGCAACCTTTGTCTATAGAGAGCCGGACCACACAAAAAAGAGAGACATCTAGTCAAAAATCAGCCTCATAGGTACAGCTCGGGATGCCCCCTGGTTCCTAACAGAAGACTTCAATGAGATTATAGATAATACAGAGAAACAAGGAGGAATCACAAGACCAGAAAGCACCTTTGTGGACTTCCGCTCCTTCTTATCAGAGAATGACCTCTATGATCTTCCACACTCTAAAAATTTATACTTCTGGAGAGGCACAAGACATAACCATACTGTGTTATGTAGATTAGACAGAGTTATGGCAAACTGCTCTTGGTTTGAGAGATTTACATCTGCTAGAAGTGAATACCTACCTTTTGAAGGGTTAGATCACATACCCATTATATCACACTTCACAAACCAGAAGAAAAGAGTAAGAGGCATTTTCCGGTTTGACAGGAGCCTCAAAAATAATGAAGAGGTCCAGAAACTGATCTCTGAAACTTGGTCTACAAACGGAGAAATCACAGTAGAACAAAGGATTAGCAAATGTAGAAGGGAAGTAATACATTGGAATAAGGAGAAGCACCATAATAGCCAAAAAACTATTGCCAAACACACAAGCTGACCTGGAGAAAGCTATGTCATGCCCCTCTACAAAAGCATACCTAATCCAAGCCATCAACTCTGAACTAGCCATGGCTTATAAAGCAGAAGAAAATTTCTGGAGACAGAGAAGCATGCAACTTTAGCTCAATCTAGGTGATAGGAATATCGGATATTTCCATGCAAGCACTAGAACCAGGAGAATCATCAACAACATCACAGTGATAGAGGATGATGATGGGAACACACACTATAGGGAAAACTAGATATCAGAAACCATTACCAACTACTTTAAGAAACTGTTTACCTCTCAACCGAGCAACAGAGAGAAGACTGTCCATGAAGCACTCTCTCCAAGCATCACACGGGACACACATGCAAATTTAACTCAGGAAACTTCGCCAAGGGAGATATGAGATGCTATGTTCTCCATTCATGGAGACAAAGCCCCAGGGCCTGATGGATTATCTGCGAGCTTCTTTCAAGCTAACTGGAACACTGTGGGACCTGCAATAGTCAAAGAAGTGCAGACCATATTCAACACAGGATCAATGCCAGGGTCAATCAATAACACACATATCAGGTTGATTCCCAAAGTGCAAAGCCTCAAGAATGTTACAGAGTATAGACCAATTGCCCTGTGCAATGTATACTATAAACTGATTTCAAAAATACTCACCAGGAGACTGCAACCTGTGCTCCAGGGCCTGATATCTGAAAACCAGTCAGCCTTTGTTCAAGGCAGAGCCATCTCTGATAATGTCTTGATAACCCACGAAGTCCTCCACTACCTGAAAACATCTACAACAAAAAAAGAGATGTTCCATGGCTGTTAAAATAAACATGAGTAAGGCTTATGATTGACTTGAATGAGGTTTTATAAAGGTAATTTTGGCAAGGATGGGTTTCAACAACAAATGGATTAACTGGATTATGCAATGTTTAACATCAGTATCCTTTCTCCTAAATAGAACAGGAAAAAGCTCAGTTATACAATCCAGGGGAATTAGACAGCACCATACATATTCATCTTATGCTCTGAGGTTCTATCAGGATTATGCTGATGAGCTCAACAGAAAGGAAACTTACTAGGGATTAGAGTATCAAGAAAGAGTCCCAGAATAAATCATCTCTTGTTTGCGGATGATACCATGTTTTTCTGCAAAACAAATAGAGAAAGTGTCAAAGCTCTCAAGACTATCCTCCAACTGTATGAAGAGGCATCATGCTAAAAAATCAACTACCACAAGTCAGCCATAACTTTCTCTTCAAAAACCTCACAGGAGATAAAGGAGATAGTAAAGAGAGATTTGGATATCCCAAAAGAGGGAGGGCTGGGAAAATACATGGGATTGCCTGAACACTTTAGGAGGGGGTAGAAAGATCTTTTCACTATGATAGTGGACAAAATCAGACAGAGAGCCATCAGCTGGGCCTCAAAGTTCCTCTCTACGGCTCGGAAAACAGTCATGCTTTAGTCAGTACTTTCAGCTATGCCCACATACACAATGTCCTACTTCAAACTACCACAAAGTCTCTGCAAAAGAATACAATCCACGTTAACAAGATTTTGGTGGGATGGAAATTGTGAGAAGAGGAAGATGTGTTGGGTAGCATGGGATAAACTCACCATGAGTAAAAAGGATGGCGGTTTGGGTTTTAGAGATATACAGTGCTTAAATGATGCACTACTAGTAAAGTTGAGTTGGAGGATCCTCCAAAATCTTGAAAGCCTCCTAGCAAGAACTTTGCTTGGAAAATACTGCAAGTCCAAGCCATTTCTGGAGAGTCAGCCCCCAAAGTTAGTATCCCATGGATGGAGATGAATTCTGATAGGCAAGGAGCTGTTGAAACAAAGGATGGGAAAGGTTATAGGGAATGGTCTGAACACTAGAGTCTGGAAAGAACCTTGGCTCTCTTTAAACTCACCCCTACAACCTGTTGGACCACCAACCAAAGAGACATAACACATGTTAGTCTCAGAACTACTCATCCCCGACACATGGAAATGGGACACACTAAAAATAACACAAATCTTCCCAGAGATGGAAAAGACTATTACTGACCTGAAACCAAGCAAATTGGGAGTTCATGAGCAAATTGGGAGTTTATGATCGTCTAGCTTGGCTGGGAGATGCTTCAGGGAAATATACAGCAAAATCAGGATACCATGTGGCAAAAAAGCAAGTTCAATCCCAAGTAACCAAGTCATCATACAAGAATTCAATTGGATATCAAATATATGGAGCACGAAGCCATCACATAAGCTAAAACTCTTTCTTTGGAAGGCAGTCAAAGGTGCTTTACCTGTGGGGGCGCAATTGGAGACAAGGGGAGTCATGGCAAACATCAAATGCCCTCGATGCGGGAAAACAGAAACAATTGATCACCTCCTTCTTCATTGCCTTTTTGCCCAAGAAGTATGAGATTTGGCTCCCTTGAAAGACCCAATCTCTTCCTCAACAATCCCAAATTTTCAAATGGGACTGACACAAGCCAAACAGATGATCTGCCTGCCACCAACAGGTATCAACGAGGGGAACCTTTTCCCTTGGATTGCTTGGTCCCTCTGGATAACGAGAAACTATAAGATTTTTCAAAACTGATCCTTTACAGCAAGGGAGACAATAACCAAAGCGATATGTGACGCATATGAATAGAAATCGGCACAGGAGAAAACGGCAATACTAGAGAGACAAACCAGACCAATGCCAAAGGACACATCCAGAATCCGCTGCTTCTCGGATGCGGCGTGGAGAGTGGAATCGCACATCGCTCGACTAGGATAGTAGTCAATGATGAAAATGACCAGATCGTGGCGCAGGGCTCCAGGGTTGAGACACAGATCAGATCAGTTCTAATGGCTGAAGCCTTAGCCATGAGAGAAGCGCTAGAGCACACATCGACAATGAATCTCACCGGCTTCTCCATAATATCGGATTCCCAACAGCTGATTAATCTCCTCAATTCGAACCAAATCCAGTTGGAAATCTATGGGATTGTGCAAGACATCCTCAAAATCGCCTACGATCTTGAGATCTCGTTTGCTTTTGTTTCCTGATTAAAAAATGTAGAAGCTGATGTCTTAGCAAAATTAGTTCTATAAATTGTACCGACTACCCGGTCCAACCAACCAGTTTAAATGAATGAATATCAGTTTTTCGACCAAAAAAAAGAAAACAAAGGAAATGACTCTCCCAGACCCTTTTCCCAATGCTTAGCCCCAACCACTTTCCCCAAGGCTAGCAATTGAAAAGAGGTACAAGTAGCAATAAGATCGTTAAAACCTCGTTATCAAAATAAAGGACGTACGAAATCACGAATATTAAATTGAAATGTATCAATTTAACTACTGAAATGGAATATTCGGTTTCCCTCAATATATTAGTTTAGTAGCCTATATAAGGGACTGATTTCTTATAACTCAAGTTTCCGTTTAAGGCCCGCAAAGACTTTGTATGGCTCTCTTCGTTTTGTCCTTGATCGTAGTCATTTCAGATTTGTGTCGGTATTCCTCTTGATTGCAATTTGTTGTTAAATAACATTTATAACAGCACTATTCACTTTCGACCAAAAAATTGAAAAATAGCACTATTCACAAATCATTGTATCATTTCAATGAATTAATGCAAAAATTATACTAATTTCTTGGTACAAAATTGGTGACAATTTTATTTTTCAGTGATAAATGGTTTGATGATGATTACCAATATGGACTTCTACATGCTTTTGGTTTAGAATTATGTAGATACAAAAAATTATTTGCAATTTGTAACTAGATTCTAGATACATTTTTAAAAGAAGAACATGAGCTAACCTCTTGAATTTGTAAGCTTATCGTATTTTTCAGGTAATCATTTTCTTTTTTAAGCTGATTATACTTTAATTCTTATTTAAAAAAATGAAAACAGTTTTAATTATCAGATTTTACATGTTCACAGACCCGACTCGGAGAGCAAGCAGGCCACGTCTGTGCTTGCGGCCCAATTTTTTTTTTTTTTTTATGTTTTGTTTATATATTATCGATTCATAAATATGCATAAATTTTATCTAGTTTAATTGATTCATGAGCTACATAGAATAAAAAAAGAAAGTGGAAGATTCGATAACCTCTTTAAACATTTGGTTTAATTATTTTTTCTTTTCCAAAGATCAATAGTTATGGGCCCAAATTTGCTTGTGGCCCTTAAATTACTATGAACGAAGGCTGAGACAAGACGTGCATGATACATGAAACAATAGTTTGATCCTAACTTATAATTCGACATTATGTGAAGAGATGTTGAGAGTATCTATGGTTTTCTTCGTCTCTTTCAGTTAAACCTAGAGTTAGATTTCGTGAAATCGGGGAGATAGTCAATCGCCATGCTACAATATGTCTGGGTTATCAGTGGTAAAGTCTAGTTTTTTTACTGTCTACAATCATCACAAGATCTGTTTGTAGAACCTTTGTCCTTAACAGTAACTTGTGGTGGTGGTCAAACAGGTGAAATCCTATTGTGGTCACGGTATTGGGGATCTCTTTCATTGCGCCCCAAACATTCTTCACTACGCAAGTATCCTTTCTGACTTGGTTCAAGATCGCAGAACATAAACATCTGTTTTAGATTTTTAGTACCTGGTATAGTTTATTACATTGTAAATTCCCTTAACCCCAAAATCAGGAAACAAAGCAGTTGGAGTGATGAAAGCAGGTCAGACTTTCACAATCGAGCCAATGATCAACGCAGGTGAGTTTTTTTTACAGTCTCTAAATGTTTAAAATTTTCGCCCGCTCTTTAGTTAATTTCTCATATTACCATGATAGGGTCGTGGCGTGATCGAACATGGCCTGATGGATGGACCGCAGTTACGGCAGATGGGAAACGCAGTGCTCAGTTTGAGCATACCCTCTTGGTAAAAACTTGATGGGCTATAATAAGGCCAACGGTAATGAATATATACGTAACGTAAAAAATATATCATCTCATGTACAACTTCTACTTGAAAATCCTTTTTGGTTTATATAAACTTTTTTATAAAATTCTTTTTGGTCATGGTTTAGGTTATAGACAAGCTTAACGGGCTATAATAAGGCCAACGGTAATGAGGCAATTTTTATCATATGATCATTTATTTCAGAAATACACAATACAATATATTTAAAGAAAACAAAACGAAATCACATGAAAGTACTATATAATTATACAGAAATTTCCAATTCTATATTGTAATAATAAACCAATCAATTGCGTTGTATATATACAACTTTTGCATCATATATACCATATAATATTTGAATTAATCAAATATATATTCTTCAAAGACCAGAAGTAAATGGTACACTCGACGGAATCCAAGAACTACCGGCGATAAAACTACCAACGGTAAACCTCGAAGCCTCTGAAGCAGAGCGAAGGACCCGGAACCCAGGCCATGTAACCCGACCCGAAGTTGAAGCACCCGGACCCGTATTCTGAAACTCAGCATAAAACAAAGTACTCAAAGCAAAATTACCATCCCACTCTAACCATCCACGTGGATCAATCAAACTATCAAGTGAAGTCTTCATGAAGACCGTTCTTGAATATTGTCTCCAAGGTCGACCTAAATAAGTCTTGGTGGATCCTAAAACGGGTCTAAGATCCGAAGCGGCCGTGACCCGAGAGTTGTGGATAATAATACCCGTGTTTTGATTCGGGTCGGATCTTCCTTGAGCGGTTATTGTGTTGGTGCGACTACGTGGACGTCTAGCAAAAATATTGCAATTTTGAAGAACCGCGGCTGCGTTTCCGAAGATGAAATCGACTGTTCCGTAAACGTCGCAATCACGGTAAAATTGGCGGTTTGAGTGAACGTAAAGAGTGTCTTGGTAGGCTTCGAAACTACATTGGTAAAAAACGGATAGATCCGACCCGGATCTTAGAGCTACCGCTTGTGCGTTGTTTGCACCCGCCGTGTTTCTAAACGTTATTCCACGTGCTATAAACCCGTCTCCGACCGCAGCTGCAATTGTTTAAGGAGAAAAAGGATTAATTATGAAATAATTACATTTTAATCATGTCACACGTTTAATACTCCTAATTTAAGAATTCATGAAGTTATCAGGATTATCAATCACGTCTTATATTTTTGATATTATGCTAATTAATGATGTTGTAAATTTTATGTAATTAGTCAACGCAATTTTCTTTAAATCATAGAGGATTGCGTACACCTCAAAATATCTTAGTCCATGATTTAAAGAAAATTGCGTTGACTTATTACATAAAATTTTACGTAGCTAGAAAAAGATCTTAACTCATGATTTAAAGACCAAATCTAAATTCTTAACTCGATAATAAGACGTGCTGCGTGGTTCTTAAATATCACTTTCATTTCATTATCTAGTTTGGTGGGTTCATGCACGTAAGATTCGTAAACTAAATATTATATAAATCATGAAAATAAATAAACGTAATCATTCTGTAACCACACGTACCTACAGTAGCTGAATTAAACGTGGTCGTTCCTCCTCCAACACTTCTACTTCCGGTAATAATCGTCTTCCCTATACCATCACCTCTCAACATGATATTCTTTTTCCGAATCTCAAGATTCTCTGCGTAAACTCCTTGCTTCACATATATCACGAACCTACCACTCCCTGAAGCAGCGTCAATCGCATCTTTTATCGTCCTGAATTTACCTGACCCGTCTTTAGCCACAACCGCGTTATCTCCCGGCGTTGAGCTTTGCAAAAGCTTCCGGTCACCGGGTTTGACCCATGAAGGAAATCCGTCTTTCTCGGGTGGGGTATAGTTGAATGGAACTTTGTTAATGGCGAGTGTATTGCATATTAGCTTTGAGACGTTGTTTGACATCAAAGGAAGGACAATATCGGTAACACCAAGCTCTAAGAACCCGGCTCGACAAGTGTCAAGATTGGTTAGAGCCGTGCTGAGCCATGTTTGCGCGTCGGTTTTGGAGCACTTCACGTTTGTGTCCATCGTTTCGTTGATTTTGGAGACGGTGAAGTCGTAGAGCTTGAGGCAATCTTCCCAAGCTGCTTTTTCGCGTTTGTCGCGGCACTTTGGTCCTAGCGTGAACGCGTGGGTTTTAGCAAGGATGGCGCGGTCTAGAGCTAGTTTCGTCGAGAGTTTGAGGAACTCAGATTCGGATTTTATGGGTTTATTGTCTGAGTTATGGGTTAAGAAATACTCGCAAGGTTTAGGATTTGGAGTTTGGCTGCACCACGCTTTCACGTCTTTCGGATTGTAACCTGAAACGGTCCATGCCACGAAAATGCATAAGAACACAAAGGTAATATGAACTCGAAAAGCCATATAAGACCAAACGTTTTGAGAAACGATAAGTTTGTGTTTGAAGGTGTTTGAATGATGAGAATGTGCTTGAATTCGATGTGTTTATATAGATGTATGGGTGAGTTATGCTTTTATTTATTAAATAATTGAAATATATTATTCAATAGGTAAACAGCAAAATAAAATTCAATATAGTTGAAGCAAAAAAAAATGTATATATGTCTACCAACCAATGTATTGGCATGCCGTCATATATTCGCTATGTTGAATTTTTTTTTTTTCTGGGCTATCTTTTTGACGTGTAAGCTGTATAACTTGACTAGGCGACAAAATAATGTGAAATTAATTTCAATAAGAAAAAAGGAAGAAATCAGTCCACAATCGAATTTTTATACGAAATCTTAGAAACGATTAAAATGTAATGCATGAAATTAATAGGTTAATTCTTTTTTGTTTCCAGCTACTACTTTATGAAAATTTCGTTATAAATTTCAATACTGGCATTACGCGTATTAAACTCAAATCGGATTTTTAAAAGTCTATTAAACAAAAGAAGAATAAAAAAATTCAAAGTCGTGCCTCTACAATTATTGGGAGTAGGATTTATATAGAGTTTTTAGATTTGAAAAGTTTAGAGATTTGTTAAATTTGAAAAGAGTTTTGTGTATTCAACAAATCTATTAAATAATTGTGTTTTAAGGATTTTGAGAATGTCAAGTATATATTTAAGATTGTGAAAGTTGTGTTTAATGAAGAAAATTGTTAAAAATCCATGTACCAATAACACTTGATTTTACTATAATTGCAGAATCATTAAAAACCAAATTTTTCTAATGACAAAAAATTTCAAATGGAATTTCAAATCTTCAAACCAATAAGAATAGATTTTATTTAGAGTTTAAGAATTTATTCCCCAACAATGATAGGTTTCTGAAATTTTAAAAATCTATATAAATCCATTTTCAAATAATTATTTTACATAGTTTGTAACAACATTTATTAACAACCTGTATTAAAAATTATTATATGTAGGGTAAACGCAGAGACAGTGTAATCGTTATCTACAAAGACTAATCAACTATCGGTGTCAACTTCGAAATTTTCACTGGTTTCGTTCATTGCGACTCGTATACAGTAGCGCACTGTATACGACCACCAGCCATTTGCACGATTCTTTTAATATATCAAAGCAAATTAATTTATTAATCAAACTATATTATAGAACCAACATATCTAACAATATTTTTCTCATAAATCATATTGAATAAACTTTTGTGTTAAAGTTCAGGTTCGGATAAATTGAATTTTTTTTTATGGGTACGTTTACGTAGAATCAAACTATGAATTTTCTGGATTGGTGGAACAATTTGTATACGTTCGTCAACTGCGCTTAAACTAATTAGGTTGTTAGGGAAATATATATAGATTCAACTCTATAATTAGTATATGTATATTCTTTTAAATTAAACAAATTGAGAGTACGCAAGACTATAGCGATGGTAGGTTGGTCATCTGATATTAAAATGCAAAAGATACTAATTATAATGATCTTATTCTTATCCATCTAAAATCTGATTTCTAAGTGGTTGAAGAAGTGGTTACATGCAAATAATGCACAACTATACATGTTTCTAATACTAGAAAATTGTCCGTCAACATTAAAAACGAATGACTAACGTAATACAAATTGCGTTTAAAAACAAAAAAAACGTTATATATCTTGAGTTAAAAAAAAATGTAATCTGACTAAGAGTTAGAAACCAACAACGAGAATGGCACCATCATCTTCGGAGTCATACGTTAATATTTCCCTTCTTAAAATCATTTTGTAAAATGCAGTCACGTACAATAATTCAGGACGATCGAATTTACCTGATACCGTACATAGTTATAGATAGTTAGAAATAGAATTTAGACTTTATGAGGAAATTATGGTAATTAGTCTGATTGATTTGTGATTATTACTGTGTAAGACCGCTTAATCGTAGACTGTGGTCATTGGTCCACCATAGTCTGCCCAAGAATAAGCCTTAAGCCAAACCGTGACAAAGAAATATAAATGTGAAAAATCTATTACATAAAGGTAAAAAAAAAAAAAAAAATCCTTAGTGCTCACTTAATTAGACTTTTGGTTTTGTATGGTTAACATTGAAATCCAAAACCGAATTGTGTCGTACATAGATTAGACTTTGTTTGAATGGTTACTTAATTGGGATCATATTCTTGCAATGGATTCTCGAAACGTCATCGTTCAAAACAAGCCTGCGTTACACGTAACGTCGACGGAAGAAACGAGGTTAGCGAAAACGTAGACATGTCTCAATCTATGGGTAGATTACCAACATTATCATCGCCCATCGGGTCCAAGTTGACTTTTTAAGCACGACCAAACCAAAAAAACAAAAAAAAAACGTTCCTTATTTAAAAGGTAACGAAGTTAATTTATATACTCTTTTTTTTTCATTTGACGATGAAGTAACGATGTGATTTGACCTCTGGACGTTAATTAGTCTTTTTCATGGATTATCCATAGAGATTTATCTTTTAGAAAGAAAAAAAATGAAATCCATGTATGAGGAGGTAATCACCAAATTGAGTACTATCACAATCTACTATTTTGACAAAATTACATCATGAATATACTTACAAAATATTTAAAGTTTGTAACTATCAGTTTGACGACATATCTCATCTCCATAGGGACACTTTTTTCTCTTTTGTTTGGAATCCATAGGCACACGTTATTAATTATACTCTCACATTCGCAAAGAAAAATGATTGCCTAAAAATATTTAGATTGATGAAAATCAGATTGATGAAATGAAAAATAAAATAAAAATGATAATATGTATTCTTGACGCAATTTCGTTTTTGAAATTCCAAAAATAACATTTAAGTCGATTTCGGATATAAATTGTACATGACCGGTCATGTTAGTTAAGACCTATTTAAGCAATCTTATTAGCATCCCAAACATCTAATCTATATATCATATGTATCAATTATATCTATATGTATATGAACACAAAAGTTTTTTAAATTCTCACGCAATAGAAAAGAGGTACAAGTAGCAATAATAGTCTTTAAGATCGTTAAAACCTCGTTATCAAAATTAAAGGACGTACGAAATCACGAATATTAAATTGAAATGTATCAATTTAACTATTGAAATGGAATATTCTGGTTCCCTCATTCTTATAACTCAAGTTTCCGTTTGAGGCCCGCAAGACTTTGTTTGGCTCTCCCTTCGTTTTGTCCTTGATCGTAATCAAATCAGTTTTGTGTCGATATTCCTCTTAATTACAATTTGTTGTTAAATAACAATTATAATAGCACTAATCACAAATCATTGTATCATTTCAATGAATTAATGCAATTATTACAGTACTAATTTATGGTACTAAAGTTGTTACAATTTTAGTTTTCAGTGGTACATAGGTCTAAGTCTAGTCATCGATCGAATGCTAGCATTTATAAAAATTATATTGTTTGATGCTGATTACCACTATTCATGTTTTAAATGGTAAAACATATGGACTTCTACATGCTTTTGGTTTAGAACTTTGTGGTTATAAAAAACAATTTGCAATTTGTAAGATTCTAGATAAATTGTCTTATGTATTTTACCTATCGTAAATTTTGCTAAAAAAATCATTAAAATGTTTTTTTTTTTGGTCGAAAAAATCATTAAAATGTTTAGTCGCAATATTTCAAAGCTTTTATAGTAATTCTCTAGTCGCATATATGCTTCTTCAACTCGACACGAAGAGACTAATACTTTTGATGTATAAATTTAAAAAGAAAAAAAAAACATGAATTAACCCCTTTTGAATTTGTTAGCTTATCGTAATTTTCAAGTAATCATTTCGTACCTTTCTTATACTTTAATTATTATTTACGAAAATGAAAACAGTTTAATGCACTTTTTCAATGGTTTTTAATATTGGAACAATTACAAAAATGCCATTTTTTTATGCACATTTGCAAAAATACCATTTAAGGGTGTTCATTTACAAAAATGTCACTAATTATAGATTTATAAAACATATATCTTAAAATGTTAAACCTTAAAAAATGTTTTGACCTCTAAAACCCTCTAAACCCTCGTAACTAAACTCTAATAGAATATAATTAACCCAAACATAAATAATATAAAAAAAATATAATTTTTAAAAAATGACATTTTTGTAAAAATTTCAAAAATGTGGCATTTTTGTATAGTGGCATATTTTGAAATTTGTCTTTAATATTTCAAGTTTTGAAAGATATATATAGTTGAGAAGACACTTTTTACATGCTCGCTTCGAGTTTTACCATCGACCGTAAATCTGTAACATTGACGATACTTTATCATTTTTCTTGAACTTTTCTAACAAAAACTCACATGCACTAATATGAACGAAGGCAGAGACAAGACGCATGCATGAGAATACATTTACTTTTTGTGTGTTTGAACGAATGTTCTAACTTATGAAAATAGTCTACTTTCATGGTTATATCATGGAACCATTTCGTTGGCCAATCTTCGTTGACTAAAAATTTCGGTTTCGAAGTCAGAGCATCTCCAATGTATTACACCATTTTTTACATCAAAATAGTGTAACACTAAAATAGTATTGGATTTTACTCCAATGCATTACACAACTTTTTACACAAAAAAAAAATATTCTAAGTATATTTTTTTAAGAATTTAAAAATTATCCCATATTTTTTTCAAGTTTAATAAATTATGATATAATTTAAATTAACATTTGTCAGACAAAAACAAAATACATTACATCAGATAATATAACAAAATATATTAGATTTTGGTTTAATCATCTTAAACATATTAGATTTGGTTTAATTATCACTATTTATATATGTTTTTCATCAATTTTGTAATTATCTAAAGTTTGAAGGATCTCTTTAAAATAAAAAAAATCTAACACCAAAAATAGTGTTGGAAATAGTGTTGGATTAGAGAGAATTTTTGGTATAAGTCCGACTATGTATTTGGGCCCTTTAAAATCTGGTTTAGAAGCTAATTGGGTCACTAATGAAATAAGCATTATCTGTAGGGTCGTCCCATGCATTGATTGGTTGATAATAGATTAATAGTTTACTAAATTTTTTTCTATGTCAAACGCGAGATTACAATAATTAAAAATAATATATCATAAGTTTTTATCATCTATGGAAAATGTTAAAAAGATAAAACTCAAACGGTATATCTCTAATATGGATAAAATTTTTTTTATCATACGAAATTTAATCGACATGATACGTAGATGAAATGTGAGCGTTTTAAATATAAATCAAATATATTTGAGATTATGAGTTTTTTCAAACTTATTTGAGCTCACCAAACCAAAAAAATATCGCGTAAGTATGTAAATCTTTTTAAATAAAAAAATCAAAAAAATAATAAAAAGTAAAGATTATGATTTTCAAAATTGGGAAAATTGCAAAAATACCATATTTTATGTGCACATTTGCAAAAATGCCACTTAGAGGTGTTCATTTGCAAAAATACCGCTAATTATAGATTTTTAAACCCTATATCTTAAAATTCTAAACACTAAAAAATGTTTTGATCCCTAAACCCCTCTAAACCCTCATAACTAAACCCTAATAAAACATAATTAACCCAAACATAAATAATATAAAGAAAAATAATTTTGAAAAAGTGGTATTTTTGTAAAGATTTCAAAAGTGTGACATTTTTGTAAAGTGCCACTTGAAAAGTGGCATTTTTTGAAATTTTTCTTCAAAATTCAACCATTAATGTTTGATTTGTAAAATTGTACGTCTATAACAAAAATCCAAATTTAATTAGAGTAATATTGATACAATTAAATGATATAAAAAATAATAATTATATGATCAATCACATATGGTATACAAATTAGACATAAATCCATTTTTAATAAAGAAATTAATATCGGTAAATGATTCAACGTTAAAATATTATATTAACATTTAAATATTAAATTTTATATTTTAGTAGATAGTAACATATGTATTTGTGAGTTTATGATAAAAAAATTAATGTAAATATGTAGAGATTTCCAACATGACATATAAAATTAATTAGAATGTTTTGATTGGTTAATTTAATTGATTTATCCCTTAAAATCCCCATTGAGTGACACATAAAATTTTTCATTTAGTATCTCCTCAATTAATATATAGAAGATTTGATTGATAACAATTTTTTTTTTTTTTTAAGAAAAGTCCAGAGTTATCCATGTTTTTACCATCATATTAATATTTGTTGATTGAGTGTAGTCGTTGAGTAATCCACCCACTAAATTTTCTAATAGACTTAAAACATTATACTATTTCGACTCGTTTAAGAGAAATTATTGAACCATAACCTAAATCCATAGAACAAATTTTTTCCAAATAGATACTATTAGCACACCATTATTTATTTGTAAATATTGTTATGAATAAGTTTTTAGTCACTTGTACAAAATTGGATGCAAATTGTGGAGAATTAGAAAAAGAAAAACTTTTAAGATCGTAGTACAAAAGAATGTCGAATTATAAGTTAGGATCAAAACTTTCATGCCATATTGGCTTAAATATTGGAATGTATGAAAAAGTAAAATAAATTGATACTACATATTTTAATCCAAAAATAGAGAGAAATAATTACGAAACGACGCCGTTTCAAGAACAGTCTTCTATACGGATAAACCCTAGAGATTCGTCGTCTGTGTCTCTCTGGAATATCAGACCGGCGAATTTTGGGCGGAGTTGAGAAAGGTGCCGAATCTGCTTCTCTGATTCTAACTTTGAAAGCTTACCTTTTTACTGATTACTACTTTCTCAATCTCAGACTCTGCTTTGAGTTAAAGATTTACGAGTCCTCAAGAAAAATTGAATGGCCGGTGAATCAGATGCATCAAGCATTGCTACGTTATCGTGTGTTCGCTGCGAGAAGCCAGCTCTTCTTCAGTACGTAATTACCCATCACTCTCTTCTTCATCTCCTTCCTCTTCCCTTTGGATTTGACTTGCTTAGTTGGTGTGAACTTAGCTCCAAAATTCGATCTTTCTGGTTGATTTTGATCACTGTTGCTTTTAGTTAGACTAGTCGATGCTCACTTCGATTCAAGTGTTATTAATTGATTCTTTGATTTCGTGGGATCCAATTAGAATCCTGTTTGGCTACAAGTTTCTTGATTTTTGGTTTCTTAAACTGTTTCAATTATGCTTGTAGGTGTCCAAAATGCATAGAATTGAAGCTTCCTCGTGAAGATGCTTCTTTCTGGTACGTTTCTCAAACCATTTTTTTTGTATTAATGAGTCTTTAGAACTTGTTCATTTTTCAAAGTTTTGATTTTTCTTCTTATTGTATGTTTACAGTACTCAAGACTGTTTCAAGGCAGCTTGGAGCTCGCACAAATCAGTTCATGTGAAAGCGAAATCCATTCCGGGTGATGAGAATTCTGATCTAATTTCTCAAGGTTGGCTGTATTGTGTGAAGAGAGGGCAGTCTAGAACAGCTAAGCTTCCACACTTTGATTGGACAGGGTTTGTAACCAAGACATCCCTTTTCATGTCATTGAGGGACATAAATATTGTACAGTGTTAGTTCTTGTCGATTTTTGATTTCGTATTTCGTCTTGTATTGTGTAGGCCACTAAAGCAATTTCCCATATCTACCAAGCGTGTTGTGCCTGCTGAGATTGATAAACCTGACTGGGCAATTGATGTATGTCCCTATCACTTTGTTTCTGCTCTCTACAACTAGCAAAGTTGAACCCGATTCAATTGTCATGCAGTTTCTAACTATTCTATGTTATATTTTCTACCATTTTTTACATACAGGGCACTCCTAAAATTGAACCAAATAGTGAGCTACAACATGTTGTTGAGGTTAGTGATGCTTTGATCCATTAGTTTTTGTTCATTCAATTGTCTTGAATCCGGAGCTATGAACACAAATCTTGCGTCTCATTGCTGTGGTTTTTTTGGTTTCATTTGATACTCGTTTTATCATTTGCAACTAACAAGGTTTTGTATTTGTATTGTAGATAAAAACGCCCGAACAAATTCAGCGAATGCGTGAGACCTGTAAAGTTAGTGTTATCTTAATGCCAATGGTCTACATTTCTATTATCTGATCTTTTTTCAAGGCTCTCACTTGAATGTTCTGTTATCAGATTGCCAGGGAGGTATTGGATGCAGCAGCTAGGGTGATTCGCCCTGGTGTGACTACTGATGAGATTGATCGAGTGGTTCACGAAGCAACTATCGCAGCAGGTTTGTACTTTTAGTTTTTCTTATCCTTTTGGGAAGTAAATCACTCAAGGTCATCACGGCAGCATTATGACTGTTAATCTTATTCTCTGACAGGAGGATATCCATCACCCCTCAACTACTATTTCTTTCCCAAATCTTGCTGCACGTAGGTACTTCTTTTGTATCTACATTGTTACCTCTACCATGTAATTCCCTTTCTAAAGTGTCTTTTGAATGTTTCCTTTTAGATCTGTTAATGAAGTGATTTGTCATGGAATTCCGGATGCTAGGTATGCTTACTGTCTGGTGTCTGCAACTTTTGGAGCCTTTCTGACAAAATAACTAAAAATTCCCGGGAAATTGTAATTACTCGTTGTGCTTTAATTGCTTCAGGAAACTAGAAGATGGTGATATAGTAAACGTTGATGTGACAGTTTGTTATAAAGGTTGCCACGGTATGTTATCTCCAGAAGAAAATTGATTACTTGTAGTAAGTTTGTTACCTATAGAGATATCCTGTCTCACAGAACGGTTTATGTGTAGGTGACCTTAATGAGACATACTTTGTTGGGAATGTTGACGAAGCATCACGTCAACTAGTTAAATGCACATACGAGTGCTTGGAAAAAGCCATAGCAATTGGTAGGTCCCAACTCCCAAGTTTCACCTGTTCTCAGCTTTTATGTTCTGATTGTTATCAATATTAAATATTGAGAAGAGATGATGAGAGTATCTACGGTTTTCTTTGTCTCTTTCAGTTAAACATGGAGTTAGATTTCGTGAAATCGGAGAGATAGTCAACCGCCATGCTACAATGTCTGGGTTATCAGTGGTAAAGTCTAGTTTTTTTTTTTAGTGTCTACATTCATCACATGATCTGTTTGTAGAACATTTGTCATAGACAGTAACTTACTTGTGGTGGTTAAACAGGTGAAATCTTATTGTGGTCATGGTATTGGAGATCTCTTCCATTGTGCCCCAAACATTCCTCACTATGCAAGTATCCTTTGTGACTTGGTTCAAGATCGCAGAACATAAACATCTGTTTTAGATTTTTAGTACCTGGTATAGTCTATTACACTGTAAATTTCCCTTAACCCCAAAATCAGGAAACAAAGCAGTTGGAGTGATGAAAGCAGGCCAGACTTTCACAATCGAGCCAATGATCAACGCAGGTGAGTTTTTTTACATTCGCTAAATGTTTAAAATTTTTGCCTGCTCTTTAGTTAATTTCTCATATTGCCATGATAGGATCGTGGCGTGATCGAACATGGCCTGATGGTTGGACCGCAGTTACCGCAGATGGGAAACGCAGTGCTCAGTTTGAGCATACCCTCTTGGTAACTAAAACTTGTAAAACCCTTAAAAAGTTGGTTTAAAAGATCAGTTTTTGTAATAATTAATGGTTATATGTTCATTATTTGCAGGTAACGGAAACTGGTGTTGAGGTTTTAACGGCGAGGCTTCCTTCATCGCCAGATGTATTCCCTTGGCTCAACAAGTGATTTTGTTTCTTCTACTCTCTTTGTGATTCGTTGAGGGGTTTTGGTTCGTCAACTTTGGAATATTAGTGCTATCTTTTTGCCATTGAAGACCATTTGTTGTGCAAGAATTATTACTTTCGTTTTGATTGAAATGTAAGAAACCTATTTATCTGAAAGTGAATCGCATAGACAAAGTTATACTTTCATTTGTTCACATCTTAAAGCATTTTTTCTTGATTACTTTATAAGTAGTACATGAGCTTACTGAAAATATAACAAAGGAAAATAAAAGTTGCACGACAAAGTGGGAAGCTTAAAGACAGTTCTTGAGAATCAGGGACACAAGAATCTCCTTCATTCAATGACCTTGATACCTGAAACATAAACTCGGCTTTGAATCACACTACCACCAATCCAAAATCCAGGCATGACCATAAGACCAACTCTTGGGCTCTCTTCTTTTTCATCCACAACTATGTTCTTCACAACACTTTCCATGTATGAATCAGAGAACTCACTACCCTTTTTCACTTGGAAGATCTTTGCAGCTGGATCAAACGAGTAGGCGAGCCTGTGCAAGATCCATATTGACTTTGCCAGTTTCAAGAAGGCTTGGTAAAACGGGGTCCTCGGGTGTCCACCTCCTGTCACGTAGTCACGCTGGTCTAGATTTCCAAAGAAAGAAGCTTCCATCTTTGGGTGGATCAAGATGAGATACTTGCTCCTGCAGAATATACCAAAGTTGGAATCCGGGTTTGTCGCTAGCGCATCTAGTGGATCCATGTCCTTTAAAGCAAGAAACTGGCGGAAGAAGGCCTCTGTGTCATCGGCCGATGCAGTCTCCGAGTTTACTAAAAAATTCTTCTGCTGAAACCCACTGAACATCCTTTGGCATATGTATGATTCAAATGCATATTTCTTGTGAGGCCTCTTGGCGTAAACAACATCAGGCTCAATGGAGTTGGCTGCAGAATCAAGATCCCATCCCGCAGCTTTCATCATGTTGATCAGCGGCTTGGAGAAATCGTGAACGGCTTTAGAAGCAGCTTCATAGGTAGATATAAAGAGTTCAGTAGTTAAGTCAGGAAATTGCAAATTCCCATCTCCACCAGAACCTTCGTTCGTAGACATTCCTCTTAACTTAAGATTCTTCTCAAGCTTAAGCCGTTTCTGGTTTGCTTCCTCGATCTTCTGCAACATCTGCGTGATCTCAGAGTCCTTATTCTGAATCTCAGACTGAAATTTCTTCACCATAACCTCATAAGTCTTTAACAGACTCTGCTGTTCTTGTATCTCTGCAGCTAAACGGGAGTCTTGTGGAGAGACACATACAGGTTTAGGGTTATTCTCTCTGTAAAAATGCTTCAGTTCCGAAAGATTCTTGAGTTCAGAGATCACAACTTTATCCGCTGCTTGAATCTTCTCGGGATCGTAAGGCGTATGAGCACTTTGAAGCTCGATATAAGCTGATTTCAAAGACGAAATGTTTCCAAATAGATTGGATATAAGTGCTTCCATAGCTTCTGGATTCTGATTGATAGATTCTTCCATTGGTTGAGGATGAACTTTCTGGAGTTGGGTTTCTTTCAACCCACTAGGTAGCATAGTTGGAAACCACCACACAAATTGGATTCTGCAGACAAAAACCCACCAAAATTTCTCCTGCAAGAAATGGTTTTTATGTCTCAAAATCAAAACTTTTAAAACAAAATCAGTTTAAGCAGAATCTCTTGTTTCTACGCATGACTTTTTCCACAGATCTCGAAGTAAATCATCATTTCCGATACAAAATCTAGCCCTTAAGGATCTTTCTAGTTTCTACAGTGCTAATTTCAAGAAAACTTCACAGATTTTTCGAATTAGGTTTGGGATTACACAAAAACTGATACAATTTCATCAGTATCTAGAGATATAGAGGTAAAACAAAAGAGATCACCTGGATTTGTTTGCTCAGTGTGGTCAACTAGATTTTGATCAGCTTTGACGCCAAGTAAGTAGAGGAAAACGAAACATCAAGCTCTTGGCCGGATCTTTCGCCGGAGATTTAGCCGGAGGAGAGAAAGGAAATGCTTTGGTACGAAGTGAAGAAGAGAGAGACAACATTTGGTAAAGCTCATTACATTTCTACTTGTTTAAACCGAATCGGTTTCCGAATTTTCACGGTTTAATTTCCGGTTCGGTTAGATTTTTAATTAAACCGGATTAGGGACCTCTCCAAACTCATCTTCTTCTCCGCACAGCCTGAGTTTCTCTCTCTCTCTCTCGGTGGGTGAAATGGTTCGACTGATTCTGACACGTTCTCCGGCGATTTTCCGATTGAATATTATTCCCGGAATCTCTTTTCTCATGACGTCTTCTTTACTACAAAAAAAACAGAGGCAGAAGCTCAAAACCAAAACCCAGACTTTCTCGTTGATCTCTCCTTCATCTTCGTCCAATTTTCAGAGGACGCGTTTCTATTCTACCGGAGCAAGAATTTCTTTCTTACCCGAAACCGAAAGTTCGAAATTTGATGATAATTTGGTTGTTTTAGGCATTGAAACGAGCTGTGACGACACTGCCGCTGCTGTCGTAAGCCCATTTTCATCACATTTTGGTCTGTTTTTGTGATTGTTGTTTTACTTATGGGAACTTCTTAGTTCACTGATCTTGTCTGATATTGGAGTTTTTGGTTTTTAGGTGAGAGGGAATGGTGAAATTCTTAGTCAAGTCATTTCTTCTCAGGTAAAGATCGTTCCTTTGCTTTGGTTTTTGTTTCTTTCCTTTATGTAATTTATCAATTTTGCACCTGTTTTGATCTCGGAATTGGGGGACATTAAGGCAGAATTGCTTGCTCAATATGGAGGTGTAGCTCCTAAACAAGCTGAAGAAGCGCATTCTCGGGTTATCGATAAGGTAATATTAGACTATTTTCTTATTGCAAACATTGCATAATCAATACCTCTCAAGTATCTGTATTCGATCCTTGTTCAAAGCATTGCATGAAATGCCCCTCCATGAATATATATATATATACTGGTTTCAGGTTGTGCAAGACGCACTGGATAGTGCCAATATAACCGAGAAAGATCTATCTGCTGTTGCTGTTACCATTGGACCTGGTTTGAGCCTCTGTCTACGCGGTATGTTGGAGAAAAAAGTCAGTGTTTTACACTTTGGATTAATAAGTTTCATAAGAGAACTAAGGTACTAGTGTTTCTTTTTGAGTCATATAGTTGGTGTGCGGAAGGCTCGAAGACTTGCTGGTGGCTTCCATCTTCCAATCGTCGGGGTGCATCACATGGAAGCTCATGCACTTGTAGCGAGGTATTGCTCACTTTATGTGTTTACTCCAAATTTGAGATTTTTGAATTGCTCATCAGCTTTTGATATGTCTTCGTAGATTAGTGGAACAAGAATTAAGTTTTCCTTTCATGGCCCTGCTTATATCAGGTATTGACTTAAATGGTTTTTAGTATCAGAATCAATTTCGAAACGGGTTTTAGGTTTCTATAAAAATCAACACTGTTTTTTTTCTGTGTAGGAGGGCACAATATTATAGTTCTTGCGCATAAGCTTGGTCAGTACACACAACTTGGGACTACAGTAGATGATGCTATAGGCGAAGCATTTGACAAAACAGCAAAATGGCTCGGCCTTGATATGCGCAGAAGTGGTGGACCAGCTGTTGAAGAACTTGCCCTGGAGGGTGATGCAAAAGCTGTCAAATTTAATGTAAGTGAAACTAGTTTGCTCATTGTTTAAGACTTCTTTTTCTTGTTCTACTCGATTTCCGCATCATTTATGTTGTTACTTTCTTATCAGGTTCCTATGAAGTTTCATAAAGATTGCAATTTTTCTTATGCTGGTTTGAAGACACAAGTGAAGCTAGCTATTGAAGCCAAAGAAATGTAACGTTTAATATAATTAAATCTTAAAAATCAGCTTCGGAGGTTGTTTATCCGAGTTATGTCACATATGAGGAAGCTTTGTGTTAGAGAAATAATGGTCTTTTGCTGGATTTACAGCGATGTTAAATGTCCTGTCTCTTCTGCAACAAGCGAAGACAGAAGAAAGCGAGCTGATATTGCTGCTTCTTTCCAGGTAGAAACCAATCTGTAGTTTTAATGTTCTTGCGAAATGCAGATTTCTAATCATTTTCAGTTTATATAAACCAGCGAGTAGCTGTCTTGCATTTGGAGGAAAAGTGTGAGCGAGCAATAGACTGGGCACTAAAACTCGAGCCTTCTATAAAACATATGGTGAGACTCAAATGTGAAAAAAACCTCTGTCGTGTTTGACAATAAGCTTCTCGACTAATCTTTACAAATCTTCAGGTAGTCTCTGGTGGTGTTGCTTCGAATCAGTATGTAAGGCTTCGACTCAATAACATTGTCGAAAACAAAAACCTGAAGCTTGTTTGCCCTCCTCCTAGCCTTTGCACAGACAACGGTAAATAGAGTGTAAGATTCTCTTGCTGGTCAAATTAGCTATACAGAGAACGGAAATTAACAATTCATTGATCTCCAGGAGTAATGGTGGCTTGGACTGGTCTCGAGCATTTTCGTGTAGGAAGATACGATCCACCTCCACCTGAAACCGAACCTGATGATTTCGTAGTACGTTCTTTATAAAAAAAAAGTCAATACTTGTCAAGAAAAAAGATGAAAAGTTTATAACTTTGTGATTGATGTTTTGTGTGGTTATGAATTTTAGTATGATCTTCGACCGAGATGGCCTCTTGGAGAAGAGTACGCAGAAGGAAGAAGCGAAGCTCGTTCTTTGAGAACTGCGCGGATTCACCCGTCACTTACTTCGATCATTCGAGCAGATTCTCTTCAACAACAAACACAAACGTAGAAGAAACCATAGATCCCAAAACCATTTGTCTCTCAATGTAGACTTTTTCACTGAGGAGCAAACTCTTTCCCGGTTAAATTATTAAACTCAATTTCATTTAACCAGTGGTTTACCTTCATATCCGGTTAATCTAAACCGTATCCGGGTTTTATTTTACTTATTAATGGCGCCAATATTCACTCAGTCAGTCACTTGATATCGGCGAAATTCGCCGGCGATTGAAGAAGCTTCACTCGCGACTACAGTCATGGAGATATCGACGATTCCTTTGTCGTCGTCGATTAGAGGAAAATTGATATCGGCTGGTTATACTTCTCTGTCTTCGATATCTTCCGTCTCTTCCACTGATCTCGCTCGAGGTTAATTTCTTCTTTAACCCTAATCTTACTCAGAAGATTCGAATCTGTTGTTAGTATCGGGATTGATAAAGGATTTTGAGTCGTGATTTCGAGTTAAACGCAATCGATTGCTGATGGGTTGATTGATTAAACTATCAATTCTCTTTCTTTGTGCTTTTTTTGCCTTTTGATTTTGAAGAAAAATGCTTCATTTTTTTGTTTTGGTCATCTTTTCGTGTTTTGTGAGTAGATGTAAATATTACGGAGGAAGAAGCATTTGACATTTCGAAGCTGGCGAATCAAATCTCTGGATCCAATGGAAGCTGTATAAATGGTAACTCTAGTGGATTTTCTTCTTATGCTGATTCACTGAAGGATTCTCATTGTGATGAATTCTAATTAAACAAGGAGCAAAGAATGCTTGGGATATGCTTCACGAGGAGGAATCTTTGCCGCGCATTACTACGTCTTGTTCTGATCTTGATAACATTCTTGGAGGTGGAATAAGCTGTAGAGATGTTACAGAGATTGGTAAGCCATCTCCATTATGTTATTTCTCTTGTCCAATTTAGCAACAACAAGTATTAATCTTTGCTTGTTTTGTCCAGGTGGGGTTCCTGGGATTGGCAAGACTCAGATTGGGTAAAATCCGCTTCATCGGTTTCATCTACTTTCTAATTGGGTTTTGTACTCTTTGTGTTAACTTTGATTTGGTTTCAGTATCCAGCTCTCTGTGAATGTTCAGATTCCTCGTGAGTGTGGTGGTCTCGGAGGGAAAGCGATCTATATCGGTATGTTTCTTTAGTAATGATGAGCTACGGCTTTTGTTGATCACTTGTTGGTTGTTGTTACATGCAATTCGCATGTTCTGTATGCGACAGATACAGAAGGTAGCTTCATGGTGGAGCGTGCATTACAGATCGCAGAAGCTTGTGTGGAGGACATGGAAGAATACACTGGATACATGCATAAACATTTTAAAGCAAATCAAGTAAAAATGAAACCCAAAGATATCTTAGACAACATATTCTATTTCCGCGTCTGCAGTTACACTGAGCAAATCGCGTTGGTCAATCATCTTGACAAGTTCATCTCTGAAAATAAAGATGTAAGTACAAAGAATTTACATCTTTTCATTGATCTCGCTGCTACAAGAATGAAAAGTACATATTTCTGAAAATAAAGATGTAAGTACAAAGAAAATAAAGATCATATTCCATTGATCTCGCTGCTACAAGAATATTGAAACACAAATCAACTAAGACTCTCTTTATCTTTTTTATCAGGTTAAAGTTGTAATCGTAGACAGTATCACGTTTCATTTCCGTCAGGACTTTGATGACTTAGCTCAGAGGACACGAGTGCTAAGCGAAATGGCTTTAAAGTTTATGATGCTTGCCAAAAAGTTCTCACTTGCTGTAAGCATTTATCTGTACTCTCAATACTTCCCCGTTTAAACCGGTCATAATTAGCTCCATAATGAACTCTTAGACATGCCCTTTTACTCAAATCGCAGGTTGTGTTACTAAACCAGGTGACCACAAAGTACACTGAAGGCTCCTTTCAATTAGCTCTTGCGTTAGGTGACCAAACTCAAATCAAGCCATCTCTATTTTGCTATTATCATCATCACATCATTCCTTAGTTATGATTCTTAAGTTTCCAACCTCTTTTGTTTTCGCAGGTGATAGCTGGTCTCATTCATGCACCAACCGAGTCATTCTGTATTGGAACGGTGATGAGCGTTACGCGTATATCGATAAATCACCTTCACTTCCTTCAGCTTCCGCTTCATACACTGTGACTAGTAGAGGTCTAAGAAACTCCTCCTCAAGCAGCAAGCGAATCAAGATGATGTAAAAGAGCACAAGAACACAAGACAAGCACATGATGAGTAAGCTTTCTCCGGTTTAGTTTTTTTATTTGATTGAACATTAGACCGGTCGATATGTAAACCGGGATAAGAGTTGGTGGATTAGTGACTAATATATTTCTTAAATCTTAAGTCAATTATGTTCTTCACCAACCCTCTTCATGACCATGGCTTTTGCTTTACACACCAACTCATGCCGTATTGATTCTACATTTTTATTGTTTAAAAAAATTAAATTGTCTAAAATAATGGTTAGTTGAAGAATAATAAAAAATTACAATCGTTAAATTGAACGGTAAAGATTGTGTCCTTTCTAAATCCAACGGTCAGATTTTCTTTTAGCTTGAATTGTTCTTTAGTAAAGACGATGAGCTGGCGAGATATGATTGGCTGATTCATAATCTCCCTCTATACTAAAATAAGTTGCAGAGAAGCTGTCTCTTACATTTCTTCAGACTCTCTCAATTAACCAGAGAGCATCAATGGCTTCTACTTCTTCTCTAACTCTCTCTCAAGCTCTCCTTACTCGAGCCATCTCTCACAACGTCTCTGAAAACTGCGTCTCTATACCAGCTTTCTCCGGTCTCAAATCCACCACCTCACCACCACGCACCACCTCTTCCCGTCGCCGAATCGCCTCCGCGAGCAGTCATTTCCTCCGTCCTATCATCCGTGCCTCCGCCTCCGCCGTAGAAACGATCGATACAACCACTGATTCGTCTCTGGTTGATAAATCGGTTAATACGATCAGGTTTCTAGCGATCGATGCGGTTGAGAAAGCGAAATCGGGTCATCCAGGTCTTCCAATGGGTTGTGCTCCGATGTCTCACATTTTGTACGATGAGATCATGAGGTATAACCCTAAGAACCCTTATTGGTTTAATCGCGATCGATTCGTTCTCTCTGCTGGTCATGGATGTATGTTGCAATACGCTTTGCTTCATCTCGCTGGCTACGACAGTGTTAGGGTTTGTGATCTCTTACTCTTGCTGATTGATTTCGTAATCCCTTTAGTGTAGATTCGGTTTATAGATTTAGGATTGTTGAAACAGTGTTTGGATTTGTTTATTTAGGAGGAAGATTTGAAGAGTTTTCGTCAATGGGGAAGTAAGACTCCAGGACACCCTGAGAATTTCGAGACTCCTGGTGTTGAAGTCACTACTGGTTAGAGTTTTGGTTTCGGTTCGTGTCCAATTACAGAAGCTTCTCTTTGTATGTCAATCTTTGTAATGGCATTGTTTGCTTTTTGCTAAAATGCAGGTCCTCTTGGACAAGGTATTGCAAATGCTGTTGGTTTAGCTCTAGCTGAGAAGCATTTGGCTGCTAGGTTCAATAAACCTGGCAATGAGATTGTTGATCACTACACGTAAGATTTTGAATCTTTCGTGCTCGGTTTCTGGATTATCTTTCTTGGTTTGTGTTTGATGTTTTGATGTTGAAAAATGCTGTTTTTGGATTAGATATTCGATTCTTGGAGATGGTTGTCAGATGGAAGGGCTTTCACATGAAGTTTGCTCTTTGGCTGGTCACTGGGGACTTGGAAAGCTCATTGCTTTCTATGATGACAATCACATTTCCATTGATGGAGACACGGAAATCGCCTTTACCGAGAATGTGGACAAGCGTTTTGAAGCTCTTGGATGGCATGTTATTTGGGTTAAGAATGGTAACACTGGTTATGATGAGATCCGTGCTGCCATTAGGGAAGCTAAGGCTGTGACAGACAAGCCCACTTTGATTAAGGTATCATCACTCTTTTGTTAGCCATTAAGCATCGCATGATCTCAAATCCTTATAGTATTTACTATATTTTGGCATGATTTAGGTCACTACTACAATTGGTTATGGATCTCCCAACAAGGCAAACTCATACAGTGTCCATGGAGCTGCACTTGGCGAGAAGGAAGTTGAAGCTACCAGAAATAACCTTGGATGGCCATATGAGCCGTTCCAGGTACCTGAGGATGTGAAAAGGTAAGTAGAGCTAAACTAGACTTCTGTTTATATTTGTGTTATGGGAACCTTGCTTTGGTAATTTACTATTTTCCTTACACTTCCTAGCCATTGGAGCCGTCACACTCCCGAAGGCGCTGCTCTTGAAGCTGATTGGAATGCCAAGTTTACAGCTTATGAGAAGAAGTACCCAGAGGAAGCTGCAGAGTTGAAATCCATAATCTCAGGTGAATTGCCTGCCGGTTGGGAGAAGGCACTTCCCGTAAGTAGATCTTTCTTGTAATATGTAACTTTTAATTGGTAAGCTTGAGATGGGTCTTATTTACCACAACTCTAATTTTTCATTTTTCAGACATATACACCAGAGTCCCCAGGTGATGCCACCAGAAACCTGTCTCAACAATGTCTTAACGCCCTTGCGAAAGTTGTGCCCGGTTTCCTTGGCGGAAGCGCTGACCTTGCATCTTCCAACATGACATTGCTTAAATCATTCGGCGACTTCCAAAAAGCCACACCTGAAGAAAGAAACCTTAGATTTGGTGTTAGGGAACACGGTATGGGAGCTATCTGCAACGGCATTGCCCTTCACAGCCCCGGTTTTATCCCTTACTGCGCAACTTTCTTTGTGTTTACTGATTACATGAGAGCTGCAATGAGAATCTCGGCTTTGTCTGAAGCTGGTGTTATATACGTTATGACCCATGACTCCATTGGTCTTGGAGAAGATGGACCAACCCACCAACCTGTCGAACACTTATCCAGTTTCCGCGCCATGCCCAATATTATGATGTTCCGTCCTGCTGATGGAAACGAAACAGCTGGTGCATACAAAATCGCTGTCACTAAACGTAACACACCTTCTGTCTTAGCCTTATCTAGACAAAAACTGCCTCAACTTCCAGGAACATCCATTGAAAACGTCGAGAAAGGTGGATACACCATTTCCGACAACTCAACGGGTAACAAACCCGATGTGATCTTGATCGGAACTGGATCAGAGCTAGAGATTGCTGCTCAAGCTGGAGAGGAGTTAAGGAAAGAAGGCAAAACTGTAAGAGTTGTTTCGTTTGTTTGTTGGGAGCTATTCGATGAACAATCAGATGCGTACAAGGAAAGTGTTTTGCCGTCTGATGTATCAGCTAGAGTTAGTATCGAAGCTGGAACGACATACGGATGGGGAAAAATCGTTGGAGGAAGAGGAAAATCGATTGGAATTGATTCGTTTGGAGCAAGTGCACCAGCAGGAAAGCTTTATAAAGAGTTTGGTATCACCATTGAAGCTGTGATTGAAGCAGCTAAGTCACTTATCTAAAGAGTATCTATAAAGAGGTACTGAGGTTTGGATTTGAAGTAAGAGATGTTCCCATAAGGCATTATCCTCTTTGTCCCAATAAAGAAAAATTCAAAGATAACAAATAAAAAAATGTTATAATAATGCATTTCACTATATGCATTCCACTATATGGAGCCCATTTACCTACTCCCAAACACTAACTTATGCTTTTCATCTTCTATATAAATGATGCATTTCCTTCATTTGTAAGTACACACAATTTATAACTTCAACAAGAAGAAATAGCAAATCATTCATTCTCTCTCAATCTTATTTTCATCAATATCTCATTCTTTACCGGGTATAATATTTTGTTCTTATTAATATTTATCGAAATGATAAATTATACCATTCTTTTTATAACACGTTATCAGCACGATCACTCTAAAAAAAAAATCAATTTTCATACGCATACTTATTGTACCATTTGGTGTGCGGACTACCGCCTCCATAATAATTCTATGTGGTTGTTTCACACACCATAATTTATTTATTTATTGCTTTAATTATTTATGGTCGGTTTACCGCCTGATTATTTATTTATTATTATGGTTGTTCTACACACCATAATTTATTTATTTACTGCTTTAATTATTTATGGTCGGTTTACCGCCTGATTATTTATTTATTATTATGGTTGTTCTACACACCATAATTTATTTATTTACTGCTTTAATTATTTATGGTCGGTTTACCGCCTGATTATTTATTTATTCTTATGGTTGTTTTACACACCATAATTTATTTATTTACTGTTTTAATTATTTATGATCGGTTCAACCACCCTGAAAATTTATCTATTGCTTTAATTATTTATTTAGTATTCTCTCTTGGATGACTTTTTCACCATAACCTTGTTATTACTTCTATGTTAATTTTATGTCTAGTATATATAATATTCAACCAGTTTTTTTTCTAAAATTAATATTTGAACTGGTAAATTTATCTGATTGATTATCAAATATTTTCAGAATAATTTTTCTTTCTCATCCGATTTTAACGGTCACAAAGAAAATATTTCAAAATAATTTTTAAAATTTTTTCACTTTAAAACGGCTATATAACGGCTATGAACAGTATTTTTCATCTATAAATACACTCATATTTCACTCTTTCAAAATCACTCAAACATTTCATCTTCTTCCAAACAATTTCACAAAAAAAATATTTTTAGTTCTCATTTTGTAAGAAAAATGTTTCGTTTGTTTTTGATTTTTATTATCGGTGTATTTCTTACCGTGATTTATGGTCTCTTCGCCGGAGAATTTACTCGCGAAGAGTTTATCATGAATATCGGTTTACTTGTTTATGCTTTAATGTTCTTTGTAATTGCGATTTTAATTAATGTATATGGTTTCTAAAATCATGTTATATTTCTAATAATAATATTTTCGATTTTATTTTTTTAGAAACAAATGGCAAACATCGAAAAGCTTAAGATCCCAGCTCTCAGAGTCACTGGTGAAAATTACATAGCATGGTCCACTGATGCTGAACTTTATCTGGATTCTCAGTCTCTATTAGATACTATTAAAGAAGAAAAAGAATCGACTGCCCCTGCAAAGGCAAGGGCGGTAATTTTTCTGAGAAAACATCTAGATGAAAATCTAACGCATGATTATGCGAATACAAAAGACCCTGTAGAGCTGTGGAAAGCTCTTAAAGAAAGGTTTGACAACCAAAGGGCAATAACTCTCCCACATGCTCTTGATGAGTGGGCAAATTTAAGGTTCCTTGATTTTGACAAGGTGGATAATTATAATTCCGCCATGTTAAGAATTGTGTCCCGATTGGAATATTGTGGTAAGAATGTGAGCGAAGAGGAAATGCTCGAGAAAACTTACCTAACATTCCATAAGGAACATTTTGTTCTTGCTGAACAATACAGGAACTGTAAATACAAGAGGTTTTCTGAGTTGATTGTGGCTCTAATGTTGGCTGAGAAGAATAATGAGCTTCTCATCAAAAATCATAACGCTCGACCTGTAGGAACAATTGCTGTCCCTGAAGTGAACGCAATGGATGGAAAAAATCGTGGACAAACGGATGTGAGGTATCCGGGGAGAGGAAATCAAACCAACCGGGGTCGTGGTGGTCGATTTAATCGTGGCCGTGGGAGAAATTATAATCCAAAAGGACGGTCATTTAAATGGGTCCGGTCTGAACAAAATCTCAAAGGGAAAGAAAAGAAAGACAATTTCACCCAGAAGCGTGAAGGTGTTTGTTACAGATGCGGATGTAAAGGCCATTGGTCCAAAGTGTGTCGTACTCCTTTGCACCTTTGCAAATTGTACCAAGAGTCAGTTAAAGGCAAAGGAAAGGAAGTTAATCTTATGGAACACCCTGAAGGTGATACATACCTTAACGCTTCGGACTTTGATGATGATGCCGAAATGACAGACCTTGCAGATAATCAAGATGCTTGTAATGAGACTACTGTATAGTCTCTGTTTATGCCATGTATAATATTATGCTTTTCCGTTGTTTGAAAAAAATAATGTTGTTTTTTTTAACAACAATTTAATATATAATCATTGTGTATTTTTCTTTTAATGAATAAAATTTATTCTTCTTTTATTGGTGTCTATCTTGATCACAGGAAATGGAAAGCAAAACAAACGGAATGATATCTAAAGGAAATATTAGAGAAATATGTATACCAGATAGTGGAACAACGCACACTATTCTGAGACATAGAAAATATTTCACTGATTTAAAACCAACGAAAATCGTTGTGAATACAATATCAGGTCCTGCAGACTTGATTGAAGGAACTGGTAAAGCCAACTTTATGTTGCCAAATGGAACAAAGTTTTCCATAAGAAATGCCTTATTTTCTCCGAATTCTAAAAGGAATTTGTTGAGTTTCAAAGACATATACCTTCAAGGATATGATACTCAGTCTGCGACTGAAAATGGAAAAAAGTATATGTATGTAACTTCCGATAAATCTGGAAAAAGGCTTATATTGGAAAAATTTCCAAAACTTCTTTCAGGACTGCATTATACTCATATAAATGCAATCGAATCACATCTAGTGGTTAAAAGAAATCCAGAAGATTTCACATTATGGCATGATCGCCTTGGTCATCCAGGCATTTCAATGATGCGAAAGATCATAGAGAATTCACATGGTCACCCACTGAAAACCCAGGAGGTATATCAGGGGAATGGAAAGACATGTGTTGCATGTTCTCTTGGAAAATTGATCATAAGGCCATCTCCAACAAAGGTTGATAAAGAATCACCAAAATTTCTTGAACGGATTCAAGGCGATATATGTGGACCAATACATCCATCATGTGGACCATTCCACTATTTTATGGTGTTAATTGATGCATCCAGCAGATGGTCACATGTTTGTCTATTATCATCTCGAAATATGGCATTTGCGAGATTTCTAACTCAGATAATCAAACTAAAGGCTCAGTTTTCTGACTATCCAATTAAAAGAGTTAGACTAGACAACGCTGGTGAATTCACATCCCAAGCCTTCAATGATTATTGTATGGTAACGGGAATAGAAGTTGAACATCCTGTAGCCCATGTTCATACACAAAATGGTTTGGCTGAATCATTAATTAAACGTCTGCAATTAATTGCAAGACCGTTGATCATGAGATCAAAACTCCCACCTAGTGTATGGGGGCATGCAATTTTACATGCTGCAGCACTTATCCGAGTAAGACCAAGTGCATATCATAAGTATTCCCCATTACAACTAGTATTTGGTCATGAACCAAATATTTCTCATCTAAGGGTTTTTGGTTGTGCGGTGTATGTGCCTGTAGCACCCCCACAACGTACAAAGATGGGACCACAAAGAAGGTTAGGGATATATGTTGGCTATGATTCACCATCTATTATAAGATACTTAGAACCTCAAACTGGTGATGTCTTTACGGCACGGTTTGCCGACTGCCATTTTGATGAAAAAGAATTCCCAGTTCTAGGGGGAGGAAACAAACAAGTAGGAAAAGATATAAGGTGGAGTGTGCCATCTTTATTACATCTCGATCCTCCTATGAAACAGTCTGAACTGGAAGTTCGACGAATTATGCATTTGCAGAGTATAGCGAATCAGTTACCAGATGCTTTTGCAGATAGTAAGACAGTAACTAAGTCACACATTCCAGCTACAAATGTTCCTGCTCGAATTGAGATTCCTACAGACTCTGGAAGAGCAGATGATACACGAGAGTCTAGGACACGCCTGAAGCGTGGAAGACCTGTTGGTTCTAAAGATAAAAACCCTAGGAAGAAAAGGGAAATTGAAAAGGTTGATGTTCCCAGAGTAGCTGAAAATACTTTGGAAGAATCACATCAAGAAACGAATGAAGATGTGGAACATCATGAACCTAAAGAAAACCATGAGACCTCTATCAACTATATTCATAATGGAAAAGTTTGGAATCGAAATGAGATGGTTATTATGGATGACGTTTTCTCATATCTTGTGTCAAAAGAGATAAATGAAGAAAACGAAGATCCAGAACCTCAGTCCGTATATGAATGTAAAAAGAGGGATGACTGGAGAAAATGGAAAGAAGCCATTCAAACCGAACTTGATTCGTTAAACAAACGAAGTGTATTCGGGCCGATTGTACTTACACCTGTAGATGTAAGACCGGTTGGACATAAATGGGTTTTCGTTCGGAAACGAAATGAGGATAATGAGATTACGAGATATAAAGCTCGTCTTGTGGCTCAAGGTTTTTTTTTCAAAGACCTGGGATAGATTATGAGGAAACCTATTCTCCTGTCATGGATGCAATAACGTTTAGATTCCTGATGAGTCTAGCCGCTTGCGAAAATCTAGAGATGCGTCTCATGGATGTTGTTACTGCTTATCTGTATGGATCATTAGATACGGATATCTATATGAGAATCCCTGATGGGTTTAAAATGCCAGAAGCATTAAGTTCCAAACCCAAAGAATTATGTGCAATCAAATTGCAAAGATCATTATATGGACTAAAGCAATCTGGACGTATGTGGTATAATCGTCTCAGTGAGCATTTAACAAAAGAAGGATACGTGAACAATCCAATATGCCCATGTGTTTTCATCAAGAAAACAACATCAGGATTTGTGATTATTGCGGTCTATGTTGATGATCTAAATATAATTGGAACTCAGGAAGAAATACAGAAAGCCTCAGAATATTTAAAAGGGGAATTTGAAATGAAAGATCTCGGACAGACAAAGTACTGCCTTGGTTTACAAATTGAGCATTCTCAAAAGGGTATATTTGTACATCAATCTACATATACCAAAAGAGTGCTAAAATGATTTAATATGGATAAGGCAAATCCATTGAGTACCCCCATGGTCGTTAGATCACTAAATGTCGAAAATGATCCATTTCGACCACATGAAGAAAATGAAGAGATACTTGGTCCTGAAGTACCGTACCTAAGTGCAATCGGAGCCCTCATGTATCTTGCGAATTGTACTCGGCCTGATATATCATTTGCTGTTAATCTTTTGGCAAGATTTAGCTCGTCCCCTACACGAAGACATTGGAATGGGATTAAACATATTTTCCGATATCTTCAAGGGACGATTGATTTAGGATTGTTTTACCCTAAAAATCCAAATAGCCAAATGGTTGGTTTTGCAGATGCAGGATATTTGTCAGATCCGCACAAAGCGAGATCACAAACAGGATACGTTTTCACGGTCGGAGGCACCGCTATATCCTGGCGTTCCCAGAAGCAAACGCTTGTAGCTACTTCCTCAAATCATGCTGAGCTTATCGCACTCCATGAAGCAAGTAGAGAATGTGTATGGCTAAGGTCAATATATCAACACATTCGATCATGCAGTGGATTACTTGTAAATATGGAGCCGACAATATTATATGAAGATAATGCCGCATGCGTCGCCCAAACAAAGGAAGGATATATTAAAAGTGATAGAACCAAACATATCCCTCCAAAGTTCTTCTCATACACCCAAGAGCTTGAGAAGAATAAAGACATTGAAGTAAGATATGTCCGATCATGCGACAATGCTGCAGATCTCTTCACGAAATCACTACCTACCTCGGTGTTCAAGAAGCATATATATGACATTGGAATGCGCCATCAGCGAAATCTATAAACTTGATCACTCGAGGGGGAGCATGCTAGTTGCACTCTTTTTGCCCTTCTAAGGTTTTTCCCAATGGGTTTTTCCTAGAAAGGTTTTTAACGAGGCAACAAAAGACACGAGTCAAGAAACATAGTAAAACTGGTCTCCAAGGGGGAGTGTTATAATAATGCATTTCACTATATGCATTCCACTATATGGAGCCCATTTACCTACTCCCAAACACTAACTTATGCTTTTCATCTTCTATATAAATGATGCATTTCCTTCATTTGTAAGTACACACAATTTATAACTTCAACAAGAAGAAATAGCAAATCATTCATTCTCTCTCAATCTTATTTTCATCAATATCTCATTCTTTACCGGGTATAATATTTTGTTCTTATTAATATTTATCGAAATGATAAATTATACCATTCTTTTTATAACAAAAAAGATGTTTTTGTTTTTCTTGTAATTAGCATAGGTTTGGTTTTTGTAACCACTGTGTTGTACTTTTGTGCTTGATTTTTTTTTTTTTTTTTTTTCGCAAAAACATGTGATCCTCAACTGCATTGCAATGGATACTGAAATTTATAATTGGGTCTGTGTAAATAGATGCATCTTTGAATAACTATCATTATAAGTTTATAACCAATGCTTTTCTAAAATTTTCATAATTCACAGCCAATAGGAAGCTTATAAAAGTTTTCGAAAACAATAAACTTAGCATATTAACCCAAAAAGCATATTCCTTTTTTCATGGGTTTTTCTTAAAAAGGCCCAATTACTTCTTTGAGGCCCACTTGAAGACCTAATCTCTCTCACCTACCAAAAACCCCAAAGCCCCCCCCCCCCCACCACTTGCTCTCTGAAATTGCTGACGTGCACAAATACTCAACACGTGTCACATTGTTATTGGCTATGATAATTGCTCAGACCAGCCCTGAATACGAGTTGGTGGGTTGGTGATGGATGCCTCTCCTCACCAACTCCCTCCAAACCCCCAAAAGTGTTGATTTTTTGTAAAGCCGTCAACACACAAACGAAGAACACCAACAAAAAAAGAAAAGTTTATAAATTTGATTAGACGAACAATTTTTATTTTGAAATTTTGTGTTAATTTGAGAGAGGCAGAGAGTGGGTAGGTGAGTTTAAAGATCAAAATTCTCAACTTTTTTCTACACAATCTCTCAAAAAAAACCCCCATTTTCGATTTTGCTTCAATCGCAAATTCATTCTCCAATGGCGCAAGCTAGTAGAATCTGCCATGGCGTGCAAAACCCATTTGTTATCTCCAATCTCTCGAAAACCCAACAACGCAAATCTCCTTTTTCGGTCTCGCTTAAGTCTCACCAACCTCGACAAGCTTTTCCAATTTCGTCTTGGGGATTGAAGAAGAAGAGTGAGATCATGATGATTCGTCCGATTAAGGTTATGGCTTCTGTTTCCACGGCAGAGAAAGCTTCGGAGATTGTGCTTCAACCCATTAGAGAAATCTCTGGTCTGATTAAGCTTCCAGGCTCGAAATCTCTGTCTAATCGTATTCTGCTTCTTGCAGCTCTATCTGAGGTAAATCAATCTCACTTCAAATCTGCGTTTTTTGGGCTTGAGTTTGAAGAGATTTCATTTTGCTCACTTTGTTGTGATTTTGATAGGGAACTACTGTAGTGGACAATTTGTTGAACAGTGATGATATCAATTACATGCTTGATGCGTTGAAGAAATTAGGGCTTAATGTGGAACATGACAGTGAGAACAATCGTGCTATAGTTGAAGGTTGTGGTGGAGTATTCCCAGCTTCTATAGATTCGAAGAGTGATATCGAACTTTACTTAGGAAATGCGGGAACAGCTATGCGTCCACTTACTGCTGCAGTTACTGCTGCAGGTGGCAATGCAAGGTAGATTAAAAGGAGTTGTTGGTTCTTGGTTTTTTGTTATTTCGAGAATCGGTTTTTTGTGTTGATGCTTTTAGTTTTTCGTTTCAGTTATGTGCTCGATGGTGTGCCTCGAATGAGAGAAAGACCTATAGGTGATTTGGTTGTTGGTCTTAAGCAGCTTGGTGCAGATGTTGAATGTACTCTTGGAACTAATTGCCCTCCTGTTCGTGTCAACGCTAATGGTGGCCTTCCCGGTGGAAAGGTGAGATCTTGCAAATCTTTATGAACAGTTGCAGCAATGTGACAAGATTTCATTTTTTTGGTTTGTTGTTTACGGATGGATCATGAAAAAGGAATTGGGTTTGGTGTTAAATTGATCTTTTTGTCGGGATTAGTTTTCTTTCTCGATATCTTTTTCTTTGTATGGATTCTTGATTAACACATTGGACATGTTTTGAATTTGCAGGTGAAGCTTTCTGGTTCAATCAGCAGTCAGTACTTGACTGCTCTGCTCATGGCAGCTCCCTTAGCTCTTGGAGACGTCGAGATTGAGATTATCGATAAATTGATCTCTGTTCCCTATGTTGAAATGACATTGAAGTTGATGGAACGTTTTGGTGTTACTGCCGAGCATAGTGATAGCTGGGATCGTTTCTTTGTCAAGGGTGGTCAGAAATACAAGTAAGAGTCATTTCTTGTTCCTTTTTCTGTAATCACATACCTTTGATTGAAAAAAGAATGACTGACCAAATGGCAAAATTAATTCAGGTCGCCAGGTAATGCTTACGTAGAAGGTGATGCTTCTAGTGCTAGTTATTTCTTGGCTGGTGCTGCCATTACCGGTGAAACTGTCACTGTTGAAGGCTGTGGAACAACCAGCTTGCAGGTAATTTCTTTACGCTGAATCATCAAAGAGGATACTAAGTTTGTAATGTAAATTGATCAGCTCAAAATCTTGTCTATTTGACAAGTTGTATATAAGATATAATCTAAGCTCAAATTTTTGTGATGAATCTAAAGGGAGATGTGAAATTCGCCGAGGTTCTTGAGAAAATGGGATGTAAAGTGTCTTGGACAGAGAACAGTGTGACCATGACTGGACCATCTAGAGATGCTTTTGGAATGAGACACTTACGCGCTGTTGATGTCAACATGAACAAAATGCCTGATGTTGCCATGACTCTTGCCGTCGTTGCTCTCTTTGCCGATGGTCCAACCACCATTAGAGATGGTTTGTAAACCCTCTCTATTAAATTAAGGTCTCTCAAGATTCATGGTGACTTAATTCTATTTTGATCAATATATAGTTGCTAGCTGGAGAGTAAAGGAAACAGAAAGGATGATTGCTATTTGCACTGAGCTCCGAAAGGTATAATTCTTCTCTCTCGAGCACCCTCTCTCTCTCGGCTTATAATACTCATTCTAAAGTAAATCGCTGCGGTTTTTGTATTCAGCTTGGAGCTACAGTGGAAGAAGGTTCAGATTATTGTGTGATAACTCCACCAGAGAAAGTGATACCGGCCGAGATTGATACATACGATGATCATAGAATGGCGATGGCGTTTTCTCTTGCAGCTTGTGCTGATGTTCCAGTCACAATCAAGGATCCTGGTTGCACCAGGAAAACTTTCCCTGACTACTTCCAAGTCCTTGAAAGAATCACAAAGCACTAAAAAAAAAAACTCTAATAAAGTCTTTTGTTTTTGATCCATTGGTGTGATCTTTTTTCTCTCTCTGTTGTCTCTGTAACATTATTAGAAACAAAAAAAGTTATTACACGATTGTTTCCGTGTACTCAAACTGAGTGAGAATGCAAGTGTTGAATCGGTTTTCTTCTTTAATACACTTGTAATTAGTGTGTTGTCATTAAAAAATATGGGTTAATCACATCGTTTTATCATCAAGTCGGATTGTATCCAAATTACATCTCTTGCACACACATTGAAATCGCTATCGCATTTGAATCGCTATTTTTGGATTCTTATAATCAAGATGATTGGCCTATATAATTTGTTACTCTTGTGAATTATTAAGTACAGTGGTTTAAAATAGAGACAAGAGAGTAGATCTTGGAGTAGATACATCTGAAAGAGGGACAAAAGCATGGGGACATGTTATGCCAATTCATGAAGGAGAGAAAGAGAGGACATGTTCTTGTCTTATGTAATCAAAATCTTCACATGGGGTCTTTGAGTGCTATTATTATTTTCCACTTTCATCTTCTTTTTCTCCTTTTTGTAATTATATTTAAAAAAAAAACATCTTGTGACTCCAACAACTTTTTTTCTGTTTACACAATTTTGAGAAAGAATGGGTTTCACTAAACCACATGATTTCATGAGTTATTTACAGAATTGTTATGCTCAATTTCTTGGAAAATGTTTAGTAATTATTTAGAAGCATTACAAAAATTGAAGGTCCCAAAATATCTTTTTACACCATTCAAGAAAATTGTATAAACATAGAATAAACATAAACAACAACCACCATTGTTCAAATTTAGGAGGGTCAATTCTCATTTTAAACACCAATCCACTAAACAATTTTTTTTAAAAAGGATTCCCGAAATTCTTGGAGTATTTATTATTCACCAATCAAAATTTTCAATTCTCAAATTAACAAAATCTTAAAACAAAGAGTCCAAAAAAAAAAAAACCTTTTTACATTATTGTTTGTCAATTATTCACAGAGAAAAAAAAACTCCATCTTTCTATTTTTAATTAAAGTCAAACAGATCAAAATACCTGTTCTTGACTCTCTTTCTTCTTCGATTTGAATCTCTAAAATCTTCAATCCCAATGTTCCATTTTAAAAAAAACACTCTACACTCTCTTTAAACCAAACTTTGATCCTCGAATATATTATTACCAAAAGTTAATATTCGTGTTTCTTATTTTGGAGTCATATTAAAGAAACCTTCCTCCTCCAAGAAACCTGAAGATTCTTCTATGAAAGCTACCATCAAAACTTAAACACTAGAAGAAAGCTAACCATTTTCCTTTCACTTTCTCGAGAAAATATGTCGCGTCTTGACGACATACCTTCAAGCCCAGGAAAATTCAAGATGGAGAAATCTTCATACCTAAACCGTCTCAGATTCCAATCATCACTAACAAAATTTGCATTTTTCTCCTTCTTCCTCCTCTGTTTAATCTCCATCCTCTTCCTCCGATCACCACCGTCGATTTACCAATCACAATCCGATCCATCTCGCCGTTCACTCCGAACATACACCTACGGAGGACCAGCTTTCGAGAAAAAACTCCGAAACTCCGCTCGAGTCCGAACCTCCTCAAGCAACGGAATCACAGTCCTAGTCACAGGAGCTGCTGGTTTCGTCGGTACACACGTCTCCGCGGCATTAAAACGCCGCGGAGACGGAGTAATCGGACTCGATAACTTCAACGATTACTACGATCCTTCCTTAAAACGAGCAAGACAAGCATTACTAGAGAAAAATGGAGTCTACATTGTAGAAGGAGACATAAACGACGTCGAATTACTTCGTAAGCTATTCAACATCGTCTCCTTCACGCACGTCATGCATCTAGCAGCTCAAGCTGGTGTTCGTTACGCAATGGAAAACCCTAATTCCTATATTCATAGCAACATCGCTGGATTCGTTAACTTACTCGAGATCTGCAAATCTGTGAATCCACAACCATCGATTGTTTGGGCTTCTTCAAGCTCTGTTTATGGATTAAATACAAAAGTACCGTTCTCAGAGAAAGATAAAACAGATCAACCGGCGAGTTTATACGCAGCGACGAAAAAAGCCGGCGAAGAAATCGCGCATACGTATAATCACATATACGGATTATCACTCACCGGATTAAGGTTTTTCACTGTGTATGGACCTTGGGGAAGACCAGACATGGCGTATTTCTTCTTTACGAAAGATATTTTGAAAGGGAAATCGATTTCGATTTTCGAATCGGCGAATCACGGTACGGTGGCTAGGGATTTCACTTACATTGACGATATTGTGAAAGGATGTTTAGCGGCGCTTGATACGGCGGAGAAGAGTACAGGAAGCGGTGGGAAGAAAAAAGGTCCGGCGCAGTTACGTGTGTTTAACCTCGGGAACACTTCTCCGGTACCGGTTTCAGATCTGGTGAGGATTTTGGAGAAGCAATTGAAAGTGAAAGCGAAGAAGAAGATGATTAAGATGCCACGAAACGGTGACGTTCCGTATACTCATGCTAATATTAGTTTAGCGAGAAATGAGCTTGGGTATAAACCGACGACGGATTTACAAACCGGTTTAAAGAAATTCGTGAGATGGTATTTGAGTTATTATCAAAAATCCGCCGTTTAGATGGATTTTTTTTGGTTGGTGAGGTTTGATTCTTGTTTTGTATGGATTATTTAATTTATTTGTTCTTTTTTTTTTTTTTTTTACTTTTTGAGGAAGTAACTGTTTGTAGTGTGGTATTGATTCATCTCCTAAGGTCAAATAAAACATGAAAGTTTAGAAATCGTATTTAGTTCTACCACTACCAAGAACAAGACATAACATATCTGGAATGTTGGAAGTAGATTTGTAGAAGTTCCATGCCTCGAGCATTAAGCGTTTTCTTGATCCTTTGAAATGAACAATCTGCGCGGTTTTCACGGAGTTAATGAGAACACGATGAATGAATGAAAAATCGATAACGATTTGTTTTTAAGGGTTTTTGAGAGTACCTTGACATCTAAAGGCATGCCATGAAACTGACCAGCACCTTCAGGAGGTGTCCAGTTATATAAAGCGCATGGTAAAAATAACACTGAAGCTCCAGCTATTTCTTTTGTGAATGCTTGCGGTTTTGTGAATCTTTTTGCGTCGAAGGAAGGATGAGATTTAACAACCCATACCAAAGCTAGTTGATCACCAAGCATACGCGAAGCTTTCATATATTTGGTTTTGTAAGCTTTTAAGACTTGCTCAAGAAAAACCTTAGCCCTGCATTCGGATCCAATGTAAGACAAAGTCATTATTGACATACTGATTACAAAGAGACAAGGGCTTCGACTAAACGAGGAAAGAAAAGGGATAAATGCAAACCTTATGAGACCTTCACGTGTGCCTCTCACTGCGATAAATCCTGAATTCAGCGGTTGATCTTTATTGTTCCTGAATGTGAGTGCAATATGGAAGTTTGGATGCTTGTCAAATATAGTCCCGATGTCATCAACAACTGCCATATCAGAATCGGTGAAGATATAGTGGTTTCTTCCATCATCATTCTTCTCGAGCTTCATCTCAAGAAACGTCTGCAAGCCAAAGGTCAACAAGAATCATGACTCAGTGAGCACTCGTATACTCTCTACAGATACTTTCACTAAACCTTTCCATGATTAAATAAAATCAAAACCAGTTGGAATATGAGAGAAATGGATGTCAAATATATAGAAAGATAAACCAATACTAACAAATGTATTCTACCTAGGTATCAGTGCGATTTTGCTCTTACAATATAAGACCTGATTCTTTGAAGCATCAGGTTACTCCGTGAGTAATCACCTCGAACAGGCTGTACCATCACGTTGCTTTTTCCGATGGAGAAATCGGAAGCTGGATCAGTTAATATGACAACATTGCTCTTGGGCATAGTCACCTAAAAAACAGAGTTATCAGTCTACAAGATAAATAGAGCAGACAACAGATATCTTTATAAGAAACTCAGCAAGTTACCTGAATGAAGTTGGCGAATGCATTTAGAACTGCCATTGACCTCTCTGGCTTGCTATAGGTCACATTCCCAACAACAGAAACCATATTGGCCGATTTCACATTATCGACCGATGTATTATAATAAACAGTAAACACCGTGACGAAAGAAACACCATTTCCAGCACCAGACACATGCGAAGTTGAAGTGTGAGTCCTATTGAGAGCCTTGGTGCCTAAACAAATACAGAACCATACCATTTGCATCAAAATTGAAGTTCCTAGCAAGAAACAATGGTGTAATATTTGTGAAGCAGCAAGACAAACAATGGCTAAGTGTATGATGTATACTCATTCAAATGAGAATAAGACAAAGCCCTGAGATTCACAGAGACAAGTAAAACTGTTCTAGACCTCGAGTTAAACTAATTGCAGCACAAGTTTGCTCAGATCACTTACTGGAACACAAATCGAATATGGTAATTCAGATCTATGCCTACTTAAGAACATCTAGCACAACAACTATACGCAAAATCTAACCTCGGCAATGCAATCGATCGGACAAGCCTTGTCCAGCAACAGGACCGAGCACAAGGTGATCGAGCTTCTTGCTACGAATGCTTTGCGATTCATTCCTAGTCGAAGTCGAAGAAAAATCAACAAGTGACGAGAGATGAGGAAGAACAAAGAGCAGAGGAATCAGCAAGAGAAACCGACGCCATCCACTACACGATCTCATACTCCGATAATCTCTCCGAGAAACCATTGATCATGCTTCGTCCTCTGCCATCGCCGATAAACGACAAAATTATATCGGATCGACGAAGGAGGAGGAGGAATTGATTACTGACCCGCCTGGAAAATTTATGACCCGAGTAATCTAAATCTTGGGCCTTTATTGGGCCTATAGGATTATAGATTACGATTGAAGCCCAAATTTATCTTGCTTCTCTTCTAATATCTAGGGTTTTGACTAAATCTCTAGCAAGATTAGATAAATAAGGGTACAAGATTGTCCAAGGATCCGGTGGAGTTTAGAGGTAATCTTAGCAGTCTAAACAAATTAGAACGAGTCAATAACTCAATATATGTGAGGTTTTTTTTTTTTTACTGCGACGGCTTGATTTTATTCACGGAAAACAAAATGCTCGTGGTTTGGAATCCTAGTAATAGTGAAACGAAGTGGATCATCAAACCCAAAAGTTGTAATCACAAGAATATCTCAAAAATCACGACTACTTTTTCACCATTACAAGGATTACAAACCACGAGTATTTTGTTCCTTTCATAGTGCATAAAATCAAATCGGGCTTTGTTTAATACGTCATATATATATTGATTCGTTCTGATTTATTTAGACAATAAGTTTTATAAACATCAATATGGTTGATATGGTAATCATCGAATGAACCTTTCTTTGATTTACCTTAATTTTTTCCCGAGTATGGTCCTGTTCGTTTGTCCATCTCTCAGCTCCATCCAACTAGTCCATCTGGATGGTCCATTCGGTTGTTATTCGTTTCGTCATGTTGTCCATCTGAGTGAATCATCCAGATGAAATTGTTGTTTGTTTGATCATTTAATTGTAAAGTCCATCTCCATCTAAAATAGATAAATACCTAAAATACCCATGTTTTGATCTATTCATATTTTTATTATTCTTGTAACCATATTAATTTTAATTTTTATCTAAAATATATTTAAAAGTAAAAAAAATTCAAATAATATTTTTTAAAAATTTATAACTTAATTTTAATCATATAAAATTCATATAAAATACTAAAATTTATAAATTAAAGAAAGATGTACAATCAAAAGTCATTGTCATGAAAACAAAACATTTATTTGACAATGGTTTTCCAAAGAAACTGAAGAAGATTCTAGTACGAAAAACTGGCTTCCAAACAAAAGTTATGGGTTCTTGTAAGAAGAAAGTGACTTCATGCTTCAGAATCTTCTTAACCAAATCACAAGCCAAGGTCCGAATGAGAGGATATTTTAAGGTATATCACTTTTCTCAGCCTTCTCCACGATCACCTGTATCCCACCACACAAATACAAACAAGTGGCAGTCATCACTCAAGTGTCCTTTTTACCATATGAATCATCAAGCACTTATCCACATGAATATTCAAATAGACCCATTAAGTCATAAGTACCATAAAGCAGAACATAATAAGAATTGACCATAAAAAAATTATATTTCAAAAAAAGATGGACTTTAAATTCGAAGAGACACTACAATTCGAAGTTCAAACAAACTATATGCAGTAGTTATTAGTCATATTGTAAGGCCATGAAACACAACAACTTAAGCTTCATAAACACAGAGGATAACATGGACAAGGAAACAACAAGCTAATCACATAGGACTTTAGAATCAACAAGACAAAATATCACATACCTTTTAATATGGAAGTCGAGTTCCATTGGCCATCTCCATAGTGATTGTATCACGAAAATGTTCCACAAATCTATCACCAGCAGGTATGTATGGAACATGATTCTGATCATGGTTCTGATCACCATCACCATGATTTTCATAAGAATCAACTGTTTCCCAATGCTGAAAATCACTATTCTCCTGCTGTGAATCCCGGATAAAGTTATGGAGCGCCATTGTTGCTGTCACAATCTTGATCCATTTGTTCAACTCATACTTGGAATGTTTCCTATCTAGGATTCTCCATTTAACCATCCAAACACCAAAGGTTCTCTCAATTACCGATCTCAAACCAGAATGCTTTCTATTAAACAACTCTCTACTATTAGTCAGTGGTCCTCCTCTATTAAACTGATCTAAGTGGTATCTAGTTCTACGATGAGGCCCTAAATAACCATTTCTGGTTGGGTAACCTGAGTCGACTAAGTAGTACTTTCCAAGAGGAGGCTGAGGAAAAGAAGCTTCATGTTTGGCACAATATGTTAGAACCTTTGTGTCATGAGCTCTTCCCGGAACACCAACATAAGCATAAATGAATCTCATACTTAAATTGCAGATTGCAAGAACATTAATAGTTGCTTCGGATTTTCGACCTCTATATGGCTCCACATTATCTAGTCTTAGTTGAAGAAAGAAACGGGTTTGCTCATCACTCCACGAAATATTCTTAGGTGAAGAAACAAACAAACAAACTCAATTTAAAACTCACAAAAACTCATAGTAAAATATGTGTTTAGAGGGAAAGACACTCACGTCAGAATTAGGGACGGTTGTCATTGTTCTCGAGCCACAAAGCAAAGCTATCCACAAAACAAAGTTATCCACAAAAGAAAACCTCATCATAAACTATCAAATGAATCTCTTTTTGAATGCTCCAAGAGGAAGCAGAAACCGATTTTTAGTGGTTATGGCAAAGAAATAGCAAGTAGTAAACGTTTTAAAAATATTTGGGGTTGATCAACTAAGCTATCTTGTCAACAATTAATTAAAAAAACTGCAACATAACAATAGCTAACGTTCCAATAAATTTACACAAATGTTTTCAACCAAAGATAATACAATAGAAATATATTCTTTTCTTATGTCCAACTAAAACTAAACATAGATACAACAATTACCTCTCATAATAGAACATGGCGTTAGACCCAATAAATTGCATAAACATTGAAGAATTTCTCAAAGTTAATGAACATGAGAAGGCGTAACAATAGATAATGGGGACTAACAGACTTTACAGATGAGGTAGAGGCAGAGCAATGAAATCCAGACCTTGTGCAATTCGAGTACTCATAATAGAACATGGCGTTAGACCCAATAAATTGCATAAACATTGAAGAATTTCTCAAAGTTAACGAACATTGCATAAACATTGAAGAATATCTCAAAATCTACTCTTTACTCATAGCTAAGTAAGCAAATCCAGAAGAAATCAACAAAACCCAGAAAAATCGAAGCTCAAAACCCAGTAATCTTCTGGAAACTTTTTGATCGAGAGAGAAAATGGAAGAAGAAGTATAGACTTACCCCAAGAAGAAGAAGAAGAAGAAGAAGAGACGATCGACGACCGAAGGAATTTGCTCGACCGAAGGAGAGATGGATCTGCGGAATTTGCTCGACCGAAGGAGAGGAATTTGCTCTACGCGATCTGGAGAAGAAGACGATATGGAGAAGAAGACATAGGTTTAGGTTTTCTGTAATTCTTTTAATTAATTAGGGGTAAAATAGTTATTTAACTTTTTGACTGGATCCATCTCTAGTCAGATGCACCAATTTGATTCAGCTGGATGGACCTAAAATTTTTGCCTCAATTTCTAAAGTTCAGTTGGATGGTCCATCCAGATGGTGTTCATTTTTGACACCAAACAAACATCAAAAGTGAGTTCCATCTAGATGAACCATCCAACTGAGCAAACGAACAAGGCATATCTCCGTACAGCTTGTATTGGGCCTACGGGATAAAAGGTTACGATTGTCATGGGTTTATTACTCTTCTACCATCCAGGGTTCTGCTATTCAACCTTTAGCAAAACTACAAATCAATCTAGCAAAACTGCAAATCACGTGCAAACCATATTGTTTAATCCTATCAGCAGAATCGGATCTGAAATTTTCGGGATCTCTTTTTTCTTTAATGTCTTAACTTTATTAAATTAAAACAACGTTTACATAGTTATCAATACAACATACCGATACAACAAAAACATTAGAAATGTTTAGGAAAACCGAAATAATTGAATAAGTGAAATTACACGCTGCACAAAAAAAAAAAATTGTTATTAACATTTAGTATAATTTTTTTTTTTAAATAGATTTTTTAACAAAAATAAACAAAACTATGAAAAAAAACTAATAATTAATTTTTTTCTCGTAAATTACTAAATTAAAAAAAAATGGTTTTTTATTTCAATAAATCTTCATTTTTATTCCAGTAAATAACATATTTTAAACAAACTAATAATACATATATTTATTTTATTTTTGAAATAAGTGGTCTCTTTAAAGTGAACCTATTCAAAAGTTTTATCAAACTCCCGATCCGGCTCTGCCTATCAGCTTTTTCTCTGTTTATCGAGTTTTTGATGATGGATTCTCTTCCAAAACAGACTCTGAATCCAAACAAGCATCTCAAAGAACAGTAAAGCTTCTCTCTCTCTCGCTTTCTCTCGTCTTCTATATGATCTGTAAATTTGTTTTAGTTTGTTCGATTTGTGATTCCTCATTGACTTGGGTAGATTTGTAAGCAATTTGGATGGATCTTCAATTCTGGAAATCGCAGCACTATTGACCATTGTCCCTGTAAGTTTTTTTTGTTTTGTTTTAGTTTTGCCCATTTATTCAATTTTCTAATGATGATGTTTTATTCTCTGTTTCAGCTCTTGGTTCTTCTTCGATACTCCATTGGTCTCCACTGTTCGTTACCTGATTCTCTTTCTCGTATTTCGTATTCCCCCTTTAAATAAATCGAGAGATTCTGTACTTAGAGTTGCGAAAGTTGTCTGCTTTTTAAGAGCAATCCCCTTAAAGTCTAGTGCTTTTTTGGATTGAGTGATGCTCTTTGTTCGATTAGTTTTATAAGACATTTCATATTTGTTGTAGATAATAATGGCAAATCTATTTCGTCGAAGAAAAACGACGATGAGATTGTTGTTTCAAGAAATTGGAAAGCTTACACTTATGCCATATCCTTGGATTTCATCTTCATTCTCTTCCCTATGCTCTTGTTTTTCACTGTATGTTCCTTCAAACTTTGTTTCTTTCGGGTTTTTTTTCGCATGCGAGCACACTGTTTTTACTCGCTAATGTTGTCTTATGATGAAATTATTACTATAGGTTTTATCAGAATGGGTTTATCATGGAGCAGTTTTGTTGTCGTTGTTGTTGCTAATTCTTTCAAGGTAGAACTTGTAAGTCCATGCATTGTTCCTTATTTTCAAACCAAACCTTTACGGTAGCTTACGCCGAGTGAAGCTTTTAAAACTTGATATTATGATTCCAGCTCTTCTTCAGGGTTGCAGAGAGGACAGTCTGTCTCGTTTAGAGCAAGCCTATCTTCTTATAGAGTTGCTCTGGTATATACAATACACTACTTTAGTTATAATTTAAATTCACTCTACTTTTTTATCTTCCATTTACTCTCAAGGATTTTCTCATTGCAGATGCTAATTACATGCTTGTGTATCTTGGCTGTTGACTTCACTATCTTTCCGAGGAGGTACGCCAAGACAGAGACTTACGGTACTAGCTTGGTATGTTTGGAATATCTAAACTCATATTTGTCTTGCTTTAGTCCTTTAGGCTCTAAACAAATTTGAGATTCGCCTTCCTATTGTGATAAGTAACTTTGTATATTACAACTTGAAATGAAAACAGATGGATCTTGGGGTCGGCTCTTTTGTGTTGGCTAATGCTATAGTTTCTCGACAAGCTAGAGAAGTCTCATCAGGGTAGGTGATTCTCCTTAGCACCCCATTAACCATTATGAAAAGCTTTGTTACTGGTTCAGGATTATGTAAACTTGGTCTGATTTTTACTTGCATTGCTTCAGAAACTGGATTACTGGACTTAAAGCAACTGCTCCTCTGCTATTGCTCGGGTTTATTCGTTTCGTTACCACTTCAGGTGTGGATTATCAGGTAAAGATAATCTCCACAGTTCCTATTTATTATGCCTTCTCGCTTTATAAAGTCTGACCAATGTTGTTCTTAACTATATGAAGGTCCACATTACGGAATATGGACAACACTGGAATTTCTTTTTCACACTTGCAGCCATATCGATTCTCACATCATTTGTTAACATACCAGCCAAGTACTGTGGAATCCTAGGTTTCACTGTTCTTGCAGGTATATTTCACTTTCACTTTCTTTTCTTTTATAATTACAAGATAGTGAAACCTAACTATCTTCAACCTCCTTCATTCTCAGGGTACCAAACTTGGTTGGTTAGTGGACTGAACACATATTTGCTTTCCGACGAGAGAGGAACTAACATTATCAGCAAAAACAAAGAAGGAGTATATAGCATTCTTGGTAAGGTTTATGATTTGGTTTATTTACTACTACTCTCTTTTGATTCTGTGTCATCTAACTCTCTTTTGATTCAGGTTATTGGGGCATGTACCTTCTCGGCGTTCACTTAGGCTATCGTCTCTTTTTCGCAAAACATTCATATATTCGAAGCACCAGGAGCTCAATCGCTAGAGTCTTTCTCGTTTCTCTTGTATTATGGTAAAACCAAGCGGTTATAGAAACATACTATCTCATTATGATAAGAGAGACTCATGGGCAACTTCTTGTGTCTCAGGATTGTGACTATACTTCTAGACAACTATGTCGAGAGGATCTCCCGTCGAACGGTAATGATACTCATCTTAAAGCTTAAAAGCATTTTACGTGTCACGATATTGATTGAAAATCGTTTTTTTATCTTCTGCAGTGCAACATGCCTTACGTTACTTGGGTGCTCGCGCAAGATCTTCAGGTCTCTTTTAAGTTTAGAATTAAACATAAAGTTGAAGACTCGAATTATGTGTATGAGATCTGATTCGTCTTTCTTTCAGGCGTTGGGGATATTTATGCTTTCTAGTTATATACCTATGAACAAACTGTCATCCCTTGAAGAAGCAATTGACCAGAATCTCTTAGCTACTTTTCTTCTTGTAAGTCTCTCGCTTATCAATTGAGTTTTCTCCACAGTCTTTACGAATCTTGATTCTCTGCGTAACTCATTTCGAATTCTCCGTTTTCTTTACAGGCAAATGTTTTCACAGGAATGGTGAACCTCGCCGTTGATACCATATTTGCTTCTCCACTCTCTTCTCTTCTGATATTAACCGTTTATGCCTTTGCTTTATCGGCTATAATCGGAACCATTCATTTCTCTGGTTTCCGGTTAAAGGTCTGGTGAAATTGTACAAACATCTTAACAAGTTACACTAATTTTTCGAACCATTGGTCTTTCTTGGGCCGACAAACCGGATTTTAACCGGGTTTACGATTTAGACCGATTTATCAATTAAAAGTTTGAGACACTAATTTTTGGTGCTCTTTGTGGCTTGTAATCGATATCAACAGAGAGAAGCTAAAATCTTACTTAAAAGTCTGCTTTAAACCGGGCGGAAATACCGGATTTACAATTTTAGCTATAAACCGGATTTACAATTTTATAATCAGCGATTTTTTTGTCGTCGTCACGGGTTGAGTTTCAATGTATAACACTGCTCGGTTTCTGCGTTTGTATCGTCTTCGTCTTCCTACTCTAACCTTGAGCAGTAGTAGTTGTACCTTCCTCAAGTTTTCTCCTTCTTCTTCTTTCATGGATTCTTCGAATCTCAATTCTCGAACGTTCTCTTCCTTCGCTCAATCCAGTAGAAGGTGAGTCCGACTCGAAAAGTCAAAACAAAAATTCTCTTGATTAGTGAGGAGGTTTTGGTCTCGATTCAGTGATTTGGATTCTCTGATTGATGTAGCGGCGGAGGAGGAGGAGGAAGAGGCTATGAGAGAGATAACGATCGTCGGAGACCTTCTCAGGGACGTGGCGGTGGCGGAGGAGGAGGTAAAGACAAAATCGATGCACTTGGAAGACTCTTGTAAGTTTCCGATCATTACAAATTCGAGATTTTGTGGAGGGTTTTGGTGAAGTATCGTAAAGATTTTGTCTTTGATTTTTGAATGTATTTTGGATTTGATGATCAGGACTCGAATTTTGAGACATATGGCTAATGAGCTGAGATTGAACATGAGAGGTGATGGGTTTGTTAAAGTTGATGATTTACTTAAGCTGAATTTGAAAACATCTGCGAATATTCAGATGAAATCACACACGATTGATGAAATCAGAGAGGTTAGTTTTCACTTATCTTGTTCGATTGTTAGTTTTCAGTGGTTTTTGGTGAGTTTGAGTATGGTTTCGTCTTGCAGGCAGTGAGAAGGGACAATAAACAACGTTTTAGCCTCATTGAAGAGAATGGAGAGCTCTTGATCCGCGCAAACCAAGGCCACTCGATAACGGTAACATAAGTTGAAAAAGTCTTCTAGTTTTGATCTTTGATCTGTTGTGTTGAATGTTGAGGCCTTTCCATTGTTCATTATGCTTTCTATAGTTATAGCTTCTGCTTATGTTTTTGTGTGTAGACGGTTGAATCCGAAAAGTTACTAAAACCGATATTGTCACCGGAAGATGCTCCAGGTAAAAATGCAGTAGTAGGAAACATTACTTTTGACTCTTGTTCTGTATTTGCATAGTTGTTCATATTCATTTGAATTTATGTAATGGCAGTGTGTGTACATGGAACTTATAGGAAGAATTTGGAATCGATTTTAGCATCGGGATTAAAGCGTATGAATAGACTGCATATTCACTTCTCTTGTGGCTTGCCAACAGATGGTGATGTGATAAGTGGTAAGATTTTGATCATGTTTCTTGTTCCTGCATAATTTGCATACTGCACATTTATCTCTGATTATTACTAATTGACACGATCTGGCTTAAGGCATGAGAAGGAATGTTAATGTCTTAATCTACCTCGACATCAAGAAAGCTCTTGAAGGTATTACTTTGCATAAGGATACAAAAATATTGCTATACCCTCCAAAGGTTTCAACATTTCAGTTTCACTTTTGATATTTCTAGATGGGATTGCGTTCTACATTTCAGACAACAAGGTGATTTTGACAGAAGGCATCGATGGTGTAGTGCCTGTCGATTACTTCCAGAAGATTGAGTCTTGGCCTGATCGGCAACCAATACCATTCTGATTCATATAAGTCACAGCAATGTGCATGTAAAGATTCACAAGATTCTATTACAATGATTGTGACCGACCCTTGTGAACCTTCATTTTATAAATGTCTCAATCTCTTTAATCTGAACTTTCAAGATTATGTAATTATATTAATTCATGTGTCTGACCTATGTGTGTAGACAAAAACATGTAACTGATCAAAAAAACCTTTTGGTACTTAAACAATAAAAGGATAAACAAAAACATGTGCAGTTTCGACAATAGATTTAAATACTTTGGTTCCTTAAAAAAATATCAAAATCTCATTGTAACTGGACACAACAAAGAAAATGCTAAACGAAAACAGAGAGTCAAGTCCAGCGATGTGCGGTAAACAAAAACGGTAGTGTTGTTGAAGTTTTCACTTGCTCCATGTTCTTAAGCCACAAGAGTACTGGCTGTAGTAGACTCACTGCAAAAGCACACAACCAAGAAACATATCAGAAAGATAGCCAACTATTTCCAAAAAGTATCCAATTTTAAAGTTAAAGTAGGTGTTACTTACTACTTCCACACTGGAGGAAGCTTCTTGGTCTTCTTGTAATAACGAGCAAGACGGTGAATCCTGCTCTCCACAAGAATCAACCTAAACTTGGAATCTTTATCTTTCCTGTTCCTCTCCAAATGCTTGCGGATAGCAACCGCTTTCTTGATCAAATGGTATAGATCCTCAGGAATCTCAGGAGCAAGACCTTTCGAACATATAAGTAAACACAACAAAGTTTTTTATTTATGTTCTTATGCACATATATAACAGATATGATACAGGCACAGGGTTAAACACAAACCATGAGCTTTCAGAATTCGCAAGATCTTGTTTCCGGTAACACTCTTCACTTGAGGGATACCGTGAGAGTCACGAAGAATCACACCAATCTGAGATGGAGTCAAACCCTTCTTTGCAAACTTGCAAATTGAATCATCAACCTAATTAATAAACAGCCCATCAAATGATATCAGATTAAGTAACATTCAAAGAAAAAGTACCTTCTTCTCAAACAAGCATCAAGGAACCACTAAAATAAGTTAAGGGTTTCACAAAACAATTCTCCTTCCAACATATCCAATCAAGTGAATTGAATTGCAGATAAGAAACAGATGATTACTGTTCCAAATTTCTGGTCTTAATACTAGGAATAAGATAAGTACACTAATGAAGAAACACAAAACAGAAATGAAACCAATGAAACCTAATTTTTCAATACAAACACAAATCAAAGTCTTCAAATTTATTAGAAATCTTACATCTTGCCCGGTAATCTTGACCCAAGTCGGTGGTGACCTCTTGTACGGCAAAGCAGATGCCGAGATTCCCTTACTACAGAACACGAATTAACAACAACAATGTCACATTAATCAACAGAAACATATACGAAGAAGAGAAGAAATTGACGAACCCTCTGCTATGCATACGACCCATGGTGACGAATCAGGGTTTACAAAGCTTTTTCACTGTTTCGCTGAGATCGTTTCCGCTGCGCGTCGAAAGAGAAAATAAACCCTAAATTTCACTTGTGTTATATTGTAATCGAGCTTCAGTGCCATTTTGCAAAAACTCAAACATTGGGCTTTGGGCTTAAGTATTGTTTGTAATACCCAATAATTTAGAATATAAAGCCCAACATCGTGGTTTACATAGGAGAATTTAATATACGGTGTCGTTTTCCAATTTTAAGATTTTATCATTACACAATCAAACATCTTCATATTTCCAAGTTTGGTCTGAAAAGTGTGTAATTATGCATATGCTTAAAATTGGATTTAGTCTTTTAATCAATACCTTTAATGTATTTAGTAGTCTTTTGATTAAATCATAATGTCAGAAAAGTGTAAGGGTACAACATATCAAGAAAATTAATGAAAAAGTAAAATAAGGGGAAAAAAGGTTTAGAGAAACGCAAGAATATTAAGAGTGAGAACTGTGAAAGCAAAAGAGAAAATTTGTAAAGATATGTATTGTCTATGAGATTATTGTTAGTTAATTAATTAATTAAAGTGTACATTTGTCTTGGTCACGTGATCAGTATTCGACCTTTTTGTTAGCATAGAATGAATATATAAGTAACATTAGTTAATTAATTAGTGTATGCTTTTTAAAATCTTGCTTGGTGTATTGTGGTCTCCAATGAAACTCGGTTTCCGTCATGCCAAAACCCAAAACATATCATTATATCAAATTTTATAGTAATTTATATACTACTATAGTGTTGGGTTCAAATATTATGATCTATCATTACGAACCAATCACTAATTGAGGGACGAACTGTGCAAAGATGGCATAACTCTTGTCAACTATTGAAAGAAAATAAAATATCTTCCAAAGCTTATAGATGAAATTATACACACAATAATCTTAAGGTCGTTTTCATAATTATATTCTATATATTCATTTTATCTTTTATATGATTTCTGTTTTATACAAATATTGTTTGTATGTGCTTAATACACTTATACACATATGTATTTTTTTAATGGAAGAAAACTTGAACTTTCTTCTCTTCCTATATATATTAAACTAGAATAGGACCCGCGTTAATACGCGGATAAATACAATAAAAATTAATGAAATACAAATAAAATTTTTATTTAGTACCTGTTGAATTTTAAAATACAATTTACCGTAAATCCTAACACCAGTAGAAGTCAGTTTATATCATAATTCTCATGTTTTAATTCATATCAAATCCAAAAATATATATAATCAGAATTAAATCATATTCTTAATAACACAAAAATATATTTTAATCCATTATGAATATTTATGAATTTTGTGATAGAAATAAAAACAATTAAAATACTATATAGTTAAATCAGAAAAAGTAAAATATATGTTAGTTACCTCATAAAAACCTAAGCTGCATGGAATCAGAAGCAGATACGCGGAAGCGGAAGCGTTTGGAAACGTGGAACCGAGCTTTTGGAAAAAATAAGGAAGCGGGTACGCATTGAAAGCGTATATATATATATATACACATATACATATATCATAAAATCATATTAAAAGTATTTAAAACAGTTTAATTAAATCAAAGATGAAAATCATAATGCTTAAACAATTTAGGTTTTTAGCACATTCAAAAATAAAAGTACCAGCCAATTGGAAAATTCTGTAAAATTCTAGATCTATTTGATATATCAATAATTACATATGAATAAATAGTTAATCCTTAAAAAAAATATCATGACTAAAAAGAAAGTCAATTGGATCATTTGTAATTTACCTTTGCTTCTACATTATAAGATCACGTTTTTAAGCTGTATTATAATTAGGATTATCGATTTATTGTATTTGTCTAAAAAGTGTACGGGCCTAATTAATAATCTACATAAATGGACCAAGAGAAATAAAAAGAAGCCTGCAACAAATATGACAGCTCTTCATCTTCTTCTTTGAAACGGCCGACGACAGGCACGGATGTACGGTTCCGATCTGTAAAATTTCGATTCCAACTCCAAATCGTACGTTTCCACGGCGATTCCAGACGTCATTTTTTGAGAATCGCGATTCCAGTGCGATTTCGAAACGGGAATCGGAGCTTCGCCGGTGATTCCATACTACATAGATAAAAACTACAAATAATGTTGTGAACTATTAAATAAGTACATGATTGATAATTGTATTTTATTAATGTCATCGTTTTATTTCTCATAAAGGTTTATATTCGCCAAACTTTATACAGTTTTAACTTCATAGTAAATATTATATTATTATTTTTAACTTATATAATTTTCAATATATACACTTGGAGAGTACCAATGGCGTCATAGGTCAAAAATTTCTATTTTTTGTGATATTCTATATTTCTATATTATTTTTATAGATTATTTTCATTATTTTATTTTTGCATGGTTGTGTATATCTTTAAACTTTTGAATTGCGGTTTCTATAACCTTTTTAAATTTTGTTTTATCAGTTTATCTACGTTTTTTTATCATTCATTTTTTAATTATTTTAATTGACATTTTCCTTCTGTATGTATTATTTTTTTATTTTATGGCTTATGTAATGTCTATATTTTAACTTCAATTTTGTTTCTTAATTAGTATGGATACTATTAAAAATTTTACTTTTCATTATTTGATTAGTAATTTGACAACTACTTTTTATTTTAAATCTTATTTTTTAATTTTAAGTTTTAACACATTTATCATCTGATCAATATTAGATACATGTCGCGATCTCGTGAGTTATAATTTTGCTTACATGTCATGCTTATATAAAAATGAATTACGGTAAATACTTTTGACTTTAAAATTTATAACGTCTATAATTTGACAAATGTAATTAGATTCTAAATTATGACTGACACAATATTTAATATTTATTTATAATTATATCTTTTTATATTTAATTAAATCATCAATTTATTATATATATCTCATATTAAAATTGTCTCATACACGATATTATATTAGCAAAATGAATATGATATCTTCTTTTGTCTTTAACTATTTAAATAATTTGAAATGAAAAGAATGTATTTTGTAATAGAAAAATTTAGAAATATTACCTATTTTAGTACGATGGTTTTTTTTTTGTTAATTAATCTATAAATCTTGTTTAAAATATATTTCTTATTTTAATTTTTAAATTTTTGTTAATAATGATACATATCACAATCTAAATTAATAATTACATATGTCGTAATCTGGTGAGTTATAATTTTGTTTATGTGTCGCGTTTTCATCGTGCGTCTGGTATAATAAGATATTTAACAAAATTGAAAATTGTAATCATTAGCTTACATAATGTTTGTGTTCGATCATGGACACTACTTCGCTTTTGTCTTCCCGTGTTAGGTGAGACAGGAGAAAAATATCAAATCTAACTATTTATATTTTAATTTTCCGAATTTCAAATGTAATTTTTTTCAAGTTGTGGAACTTTATTTTGTCATATTCATAAAAAGACAATCTCCACTTGATAATAAAGTTCTTATTTACTGTAGTTACATGTTTGCTTAACGAGTTAACGCAAATGTGAATTGAAAACTTGAATTATGTGACGAAGCTACTTAACAATAATCTTATACCAATAATAAAAGACTAATATGCATTTGAAAATGTTCGCATTTTCTAACATCTAATAATTAATTAGCACGCGTATATATAGCGTTGGACCAATTTGTAGATATAATATAATTCAAACAAAACATCGAACACACATAAGTTTCGGTTTTCAACGTCTAAATTTACGAGAAGGAAAACAACATAATTTATAAATTAGTAGAATAAATATTTCCATTCACAATTAGACACGATATTTAACAAACAAAAAAATACATAGTTTTGCTAAAAAACAAGACAAGGATGATAAACAGTTAAATACGGTACCTACCAAGTACCAACATTTGCAACAATTATAATGATTTTTGATTTAATATTTTGAAGTTTTTTTTCTTGTAAACAATATATGAAACATCGTACTCATGCATCCAAACAAAATGGGACAGGCTGGGTTTGATAACGTGTGAGAATTTTCTCTTATAGACGATCCAAATATTATAAGGCGTGACTTTGAATGATAACATAATACTGATTTTTATAGCAAATAATTTATGTATTAACTATGATCATAAAATTAGAGAATATCATATTCATTATTAGAAATCAAGTATATTCTAAGTATATGTCATCATATAGAGAATTGACTTCGCTAATTAAGTTATAATGGACACATTGCTTTTGATAATTCTCATTCTCACTCATACTACAATGATTTCATTCTCTCTAATCTACACACACACACACACACACACACACACACACACACACATATATATATATATATATATATATATATCATCCACCACTACCCACGAAGTAACAAATTACAGAAAAAATGAAATATCTTAAGTAGGCCTTATAGCCTTTTGCTTTATTCTCTTGCTTTATGTCTTTCTTGTTTCTGTAAATTCACATGTTATGTTAAGAGGAGAGCGAGGTGTTGGTCCATTTAACATTTTGTTGTGATCAAATCAAGAAAATAGCAAAACATTAACTCAAGAGAAGTTCACATGTTCTCCTAATTTTAACTTTCTTTTTTGATGTATTGTGTCAAAAATGTTCACATGTTGCTTCTATTGACTTGCCTCTATCATCTTTCCTTGTCTCATTTGATGTACTCTTAGCCCCATGCCTCTTGGATGCCTTTTCATATCTTTTTATTTAATTATTATGCATATAAAATATAAACTACTCTTGTTTTATTCATATAACCATTATTTGCATCAAATTTAGTAATTCAATGGAATAAATGTCAAGAAATCCCATTTATCTTCGTACCTTATTCCTCATGTGAACATGTAAAGCTGGTTATCAGGTTATTGTACATATCATAGCTAAGGGTATTTAGTTATATCATTTAAAAATAAAACTATACCAAATCGATTGAATTCGAATGAAATCTTGATCATTTTATGTATGTTTCCCTGTAAATACTTTCATAGAATATAAAATAATTGCAAAAAAATTCCCATAGTGGAATGAATTATTTAAGGATTCGCTTATTATTAGAAATTTAAGTTAGCAGTAACTATAATGGATATATGAAAAGTTTAAAACAATGATATGCAAAGTACGATTTTATAGCTGGTGCACTGAAAAAGAAACAACTTTTTATTACCATTAAATCCAGAGAGAGTGGTATCATTTTCAATTTTGAAAAAAAAAAGCTATAGGTTCGCCTAACTATTATTGTTTTTCTCTGAAAAGTCTTTTAAAAGAATCTTTACCGTATAAAGTAAAGGTACAAAAATGAAATGAAACTCGTGGACTTCAAGAATTTTAATTCTTTTAATCTTTACTATTCAGCCTAAAACAATACACAACAAAATTAAACTATACTATTACTATGTAAGAATCATTCATTATAACTTTATAAGTGATGTTTTTAATTATTATATTTATGTCTTATATATATAATATAAAAACACTTCATATAATGACTACAACAATAATAAACGAATCTTCCATTTACATATGGACAACCAAGTAAAATGGGTAATTTATTTGCATTGAAAAACATAAAACATTGGCTTAAACATGAAACATATATTTTCTATAAAAAAAAAAAAAACATGAAACATATATATGGAATATAATAATTATAGATATTCATATGTTGATTTTGCTTACTTATCCATGAAATGAAGGAATGATAGCATATTTTAAGATTCATACATTTTTCTGAAATCCTAATTCATATATTTATATATATTCAAAGAGATACAATTTTTAAAAAATTACACGCTAGTTAAACTAACTTTTGTTTTTGTTTTATGATCTAACCATTTAATGTTTTCATTCATATAGTTTTTTCGTTACGTTTGTAACATTTTTTGTGGTCTATAGCTTTATTATAATTAAAAAATCTTGGCTTCAAAACCAAAAGAGAGAGAGTCATTTTCTTCCTCTTCACACACACATACACACTCTCTCTCTTCTCTCCAACCAAACATGGCCTCTCCACTCTCACTCGCCCTCATCTTCTTCTTCCTCTTCCTTTCTCCTTCACTATCTTCTTCATCAGAACTCGACATTCTCCTCGACATCAAATCATCTCTCGACCCACAAAAACGTTTCCTCACTTCATGGACTCCCGACGCCGACCCTTGCTCCTCCGGCTCATTCGACGGCGTTGCTTGCGACGGAAACCGCCGTGTTGCTAACATTTCTCTACAAGGAATGGGTCTTACCGGAACTATCCCTCCTTCAATCGGTCTTCTCACTGGCTTAACCGGTTTATACCTTCATTTCAACTCCTTGACCGGTCCTATTCCTAAAGATATCTCAAATTTGCCTCTACTCACTGATTTATACCTCAATGTCAATAATCTCTCCGGCGAAATCCCTACTCCAATCGGAAACTTAGAGAATCTTCAAGGTTAGTCGGTCTGTCTTTTTTTTATGCATGTGTTCTTGATAAATCTCACTTCTTCATACTTCATTTATTGCATACAAAAGTTCTTTAAGTGGGTCAGGTTTGGTTTTTATTAATCTTGGTTAAAAAAAGGTATAGTTCTTGAATGGGTAGATTTCATAAAAGTTTCTTGTTTTGTTCTTTAAAAAAATCATTAAGTTGCCCATTTTAAAAACTTTTTGGTTTTGGTGTTGTTCATTAAAAAAAAAAAAAAAACTCATTTAATCACCCATTCAAAAGTTCAGATTTTAAAGTTAGTGAAACTCATTTTCTATGCAAAAGCTATTTTTATTTGGAACACACAAAAAAACTCCGCAAAATCTTTGCATTAATTCATGTGTTTGTTTTTTGTTGTTGTTGTTGTTGTAGTTCTTCAGTTATGTTACAACAAGTTAAGTGGGAGTATACCGACACGGTTAGGTTCTCTAAAGAAGATAACCGTCTTGGCTTTGCAATATAACCAACTCTCCGGCGCTATACCGGCGAGTTTAGGTGATATTAATACCTTAACCAGGCTTGATTTGAGCTTTAACCATCTCTTTGGTCCTGTTCCGGTTAAACTCGCCGGCGCTCCGTTGCTTGAAGTCCTCGACATCCGCAATAACTCTTTCTCCGGCTTCATTCCCTCCGGTAATAATAATTCATGTTTTAGTTCATAATAAATTCTTCAGATTATTGAAAGATTATGAGTGACCAATGCGGTTTAATCGAACCGGAAACAAACTTGGTTCTATTTTGACTGTAACCAAAACCGAACCGAATCGAAAAAAAGAAATTAATTGACTGATTAAAAACCTCATTTTTACTAGAGAAATTTTCAAATTATAGAATACAATTAGCTTATTACCATCCGTATTGGTGAATTTTGGTGGGTATCATTAAATATAAAATTATTAAAATTTGAGTAAAAGGAAGAAAGAGAATGTTTTTGGTTGAAATAATGGGGTGTATTGAAATATAAAATTAATAAATTTGAGTAAAAAAAAGAGATAGTGAGTATTTTTGGAGAGTGAGAGTATCAAAAGTATCAAATAGTTGATACTTTTGAAGAGAGAAACAGTGTGTTTTTAATAATTTTATATTTAAAGAGAATATAAAATTGAGTAAAAAGATGAAAGAGAAGTATAAAGTTAAGTAAAAAGAAGAAAAAATGTGTTTTTAATAATTTTATATTTAATGATACCCTCAAAAGTTCATTGATAAAGATGGCCTTAACCGTATCGAATTCGTATTTTGATTTCTAAACCAAACCGAAAAAACCAAACAGAAAAACCAGATTTTGGTTGAGTTGTTTCTGATTCTTGTTTTTGTTTTTGGGAATTTGAAGCATTGAAGAGGCTAAACAATGGATTCCAGTATTCAAACAATCACGGTTTATGCGGAGATGGTTTCACAGATTTAAAACCTTGTACCGGTTCTAACGAACCAAACCTAAACCGACCAGACCCAACAAACCCAAAGAGCTTCACAACAACAACTGATGATGATGTGAAACCAGAATCTGCAGATTTACAACGAAACAATTGCAGTAACAACAACAATGGAGGTGGAGGAGGAAAATGTTCATCAAAAACCTCAAAGTCCACATCTTTCGGAATCGTCATTGGTCTAATCGGTTCAATCTTAGCAATTGCAATCTTTGGTGGGTCAACATTTACATGGTACAGAAGAAGAAAACAGAGGATTGGAACTAGTCTTGATGCTATGGATGGTAGAATCAGTACTGAGTATAACTTCAAAGAACCTTCTAGAAGAAAAAGCTCTTCACCATTGATAAGCTTGGAGTATGCAAGTGGTTGGGATCCTTTAGGTAGAGGACAGAACAGTAACAACCAAAGTGCATTGTCTCAAGAAGTGTTTGAGAGCTTTATGTTCAATCTTGAAGAGATTGAGAGAGCTACACAGAGTTTCTCTGAGGTTAATCTGTTAGGGAAGAGTAATGTCTCTTCGGTTTATAAAGGTATACTTAGAGATGGTTCTGTTGCGGCCGTAAAATGTATAGCGAAATCGAGCTGTAAATCCGATGAATCCGAGTTTCTTAAAGGTTTGAAGATGCTTACATTGTTGAAGCATGAGAATTTAGTGAGGTTGAGAGGATTTTGCTGCTCAAAAGGTCGCGGTGAATGTTTCCTTATATATGAGTTTGTCCCCAATGGTAATCTTTTGCAGTATCTTGATGTCAAGGATGAGACCGGCGAGGTTCTTGAATGGACAACTCGAGTTTCCATCATTAATGGAATCGCTAGAGGTTTGGATTCTGCGATTCATTCTTTTCGTAAACTAAATTCGGTTTTCGTATGTGAAATCTGATGTTTCTTTCTTTCAGGGATTGTTTACTTACATGGAGAAAATGGGAACAAGCCTGCAATAGTTCACCAGAATCTTTCCGCGGAGAAGATTCTCATTGATCATTGGTATAATCCTTCTCTTGCGGATTCCGGTCTTCACAAGCTTTTCACGGATGATATTGTTTTCTCGAAGCTTAAAGCAAGTGCTGCAATGGGATACTTAGCTCCTGAGTACATAACTACAGGAAGGTTCACTGATAAGAGCGACGTCTACGCCTTTGGTATGATTCTGCTTCAGATACTCAGTGGTAAAAGCAAAATCAGCCATTTGATGATCTTACAAGCTGTTGAGTCAGGAAGATTGAGTGAAGATTTCATCGATCAAAATCTTCGAAAGAACTTCCCGGAAGCAGAAGCTGCCCAGCTTGCTAGACTTGGTCTTCTCTGCACTCATGAATCCTCAAACCAGAGACCATCCATGGAAATTGTTATGCAAGAACTGAATAAACTCGCAGCGAGTTATTAGTTTCCGGTTTTAACAAAATTCTTGCCTTTGATTGTCCAAGAATATCACCATTCCCCTGATGTTAACTCGGTTTAGGTTCAGTATAGGGAAACCGAAGAATCGGTTCATGATGTAACAATCTTCTGTCCTTGTAGCTGTAACTGATGTACTTAGGCTGTAAAAACAAGCAGTTTTCAGACATTTTAGATAATCTTGTGGTAAGCTTCTTTTTCTGTCATATTTTAGCTGCACAAGACCAACCACTATGTGAATCTGTTGTGACATTGTCTTCATGTATGACTCTGTTTTCGTTCTCTATTTGATATATAGCATTTGAAATATATGGCTGCACAATCATTTATCTATAATGTATTGGAAAGTTCCATGCTATCTACAAAGAACTCATGGACGCTTCCATCGAGCTCGATCCAACTACATCCAGGGATTTTCTGTATTTTTCTTTCCTTCATCATCGTTCTAACTCTACGAACTTCCTTCCACATTCCAAGACTAGCATACATGTTAGAGAGAAGCACGTATGAGCTCGGGTTATAGCCAGCCTGCAAAATAAGGTGTTTCGCGACAAGCTCTCCTGTTTCAAACTCCTTGTGGTGACTACAAGCGGTGAGAAACGTTCTCCATATGACGTCGTTAGGTTCAATCGGCATTTCTTCTATTAAGTTTTTGGCTAGCTCTATACTTCCTGACCTTGATAGTATGTCGACCATACATCCATAGTGTTGCAATCTTGGTTCTATCTTATGTTTTCTTTTCATGAGCTCGAAGCAGAGAAGGCCTTCCTTCACCAACCCAGAGTGACTGCAAGCATTTAGGACTCCAACAAAGGTGATATCGTCAGGTTTGATGGAGCGTCTCTCAATCTGTAAGAGCATAGCGAATGCAGATTCTCCAAGACCATGAATAGCTAGCCCACCAATCATAGCATTCCAGTGATCTATGCTTTTGTTTTCAATTCCCTTGAAAACTCCCATGGCTTGTTGTATGCTTCCGCATTTCGAATACATATCAATGAGAGCAACACCGAGTTTCCCACCTAAAAGAAATTTCTTCTCCACAATGTACAAATGCATATCCATGGCTTTGGATAATCTACCAAGTTGAGCAATTGCAGAAAGAACTATCACCAAAGTTGTTTCATCAGGTGACAAATGACTCTCCTTTTCCATGTCGTTAAATATATCGATAGCTTCCATGTGATACCTGTTTTGAACATAACCAGCCATCATGGAGTTATACGCCACAACATCTCTCTGAGGCATTTGGTCAAACAAACTCTTAGCCTGATGAACAAAACCTAACTTTGCATATCCATCAACCATAGTAGCCCAAGTAACTACATCCCTTCTCGGCATCTTATCAAATAAATCTTTCGCATCCTCGATTCTTCCGTGTTTAACATATCCATCGATCAACGAGTTCCACGAAATCAAGTCCTTCTCGGGCATTTCATCAAACAGATTTGACGCTATATCAACTCCATCTGCTCTCTGAGCATACCCACTTATCATAGAGTTCCAAGATATCAAATTCTTCTTCTCACTTGGCATCAAATCAAACAATTCACGCGCAGATTCAACCAATCCACATTTGACATACCCATCAATCATTGAATTATAAGAAACAGAGTCTCTTTGCGACATTCTATCAAATACCTGGCGGGCAAAACCTAAACAACCACATTTCAAATACAACCCAATCAAACAATTCTGCAGAAACAAATCCGACCAAATTCCAGTCTTTCTCAAAAACCCATGTATCTGCATTCCTTCCTTTACAAAACCTAATCTCGAACACGCTTTTAAAACAAGAGACAAGGAGAATTTGTCCACGGAAACACCATTCTTGAGCATCAAAAAGAACAAAAGCAGAGCTTTTCTCGGTTCCACTCCATGAGAATGAGATTTAATCACAGCGTTCCACAAAAACGGATCTTCAACATTTCCAGACACGAAAGAAGATACATGATACTCGTGGAAGACACAACGAGCGAATTCGGCGAGATAAGAGCGTCGAGAAGCGGCAAAAGCGAGAACGATCCTCGTAGTGAGATCAGGGCTTTTGATGAATCCAGTCGTAATCAATCGCGCGTGGATTTTGTTCACGTCTTCCGAAGTTTTGCAGCTTCCGAGAAGTTGAATGGTTGGTGAAATCGAACTCCATGGATGATGAGAATGCGCGAACACAAGCATCAGAGTTTTATGTTCTTATGTTTGGAGATAAATCCGGATTGGGTTTTTGATCGTTTTAACGGCTATGTGTAGTCTCTAAACCACTGATCTAAAACGACATCGTTTGTTGTTGTTTAGAAGTGGGCTCGTAAAAATTAAGGCCCAATTGTAATTTAGCCCAAGTCTATAATTTTTGGGTGAAAATTGAGACTAATAGAGAGAGATTAGAGATACCAAAATATAAAATATCGTTGTTATATACTAACATTCGAATTCAAAGCATATTCCTCTGCGCAAATTTGATAGATCTTAATGTTTTATTCGGATTATAAAATTTCCACCAAACGGATTTCTTTCGAAATAATATAAAGATTGAAAATAGAAAACTGATAGTGATAATAAGATATTGATAAGCAAGTTGATGATAAGCATTGACTTCCATCATAAGTCGTAGTCAGGGTGGAGTGGTACGATATATCGTACATTTATCTCCTTTATCAAATTGGTTTCTTTAATAAATGTACTATGATTTTTAATGCAAAGTTGCAATTTAAAATATCGTGCGTTTTTAATATAAAACGAAAGCGCGAATTTGTCGTTTACTCAATAGTTTTGGCTACATGTTTGGTTGTTCCTACTATTTCAGGAGCCATGGTACAGGCATGTCTCGAGCAAAATAGTACAGTATGAGCTTAATATTCGATTTAAGTTATATTACCGTAAATCCAAATTAAGTTCATAACCACTCACGGGTCTTACGCATCTTTGCTACATAACACATGCACAAGTACGTTTTGTTTGCAATTCGAGAGATTTTGTTGGCTAAAACTAATGCATTTATATTAAGTGATTATAAGATTAACCGAATCAAAAGTATACTATAATAAGATTAAGATGGAAATTTGAGAGATTTTATTGGCTTAGTTAGTTCCACCATATAATTTAATTAACAAAATGATTAATGTTAGACTAAGTATGCGTTTGTTTGGAGGATTTAAAAAATCAAAGTTCACCTTTTTTAACCTAACACCAAGACAAATAGTTCTACTAAAAAAAATCATATTAAAATACTAAAATCACATATTTTAGTCGATTGATCAACCAATCGCTAATCTTGTTCTTGAAAAAATATTCTTATTAATTTTATATCATTGTCGCATATCGGCTTGATATTGTACATGCATATAAACCAAACTAGCCGGCGATAAAATTACGTTTAACAAAATTTGAATCGTCATTAAGTTGAAATAACAAAGGCTTAAATCAAAGATTGAAAACTGATTTCTTTTTTGGGAAATTACATTCTATATTAGTATTTTCATATAGAATTAACTATCTAACATCTTATAAAATGTAATGTAGTAACTAGCATTTAATTAACATTAAATTTCGTTTTTACCTATTCAATAATTATACAGTTTTAAATTAAAAAAAAAACAATTAATACTCGAAAAGAATTAATCTCAAAATAATTAATACCCATCAAACATTTTATTTATCCTAAAATTTTATTGTTTCTCTCTCCTTTTTTCCGTCTGCCTCCTTCTCCCTCCATCTTCTTCCTTTTTTTTTTGTTCAACCTCTTATTCTTCTTTTTCTTTTCAATTCTAGTAACTTCTCCTTTCATTCTCGAATTCCATAACCTTTTTCTTCGATTTTTTACATGATCACTTCTCCTTTTGTTTTTGTTGCAAACCCATCAATAACAAGGTAAATAATAGGTTTGATGTTTGTAGGTTTTCCAAGATCTTATTCAGGATTACATTTAACCATTTTTCTTGAGATAATCATGATATCTATCTAATTAACGTTTTACATATCATCATATACTTCAATTAAATGGTATACTTGACTACACAATATAACTAATGAACTGGATCAATACAATATTCTATATAGTGAACTATTTTTTATCACCATACATGAATGAATAGCTAACTATTCGTATATAGCCACCGAACTATTTTAGTTAACTATATTTTGTTATAAGTGTTATTTAGTTAACTATTTTGATAAACATAGACTAAAAGATATACAATTGTAAAGATTATATAGTTAACTATATTATTACAATCGAATTCATTACTGTAAAAATTATACTATAGTTTACTATATTATTAATTGAATAGTTAACTACAATAATATAGAAAGTAGAAATATAGTCAACTATACAAAATAGGAATTTTAGCTAACTATAAAAAAATAAATATAGTCAACTATACAAAATTTCTTTGCTTTTGAGATCCGTCAACTACAACAACATAAAAAAATGGTAAGTTTCTAGAAATTTTTTTGTTGCTACTACTTTTCTTATCTGATTGTTTTTTTCGATTATTGTTGACATTTATTACCAAATTAAATAATTCTATGACTTTCCTTATTTGATTATTTTTTTTTAATTATTAGTATTTTTTACCCAATTAAATAAGGGCAATTTTGTCCAAATATTTTACCTTTCTGCTACTTACCTAAATTCTATTATACTTACGTTATTCTCCTAATTATGTATCTTCAAAATAATATTAAGCTAATTATCCTTTTTTTTCCCTTTTATACATAAAAATATATATTGAAAACTGTCAGAAGAAGAAAAAAAAAATCAAAGATTGAAGCTGACCATCTCATGTGATTATTCAAGTTGTCTCACTAAGTCCACAATGACAGCAATCAAATTCTGATCTACTTCACGTATATTTTTACACTCGACCATTTTGACAACAATGAAACAAGTACAACAAATGATTGAATATAGTAATTTAGTCTAATGTCTAATATATAAGCTTATTTAACCTTTTTAAGAGAGAAATTAATTTTGATACATCATGTAATAAATAGAAAATAATTTTGTTTTGGATGAAATTAGTAACAATTTATTAAAAAAAACAAAAAATTGGGAGAATAAATAGGAAGAGTAATAAATAGGAGCAATGAGACAAATTGACACGTTGTTATTAGTGTAATCAAATGTCAACGCTTCATATGTCCATTTATATATAACCTAACCACTTCCTTAGCTTCTTCAACACAAATCATAATAATATCTCCATTTCACTCTCACCATGAAGCTTGTTTGGTCGCCGGAAACCGCTTCTGACGCTTACATCGACACCGTTAAATATGTACGTGATTTATATATGTGTGTATACATGCAAAATTAATTCTATTTATCTTTTTATTGAGTTTTGCATGTAAATATATATAGTGTAAAAGCTTCACAGAATCAGGAGTAGCAGAGTTTTTATCAGCTACCGCGGCTGGATGGAACGCCAAGCTAATCGTTGAAACATGGTCACGGGGCGATCAAATCGCGACTAGCGTCGGACTCGCGGTTGCGGCAACTCACACGTGTGGAAGACACGTGTGTATAGTACCTGATGAGCAGTCTAAACTAGAATACGTGTTAGCTATGAGAAGATTTGCCACGACGGAAGTTGTGGTGATCGGAGAATCTACTGAAAACACGGTGGAGGAGTTTCCCGGTGTAGATTTCATGGTGGTTGATTCGAGGCGGCGAGATTTCGTTAAAACGCTACGATTTGCGAAACTTAGCAACAAGGGTACCGTTTTAGTGTGTAAAAACGCCACGCAGAGAGTGATTTCTGGGTTCAAATGGCACGATGTGTTGAAAGGAGGGACACGTGTGGTTAGATCCGTGTTTTTACCGGTGGGTAGTGGGTTGGATATTGTACACGTGGGAGCTACTGGTGGTAACACGAGAAAACTTCCTAGCCGTTGGATTAGACACGTGGATCATCTATCTGGAGAGGAACATTTGTTCAGACGCTAAAAAAATGAGAATTTCCTCTTTTACCCTTTTTCGAGTGTTAATGATTGTATATAACGTTTACAAATAATTTTCCATAAGCAAAACTCTTATATCATGTTAATGTAAAAATTATTGACATTACAAACTTCAAACATCATCTACAAATTTATTTCGTGTTACTTAGGCAATATCAATCCGTGCCTACCTGTTTCACTCAATCTCTCAACTCTCTCTATTTCGAAATCGAACAAGACACAAGATAAGAACTTTAAAGCAATAAAGAACACAAGAATTGGTAACCCAGTTCAGCTCAATCGATGTGATTGAGACCTACTTCTGGAGCCGATTCAATCCGGCAAATTCACTAGAATATGAAGAAGAATACAGCTAAAAAAAACAGAGCAAATCTATCACAAGAGGATTCGATCTCAATCTCTCTTAATGATAAGCAATTCTAGTTACAAGAGGAAGAAGAAGATACATACAATATATAAGACCATATATCGTATATTATGATGAACTCTATCGCGATTAAAACTCATCCTTAGCCTTATCTCTTCCACTTGAATCGGGTTTAATGACTAGCCCGGTTAACTTCAATTGTACCAGAAATTAGAATCATAACCCGGTCTCATTTAACACTCCACCTTGATTCTAACTTCTGATACGTCTTCTTCTTCATTCTTCTATCTCCATGAATTTGCACTTACTTGGATTTAACCTCGGCGTCAGGTCTTCAACATTCACCTAACCAGTTTGAGATGGCTCAAGGCCGACTCAAACTTCTTCACTGGTATGCTCTTGGTCAGCATATCCGCAGGATTCACAGAAGTGTGTATCTTCAGAATTTCCACTTCACCAGCTTCAACTTCCTCTCTGACAAAGTTGTACTTGGTCCCAAAATGCTTGGTTCTTTCATGAAATGTATTATTCTTAGATAAACTGATTGCAGATTGAGAATCACACCAAATTGCAACCTTCTCCTGTGACAATCCCATCTCTTCTAACAGTCCCTTTATCCACTTAGCTTCCTTCACAGCTTCAGACAAAGCAATATATTCAGCTTCAGTAGTTGATAAAGCTACTACGGACTGCAAGCAAGACTTCCAACTTACTGTGTTTCCTCCCACAGTAAATACATATCCACTAGTAGACTTTCTTTTATCTAAATCTGCAGCAAAATCCGAGTCACTAAAACCTTGAACTCTGAACTCATCTTCCTTTGTATACACCAAATTCAGATTTAATGACCTTCTGATGTATCTTAATAGCCATTTTACTGCTTCCCAATGCACTTCTCCTGGTCTACTCATAAACCTACTAACCAGTCCAATAGCATGAGCCAAATCAGGACGAGTGCCTACCATTGCATACATAACACTCCCTACGGCACTTAAGTATGGCACAGACTCAGTATCAATGCATTCCTCATCGAATCTAACAGATGCCAACTTAAAATGTGTGCCAATTGGTGTACTAACCGTCTTACTTTCCCACATATTAAACCTGTGTACTACTTTCTCAAGATACTTAGACTGCGACATACTTAAAATGCCTTTCTCTCTGTCTCTCTTGATGTCAATACCCAGAATTCTACTAGCTGGTCCCATGTCCTTCATTTCGAACTCGCTGCTCAAAACATCCTTTATCTTTTGAATCTCTGACATTTCTTTTCCAGCCAACAACATGTCATCAACATATATCAGCAAATACAAGTAATCACCTGGACCAATCTCTTTCACGTATACACATGAATCATTTCCACTTCTAATGAACTTCTGATCTGTGATAAACGTATTGAATCTGATATTCCATTGTCGTGGAGACTGCTTTAAACCATACAAAGATTTCTTCAGTAAGCACACTTGATCTTTGTCTGGATTTTGAATAAATCCTTCTGGTTGCTCCATGTATAACTCTGTATCAATGTCTCCATTCAAGAATGCTGTCTTGACATCCATCTGCTCTAACTCCAAATCTTTATGCACTACAACAGACATCAAAATTCGGATAGAGATATGCTTTACTACAGGTGCAAAAACCTCAAGATAATCTATACCCTCCTTTTGAGTGAAACCTCTTGCAACAAGTCTAGCCTTATGGCGTTTATCTTCAACTCCAGGGATCCCAGGCTTTAACTTATAAAGCCATCTGTTACTAATGACAGACTTGTCCTTAGGTCTATCTACCAAGACCCATGTACCACTCTTAAGCAATGACGTCATCTCTTCTCCCATAGCACCGTCCCATAGCTCCCAATCTTTATCTTCAAGTGCTTCATGAAAGCACTTTGGTTCTTCTGAATCAATCACTTCTGAAGTTACTAGAGCATAACCAACTTCAGTGTAATCCTTAAACTTAGCCGGCATAACAGGTTCTCTCCTAGGCCGGTCTTGAGCAATCTGACGGTTTCTAGGGTTCACACCAGCAACCGTGACCTCATCTGCTTTCTCCTCTTCTGTCTCAGACTCACTTGAGCTGTCAGCTTCTATTACCACTGCTCCACCTTCACCAGAACTTTCTAATGTTGGCTCAATGTGTTTCTTCTTTTCAACCTGTTTCTGGTGAATCATCTCGGTCACTACCTTCTCATTACCTTTCTGGTTTCCAGAACTTGCATCTGACTTTAAATCCTTGTAGACTAATTCTTCTTGAAATACTACATTCCTACTAATGATGCTTTTCTTCTCATCTATCAACCATATTTTATATCCCTTTGTTCCTTGAGGATATCCCAGTAGTATTCCCTTCAAAGCTCTTGGCTGAAGCTTACCCTGATCTTGATGAACAAATGCCACACACCCAAACCTCTTTAGATGTCTATATCCTGGTTTTCTGTTTAACCAAAGCTCCTCAGGCACATTGTGATCTACTGCAGATGCAGGTGACCGATTAATAAGGTAAGCAACTGTTGCAGCTGCTTCTGCCCAAAAATCTTCACCAAGTCCTGTCTCAGTTAATAAACATCTCACCTTCTCCATCACAGTTCTATTCATCCTTTCAGCAACTCCGTTTTGCTGAGGAGTATAAGTACACGTCCTATGTCTTTCAATATCATTCTTCTTGCAAAACTCATTGAACCTAGAGTTGCAAAACTCTAATCCATTATCAGTTCTAAGAACTTTCACCTTCTTATCAACTTGATTCTCTACCAAGGTCTTCCATTCACAAAACTTTTCAAAAGTCTCATCTTTGGTCTTCAAGAACATCAACCAAACCTTCCTAGACTTATCATCAATAATGGATAAAAAATATTGATTTCCAGCAAGAGATGGAGTCACATTTGGAGACCCCCACAAGTCAGCATGAACATATCCCAAGATGTTTTCCGTGTTATGCTTCCCTACATTGAAGCTCAGCTTCTTGGATTTCCCCAACACACAATTCTCACAAAACCGTAGCTCCTTAACATCTTTCTTCTCAATTAATCCTTTACCAACCAGAGTGTTCATGCCGTTTAAGCTTAAGTGACCTAACCTACTATGCCATAAGCTAGTCTTATCTAGGGGAGACTCAATATTGCAATTTTCACTTATAACCGTGTCTCCTACCAACATGTATAAGCCATTCTTTAAGACTCCTCGTAATGCGGTTCTACCATTCTTAAAGAATCTCTTCCTACCATCTCCACCTTCATGTCTATACCCTAATCTATCCAGGGTTCCAGTAGATATAAGATTCCTTCTGAGATTAGGAACATACCTGACATTATGCAGAACTTTGATGGAATCTCCCTGAGTATCCAGCTTGATGGTTCCACTCCCATAAGCTTCCACTGTGTGATCATCACCAAGCAATATGATAGTCTTGTCATGCTCGTTAAACTCCGAGAACCAATCTCTCCGTGATGTCATATGGTACGTACAACCAGAGTCTATAACCCACTTGTCTTTTGCCTCAGACCCGTGCATACTCAAGGCTTCAGTGTACATCAGCTTCTCAGTAATAACTCCAGCTTCTCCTTGATCATCCTCTCCATACTTCTTCTTCCTGGCATAGCAATCTTTCTTTACATGCCCTTCTTTCTTGCAGAACCAACACGTCAATCTAGTGCCAGAGTTTGACCTGCTTCTATTTCTACCAAAGGAGCCTTTGTTGACTCGATTCAGACCCCTTCCTCTGTCCTTCATATACAAGCTTACTGCTGGGTTCTTGTCATCTTTCAGAGCTTCTGAAATCTCCCTTTCTCTAGACTTTGCAGCTGAGATTACCTTCTCTAAGGTCAATGACTCTCTTCCATACTTCAAAGTGTGCTTTAGACTATCAAATTTAGGTGACAAAGATGTCAAAAGTAAGATAGCTTGCACCTCATCTGAAACATTTATATCCAGAATTCCCAATTCCGCAATTATCTTCAAGAAGTCATCCACATTTTCATTAATTGACTTAGAATCAGACATCTTAAACGTATAGAATCGTAACTGCAGATGGATCCTATTTGGTAAAGATGTCTCAGTATAAAGCCGGTCCAATAATGACCACATAGCAGCAACAGACTTACAATGCTTGATTTTCCGGAGTACATGGTCACTGACATTGGTTATGATCAGCCCCATAGCTTTCTCGTTCTGCTCTATCTTCTCTGTATCGAGAACAACCTTCTTAACCAGAGTCACAGCATCATCGTCTTTGGTCTCAGCTGCCAGCTTCTTCTCCTCAGCCTTAGCTATCGGAATCCCCGATATCAAGTCTTCATCCAGCAAAATCTTCTTCAAGCCCAGAATTCCGAAGTGTGCTAGCATTCGGATTTTCCACAGTGCGAAATCGCCTTCGCCGTCAAACCGATCTACTTCGATCCGAGTAGTTGTCATGAGATCCTTCGCCATGGCTCTGATACCACTTTGTTACTTAGGCAATATCAATCCGTGCCTACCTGTTTCACTCAATCTCTCAACTCTCTCTATTTCGAAATCGAACAAGACACAAGATAAGAACTTTAAAGCAATAAAGAACACAAGAATTGGTAACCCAGTTCAGCTCAATCGATGTGATTGAGACCTACTTCTGGAGCCGATTCAATCCGGCAAATTCACTAAAATATGAAGAAGAATACAGCTAAAAAAAACAGAGCAAATCTATCACAAGAGGATTCGATCTCAATCTCTCTTAATGATAAGCAATTCTAGTTACAAAAGGAAGAAGAAGATACATACAATATATAAGACCATATATCGTATATTATGATGAACTCTATCGCGATTAAAACTCATCCTTAGCCTTATCTCTTCCACTTGAATCGGGTTTAATGACTAGCCCGGTTAACTTCAATTGTACCAGAAATTAGAATCATAACCCGGTCTCATTTAACATTTCGTTACACATATTTTGGTACATGTTATCTGATGATTTATTCAATGTTGATGCGAACAACATTCTTAGCTCCAGTAGCAGAGGAGCTCGGACCGGTTCGGGTTTGGTCTGTTCGACGACGAGTCTGGTCCCAAGAAGGAAGAAGCCACCCTCCAAACCCTCCAAAGCTATGATCAGAGCCTGTAAACCAATTGTATAGTGAACACAACAATATAGTAAAATGGTCTCAAACTATATTGAGATTAAGAGTTTTGCTAACCTTCACGCTTGTCAAAAAATGAATTTCCTTTCCATGCTTCTTCAAAGCCACTTAGTTCGTCTGAAACAGAAACAAATAAAGAAACAATCTTTTAGCTTCTTATCAATCAAAGAGCTTAACTTACGATTAGGTAGTGTAGATACTGCATACCGACCTTCGTCGAGGTTGTGAAGTGTCTGTGTCGACTCTACGCCACCACTCGAGTTAAGCTTCCTTGTAACCGAATGACCCTGAATACATCAAAACCATTAGAATCAGACATTTGAAAACAAGAACTGGTTTAGTGACATCAATAGTGTAATATCCACCTTATCATTGATTCCTCTAGAGATCCTATGAGTAGCTTCACCCGTAGTTTTATCGGCTTCTTTGCTTTCCTCAACCACAATCTACAAAAACAGAAATCCGGTTAGTGTATGTGTAAAACTCCCGTTAATATAAAGGATTCGAAAAGAGCGACGATCGTACTCCATCACTTCCTGCTCTTCTAGTCCTACTTGATGTATAGTAAGCACCATCTATACCACCATATGTAACCTTAGAGGTGTGATGTCTAAACGTGTTAGCTCGAGACCGCGTACTCTCTCTTTCACTGAAATCACTCCTTTGATTCACATTCCGAATCTTCCTCTCCGCTACAACAAACCAAACACATATTAGATAAACACATATCCGTAAACAAGTTACCGAATAATGTCTAGAAGAATTATACCATCGGAATCATCTTCAGGGTGCTCAACAGATGGTTGATTCGCTAAACGAGCATTTTCTTCGTCACTTTCGATATCTTTCTTTTCTTCTTCGACTTCTTCATCAGATGGTATTTCTTCAATTGTTAACCCTTTTCCACGATTATTCTCTTGTGAATTACTACTAAAGGAAGCACTTGAAGTAAAGGTGTTTGGTTCAAGCAAATCCTCAAATGGTCGAGAGAAGAAAGGATCATCAAAAAAAGGATCATCAAAAGGGTCTCTTCCTCCAAACAAGCTACCTCTAAATGCTCCCAATCTACCACCAAATCGATTTCCCATTTTCACAAACTTTTTGTTTATATCTCTGCAAATCTTTCTTTTTTTGTATCAATTTAGAAACAGGTTAGACACTAGACATGATCACAGAAATTTCCTGAATACTTTAAAAATCTCCATGAAAAACTACCTAAATGGAATTCAAATTTCACCAAACTCTAACAAGAACAGACTATGTGGAGATAAATCTCTTAAAGAAAACCTCAAATTTCACCAAGCTATATAACAAGAACAGAGTATGTGGAGTTAAATCTCTTACAAAAATCTCAAATTTCATTCAAATAACCTATTGTCCTTGCATCCTGATGCAGAGATGCGTTTCTTCCAAGAACAAGAGCTAAGAAAAGAAAGTACCTGCGAAAGAATCCGAGAAGAACCCAGAAAATCCACAAACAATTCTCTGTTATGCACTCTTTTTTATATATATATACGCTCAGTTTACGACAAGGGAAGAACGATAGAGACACAGACACGTGTCGTTTACCCACATAACCCAGAAGGTTCTTCATCATTCTTCTTTCCTCATGAATTTTTACTTTACCATAAAAATATCCAATGGCAAAGTAAAAAAGTCAGCATTTTGGAACAAAAGGAATAGACTTTACGAGAAAAATCAGTTACAACGTGAGACTGGCTCTACATTTATAATTTAAACATCATATGCGAAGAAGACTACTCAAGAAACAAGAACATATTGGTTTACAATATCATCTACTCGAATGATTTGCCCTTTAAGTCTCTCAGTGATCTTCTTTTCCGTGGGAAGAAACTACACCATGTAAGCGAGCGAGCAGCTGAGTCTTTAAAAGTTAGGAGACAAGGTCATTGTCTCTGCCTTCCTCTGTTATCTCTAAAGGTATTGTTACAGGTACATAAAACCAACTTTCACTTATTCAGAAATCTTGGGAATCAGAGTCGGGTTTCGAAGGGTATTCAAGTCCTTGAAGTTCCGGCATTCGTCTTAAATCTTCTTCTGAGTATGCTGGAATCAACCAGTATCTTTTATCCATCCCAAATACCTTTAACATAAACACACCAAAAGAGATTACAACACGAGGGAAAACCGGAAGAAACTAAAGAATCAAATCATAGTCTACACTTACTTGTTCAAAGTTTTTCTTTCGACCGAGGTCATACGGCCATTTTGGACTAGTTTTCTTCTCATATGCCTGCTCACAAAATTGATAACACCAGACAAAGCTTAATCATGTGATGCACCAAACTATTACAACAGGCTAGAGAATAAAAAGAAATGAGATCACATACCTCTATAGTTGTGGTATTGGCAGCCACGAGAGAAATGTGCATAATTAAGAAACCCATAACACTTAAAGCAAAAGCCAGGTTTAAAACTGCGGTAATGATGATGAAACATTTGTGAGACGGATTGATAAGTGGAACTGGAAAAAATCGATCATAAGATTAGAAATTGGAAACGTACCAAATGCAAGAAAAGTAGTAGCAAGGGTGCCCGGGGTTCCCGGTATCTCTTCATCGCTAAAGAACGCTATGAAGTGCGGCATGAGTAGTAAAGTTACAAGAGTTGTTTCCACAAAGGTGTAAAGCTGCATTTGAAAACACACAAGACTTATGACACAAAGAGGAAGAATCTCTATCACTTAGCATAAACATACATAGATGCAATCCTCTACGGAACAAAACCCCGGTAATTCAAATTTAGCAGGACAGTGATAACATCAGAAAAGGGAAAATGACTAATAGAGCAAAGTAAACTTACCAAGAAAAGAAGAAAATACTTATAGTTAAGCGCCCCGACACAGTTAACAACCCAAACACAATGGTGGTCCATTTTCAACACACATCTACCACCTGAATTTTATTTAAAACACAATCAGCTTCCTGATTCTCCTTTGACAAATGCTATAGAGATAAAATCGAAAGAGTATGTGTGTGTGTGTGTAACTGAGAGATCTTACAAACAGAGCAATGATGACAACGAGGTGGTTTAGGTTGATTGCATTTCCTACAAAACCGAGTTCTTTGATTCGAAGAATCGGGCTGTAACCCACCAAACTCCAAACTGTTTAACGGATCAGACTCGCCTCGTTCTTCGTCTGAAGCTGGTCTCCAATTAGGAGGCACAACACCAGGATCAGTAAACACAACAGAGAAGTAGCTCCACAAAAGCATCCCCAACTGCATCAATAACACACACACACGCCATTATCACTTTCCTCAGCAACCAAACACCAAAATCACTCGAAACCAACAAACAAAAAAACAAACTTTATGATGAAGAACGAAACTTTATCACTTTCTCATTAATCAAGCACGAAATTTAAGTGAAACCCAACCAGAATTAGCATCTAAAAACAGGAACAAGAAGCTGAAACTATGATTGAAGAATCCATCAAAGTAACAACAGAGAAATGGGGTTTACCAGAAAATGGAAAAGGAGTATAATAGCAAGAGCAGAAAGAGAACCGAGTCCTCCATCTGATAGAGCAGGACCGTAATTGGTCCAAACGACAGCGTAATAGGTAACACCAACAACCCCTAAGACAAGAAGGATCATGATCGATCCGAGTCCTCGTAGAGCCGTACAGAATTTGAAGACGTTCCACGCCATTGTAGTACCAGATCTATGCATACTCAAATCAAATCACGATCGATGTGGAGAAAAAAATCTAATCTTTTCGATTTCTGGATCGGTTTAGAGGCAGAGAGGATTTTTCTTGGGAAATTGAATTCGTTGAAGAATCTTAGAATCTGGTGTGATTCAAAAGGGTTTATGGAAGAAATGTTAGTGAGATATTCCAGATGCAGAACTCATCGACAAAGACGAAGCTACGAGCCTGACGAATTGATTTTTCTATTTCAATATTTGTTTTTTTTGTTTTTTTTTCCTTTTCTCTTTTCGAGCTAACTAGAGATTTCGGATGATATATCATTATCAAATACGAACGTCAAACCACTCATTACCTCATGAAATGGTTCAGCTCAGCTAAGATTTTGACGAATGCGATCTATGCTTTTTAAGTTCATCTAGTAAACGAGTTAAGTGATCGAGCTTAAATGAATTGACGAGTTATGCGAACTAGCTCCGACGAGCCGCGAGTTAGTTCACAAACAAATCTTTTTTTTTAATAATTAAAATTATTATATTGATATATTGTAATTATATTTTAGATTTACTAACCAAAATATATATTCTCGTTTTTTTATAAATTATAACTAAAATTAATATAGAAATAATGCATTATACATTATTAGTAAAATAGAAATTAATTTTTGTTTTACATTTTAATTGTTTAGGATATATAGGAATATAATATAGTAATATCAAGAAAAAAAAAAAGAAAAAATCTTTTATAGATTTAGCATTCGATAACAATATTATTTGGATTTGTTTTTAATATTTAACATTTATAGTTAATTTTGATTTTTATATTAATTAAATTGTTTTATTTTCATATTTAATTGTATGAGTTCGCGAGCTAACTCATTTAGATCACGATCTAGATAATTTGAGTTCGAACTTATGTTTGTAAGCTCGTTTAATAAATGAGCTGAGTTGAGCTGAGCCGTGAAATACTTTAACTCATCATAAGCTGAGCTGAGCCGAGCGAGCTAGCTCATTTTGACAACCCTATTATCAAAGGGTTAGTTAAGACTTGACATAATTAGTCGATTAATTATTTTTTTGAAAAAGTAATTAGTCGATTAATTTGACGAGCCTAGACTATAGGGATATGGGGTGTATTCAATATAGCATTTCAAATAATTTGATAAGATATATCAAATCCTATGTATTTGATATGATTTATCAAATCCTATGTTATTGGATTATGAATTTAAAATTTTTTATTAAAATATAGTGTTATTGAATTAGTGATGTAGAAAATTACCTTCAAATTCACTATTATTGGAAACATATGAAATATTTGGTTTTTAATGATTTCATAGGATTTAAAAGAGATTTGAGAGTATTTCTTTGTTAAAAATACAAAAAACCAAATCACATGGTTTTAGATGAGATTGTAGAGAGTTTTATACTAAAGTCTCTAAAATCACACAAAATCACTAAAATCATCTAACATCTCATTAAAACTCAAATACCTTTAAATACAACTTTGAATACACCCCCTAGAGTGATCTTATATAATATTTTAAAGTTTTAACACCAAACCATGAGAAGCTGCCATGTGAACTATTATTTTAACATGTGTCATCAAATTTTTGACATTTTCTTTTTAATTTATTTGGTGAAAATAAAAGAAAAAAATAGTGTCTTTTAATAACTTTAGCAATAATTTTAACAATTTTATAGCTAATTTTTATGTAAATTAATTTTAACAAGTTACAGTTAAATGTTTTGTGTATATTTATGTAATTCTTATGTAAATTACTATAATTTTTGTGTAAATTTAGTATAATTCTTATATATATTTGATTGATCAAATCCAACAATATCCTATACAAAAAAACATTTTTATAAAAGGTTCAATAAAAAGAAACATAACGTGAACAAGAAAAATGATGTGAGAAAATTAAAGAATGATTATATGGCTTTTAGGGCTGTTAAATGTAACAAGCCTGATTTAAGAAATTCAGAATTCAAACGTTTTTAAAATATTTTCATAGCTTTTAAAGTCAATTTAACAATCACCCTCTAATGCAATTGAAATAATTTATGTTAGACAAAATAACGTTCCTAATCAAAACTTTCCTTAACGTGAATCCAAAAAATACATCTATTGAGATGATGTAGATGTCTTTGTAGAAGCAAAACATATTACAATTTGTTTGATCAATAGATTTTTATAGAGGTATTTGGTACAAAAAAAAACGACTAATCATTTTTTTAGAAGACTATGGTGAATATTAATTCAGACATACAAGTTAAGGATTTGTGCCAAAACCAAAGAAAATGTCTTCAATATGCAATAATTTTATTAGTGAACGGTCTATTTTTATATATATAACATTGTATATGTTCAACAATTTGATACAAATATTTAGTCTTCTAACTAGATAATAATTTACAATAAACACCAAACTTATATAATATTAAATACACAAATAATTAATAATTAATAATTATTAATGTTAATTTTAGTCATGTTAATTTTTAAACTCACGTAGCGCTTACATAATCCCTAGTAATAATATATGAATTACAACTATTGTCATTACAAAATCTTTGTTAATAAACCAAATTCCACTATTGTATATGTTAAAACAATTTAATGATTCGGTAATTTAAGAACCAAAATGGCATAAGTACTGAAGTTCATAATCTTCATTTCTACGTAAAAGAAATATTGATTATTCTTTCCATTAACTCCTGATGATTTTTTCGTTTCTTACAAAGCTAAAATAAGTACTTATTAGAAAAATTAGCATGTATATTAATGAAATTTTTTAAAAAATATCATTTTTCATATTCCACTTTACAAAAAGAGATATTTACAAAAATACCACTTGTTGTGTTCATATTTGCAAAAAACCACTTTTGGTGTCAATTTGCAAAAATGCCACTAATTATGATTTTTTAGAGCCTAAATCTTAAAATTCTAAACCCTAAAAATTCTTTTGACCACTACAACCCCTTAAACCCTCAAAACTAAACCCTAATACAACATAGTTAATCCAAACATAAATGATATAATAAATGTTACTTTTTTACATGTCTCTTTACAAAAATGCCACATTTTTACAATCTTTACAAAAATGTAACATTTTTCAAAATTACTTATTCATTATATCATTTATGTTTGGGTTAACTATGTTGTATTAGGGTTTAATTTTGAGGGTTTTAAGGGTTTTAAGGGTCAAAAGATTTTTAGGGTTTAGAATTTTAAGATTTAGATTTTAAAAAATTATAATTAGTGACATTTTTGCAAATAGGCACCAAAAGTAGCATTTTTCCAAATATGGACACAAAAAATAGCATTGTTGCAAATGTTTTGTACCTATAATTAAACATTAAAATATAATACATTACACACAGACCCTAATAAGGGACTAAAACAAAGAATCTCTATTTCGTTAACTCAAAGGAAACCAAAATAAAGAATATCTATATACAGTAAAACCTCTATAATGGGACTTTGGAAAATTATTAATTTAGAGAGATATTAATTAATCGATAAAAATATTAATTTATAGAGAGAAATCTATTTTAGGTAATAATTCTCTTAATTCTTTTTCGTCGAATGATGTTATATCAAGAAATTAAGTTGAATCTTTTGCAAAAATGACAGGTATTAATTTAAAATTATGATTAAAATCTTTGATTATCGAAACAGAATGAATGTTAACATCATAATACACTATTCAATTAAAATGATACATGATTTTTTGTATAAAATTTAGAAAAATCATGGTTATTATCATGATGAATACATTTATAAGTAATTATGTGTAAAGAATCAATTATTTTGTCTATAATTTTTCACAAATTTTTGATACATACCTACAAAACAATTCTAAAAACAAAAAGTTAAAGATAAGTTCTAACAAAAACAATTTTATGTCAACAAAAATCATTAAAGTCATGTTTTAGTACATTATCATAGTTATATATGCATAATTATATGTGATTATTAATTTATACTATTATTAGGACCATATTTTACATAGGAATTTCAAAAAAATTATTATCTTATCATTTTATCGAATTTCCTAAATTTTTACATTGACCCGACTCGGGGCCAGAAAATTTTATTACTTTATAGAGATTATTAATTTACAGAGTATTAATTTACAGAGGTTCTATTGTAATTCCATTAACTTCATGTTCTGCTTTTCGCAAAAAATCTTCACGTTCTGTTATTTTGAGCCTAATCATCTACAAGTTTCTGAAAGTCATGTTGTATTCTTTTCTAAACTATGTATATAACTCAGATTCACAAACATCCCAAATTGAGTCGGATTCTTCCATATCATGAACAACCTGGAACAGTAAAAACCTCTAAATCAAGAGCAATTCCAAATCTACTGCAAAGATGATTGAATTGTGGTAGAAAAATTCGTATTCTACCAAACTAAAAAAAAATATTCAAAATAAGTTTTTCAATTACAGAACCATCACCTAATTCTATACTTTGAATCATAATCAACTAAAAATAACATATTTTGTGAATAAAATTTCTCGTGGAAATCCGTACTCGATCTTATAACTCTTATATCTCATGGTTTGTTTTTCTTAGACGAAATACATCAAACAAAATTTGATATTGTATCTTCAATCATCTGTAATTTGGATTGCTCTACATCTGATGTTGTTGTTGTGTCTGATAGTATAGCTTTCTTTTTCAATCAATTGGAATTTGAATTCCACTTGTCGTTGATGGTTGAATCAATTGCTCTTGTTGGTTGAATCCAATCAATTGGAATTGAATTTAAATTACATTTGCTGGTTGTCTTTCAGAAAAATGAACATAACTTGCACAGCAACAACTACACGGACGTTGATATGGTCCTGGACACAATCGTCCAAACTTCGAAAACCAGGCGGTTGACTATCAGTGAGTGGAACTACCTCTTTGTCTACGCAGAGCACTATGGGCATGCCATTATACCCGTGACGAATGGGGCTGCCATCCCCTTGCGACGCCCATGCCTTTACCGAATTGCCACTCCCTCTTTCAGTATTCGCTATGATTTTGAAATTACGATATCCTGAAGTGTCCAGCATAAAAGGGCTTCTAGGTGCTCTACGGACCGATAAGGAGAAAAAGCAGTGGCAACTGGAATTGGTGGAAGAAAAGGTCCACAAGCTTATGCGACACTATGAAATTCCTTTGGATCCAATGATTTCTACAGGATTAATCCAACTGTATACGGCAAGGGGTTTAATGGTTCATGCATCAAAAGCCCTCATTCGTATGCCAAGGATTGATAGTGTTGCGGTTACTATTTTCTTACATGGATGTGTCATTCACAAGGATATGAAATCGGCATCTAAAATTATGCGAAACTTGGGAGAGGCTAATGTGACTTACACAATAAGTGAAGATTTGGAGGACAAGCTTAGGACGGCTGGGGTTGCATTTGGTACAAATGTAACGATTGTCAAGAAGGCAGTTGAATGGTCTTGGGTTCTGTACAATGGTAAGTGTTAGTTTCAATGTATTTGATGTCTTAATGTTAGTTGTTAAATGTGGCTAAATGTTTGTTTGTGCATGCAGGAACATGATATCAAATGCTTGAACACCTAAGTGGAAGTGAATTGTTCTGTTTTCTCTCTCTTTTGTAATAAGCAGTGAAGTGTTCTGTTTTCTTTTCTTTCGTAATAAGCATGGGAGAGTCTTGTATGATCACTGTTTTCTTTTTGTTTCTCTCATTTTCTGTTACCCGTTGATACAATGTCTCATGTAGTACTCGGCAGGTATGATATGCTTTTTGTGAACTTCCTGAACCTGAAATTTGACCAGAAGATAAAAGGATTACAGAACTATAAATGTACTGAAACTATGGTTCCCTCCTTTGCTCATTTCTTTTATTTACTTCCTATCAGAGTGTATGAAAGTGTAAAGCAACAAGTGAGGGCACACTCTAAGAGGATGTATGAAACAAGAGAAAGGAAACGAATCAGTCTAACCAAGATACATGAAATGTGACTGGACCGGACCATCTTTGAAGGCAAGTGACACAGCAAAACAGTGAGTTTTTACAGCCTAGTGAATAGTATGAGAAAAGAATGAGTGTGAAACTCTTTAATCATTGGACATAATTGATCTAAAATCGAAGAACTCTGACTAAAATATACTGCATGGCCGAGTTTATGCTCCTACCTGATAACCTGATTCACAAATCACAACAATGAGATTAAGAGTAAACGCTTGCTTGTTTAGCAATGAGAAACACATAAGAGAGTAGAAGCTCTGTTATTTAATGATGACAAAAACACAAGAGTAGAAGATCTGTCTTCAACAATGACAAACAAATGTTCAAATTTCAATGGGACTTGAATACATGTTCAACAGAGATTGCAATCCATATTAAACTGACAAATGAATACCCTTACAACTACGACTTAAGAAAGTTAAGTAACAAGAACAAACCTCTCAATTGTCCTAAAGACAGCTCCAGCATTCTCCAACAATATCTTCAACCCCACAAGAGCCACAATTATTCTCAATGAGCATAATAGCCACAATGACTGTAAATTTGTATTAAACATGATTAATAGTATATTGCAAGTGTTTGTGTGTCTGATTCACAATGCAAAGCTTTTCTTCATTAAGAGTAGAACATGCGCTAATACTACACTACTGATGTCTTCTTAGCAATATAGGTTAGACAAGCATCCAAAGTTTGGTTCACAGTTTTTAGAGCATCGCTGACTCTGGCCTCCTTCACATATATGCATCCCTCATGGTTTGATATGTTGAAACATCAGGGACAAGATACTTTTTAGAGCACATTTCGGCGAAACAAGCTCTGCCTCGAACAACATCCCTTGTTCACAAAACCTCATGATCATGTTCCCGTAACACAACTGTGTATCACTAGTTGTGCCAAACAACCTTGTGAAACATCTCAATTGCCTTCCTAATCTATCACTAATTGTGCCAACAACCTTGTGAAATGTCTCAATTGCCTTGCTAATCTTCTCCCGAGTTTAAATTACTCATTCACCATTATAAGTAAAGAAGGCCCGTCTAGCTCAGTTGGTAGAGCGCAAGAGGCTCTTAACCTTGTGGTCGTGGGTTATCAATTGAAATTTTAGTTACAGAAAAACATGAAGTTTTGTTTCGTTCGTACGTCAACAATTAATAACATGTTACAAAACGGAAATGGCCAACAAAAGAAAGAAATGATATTTTCAACTTCATATACAAATATTAACCACAAAATCCCATAAGTATTTAAAGAAAGCCTCGCGATTTGCAGCTTTTTATAGCTCCACTAAATATTTCCTCAGCTCCGTACTTAAACTCGAACCCTTCACTCCTTAGCTTCTTCGACGACAAACTCATCCTCTTCTCTACTTTATAATTCTTCAAACTTTACGTACAAAAAAATATAAATCAAATGCTTAGAGAAACCAATAAAATAGGTACACATTGAGTTAGTTATACTTGTCATATATAAATTTACTTACTCAATTGAAGGTAGCTGAAACTGAGGAAATTTCGTAGACAAAAACTCAAAGACCTCATCGATCTTCATCTCCACCGACGAACATATATATCTTCCTTTTGCTATTGGCTTTTCTAATAGAAATATCATTGCCCTCGCCACGTCATCAATATGCACCATGTTGTAAGTATCGAATAAATACTTCTCTTTGTAATTTCCTTCAATAATAAAAATGGTGAATTTGAATAGTGATTATTACTCGTGACAAAAAAAAAAATAGTGATTATTACTCAAAAATGCCAATTATGAAAACTAAGACCATTAGATGGGTTATAATATTAAAAATATTGATTTTTTTAATGTTATTTAGTTATTTAATTAAAATTTAATATGTAATTAGAGTTTCTAAAGTCACTTGTTTAAAAGAGACTTATTTTTACATCTCTCTTACTTTTCCTATTTTTTTTTAATTATTTTGATTTATTTTTGTTGATTAGATACTCAATAGAGGTGCTCTAACATATGTTAACACGTGTTTTAACAACAACAAGATATTCTATCCGTGGTAATAAGGATTTTTTTTTTTCATATTGAAAACAACTATATTTTGGTTAAAATTCTAAAATTTGCATGTTTAATTTACTTTTCTTTGTAATGGAGTATTTTTGAAGAAAATCAAGACTGTTTTCATAGATCTAAATTGAGTTTTTTTTTTCATTAAAAAATATCGTAATTGAAATCGTTGTGAAATTTTTTTGAACTTATACCTTTCAATGTGACGAAAAATTTAACCACAAAATCATTATGAATTACTTAAATTACTATTTGAAAGTATTAGTTTTAATAAGCTTTTTGATATTTTCTTTCCTACCTATATATAAAATATATGTAACTAAAGTTGTTATATTTATAAAAAGCTATATAAAAAAAAATATGGAGGAAAAAATTATTTTGTTAGATTTAAGAATTTAAATACCAAAGATCATGGCGAGAGAGATGAAGACGGAGGAAGGCAACGACGGAGATATAAAAGGTCCGACGACTAGAGGAATCACAAGCGTCACAACCTCCAATCCATTCTTCCCGCCGAACTCAAGCGCCGCCTTCTCCGCCGCCATTTTCGACACAACGTAAGAGCTACTCACTCTCTTCTCTTTCTGATTCCTAAACACTTCCACATCGCTCCAAATGCTCTCGTCTACTTCTCCTCCTCCTCCTCCGTCGCTTCCACCACAGTAAAAAACCGTTACCGCGCTTGACGTGTAAAAAAAGCGTTTCACGGTTTTAGCGTCCAAACACGATTTTAGTATCCCCATGAGACCTTGCACGGTGCGTTTCTTAACGGTCTCTTCCGTTTCATTATTGTTTTGGTCCATAGGATGTGCCACGTGGAACACGGCTTTGCATCCTTCAATCGCCGGTTTAAAACTCTCCGGTTCGTTGAGATCGGCGGTGAATATTTTAAGCCTCTCCGATGCGAATGGTAGTTCGGTTAGGTAGCTTATATCTTTCTTATTCCCTTCTGTATTATTAAGCACAATATACAAAACAAAGAAAAAGAAATATTAACATCATTTATAACGTATGGTTATTAGTTATTGATCATATAATATATGGTTGACTATCTATATAGTAGATGCATGGAACATGACATAGCTATATATATGAAGCTTCAAGATCCTACAAACTGACAGACAATTCCAGCCAAGTACAATAAATTTTTCACATCCCATAAAAATGTATTTTTTAATTGTCGATCCAAAAATCAACTTTAAATGTTATTACCAATAAATATAAACCATAGCCTATATCTCTTTCTTTGTACTTTATGACTTTAAACCGACCAATCAACCATGTACAAAACAACAATTTTATTTCTATTTGGTAAGACAATACTAGTAGTTTCAATTTTATCATACAAAACTTTGATTTCTATGGACTTCGGAGGATTAGTATTAGTTTCGGTTTGAGATTTTCTCGGTTAACAAAAATGGAATTTAAAGAAAACCCATTCAAACCTGGATTGGTTCGAACAGTGGCTCGAACCGAGTAGCCACGTTGAAGGAGACGCATGATGAGCCAAGAAGCAACAAAACCAGTCCCTCCCGTTACACAAACCAACCCTGTTCCGTCCGACAAAGACGACGCCGTTTCATCTCCAATATTTCTCTCTCCTCCACCATTCTTGTCATTTTCTTCTTCTTCTCTCCCCATTGCTCTCTCTCTCTTGAGGTGTGTGGGAACCTCTCTCTCTAGAAGGGGTTCTTAAATAACGGAACCTACGTCATTTACTCACTCACACCTATCCGCGTGACATGTTCCCCGTTTTGCCCTCTTCTCTCTTTATTACAAATTTTGTTTTATTATATCCGTTATATCAATGCTACATTTTTTACAGATCATTTATATCAATACTATATACAATAATTCACATTCTATGTCCGTTTATTACAAACATTGTTATTGGATTCCGTTATTTTCATTCTTTCATCCTCTCTGTACAAACGAGCTTCTTCCTTTTTTACTACTTTATAGGTTTTGGCTTCTAGTGGTGGAATGTATTAATTGTTATATTATATGCATGTTCTAAGCATAGATTAAGGGATATTATTAGGATTATGATTAGATATAATAATTGAAAGAATAGAAAGAAGAAGAAAAAACGCGTGAATGAGATGGAAATTGAATAGAATGTGTACGCGTGGCACATGATCTTGCAACTATCTTATTTGTGTTTTAGCAAAAAAAAAAACTATCTTATTTGTGTGTTTCCACAAAGCTACCGTTTTTCTCGGGACGTTGCTTTGTTGGTGTTGCGAACTATCTTCCTTTTTGTATTTAATTAATTTAACTTTTTGGATCGGTCATTATAATTACATTGCTAATAGGGAAATTATAAATATCGTGTAGATATGTTGTTGGTAGAAGTCCAAAAACTGTTTTTCGTTTTCCACTATGACTTTTCATCTCAGTGATTTTGAAAACAACAAGTAATTGAGCTTGATCTAACAATGTATATAGTGGGAATTGGTAACATATATAGTGCGAATTGGTAGTATAATTGAGCAAATGATTAGTTACTTTTTTTCATTTCATTCCATATATATTATTAATTTTCAATACTAAAAAGTGACAAGCATGACTAATTAATTAGTTAAGAGTTCAACTTCCAACTACAACAAAAAAAGAAGAAGAGTATTTGCGTCACATGACTAAGAATTATAGGTAAATTAGCTAAATAACTAAAACACATGTGCAACACCTCCTACTGTTTTCTAAAGGAATCCCACCAATTTGCATGATTTCCTAAATATGGTATAATTTTTGGTTATTTACTTAATTTACTCAAAAAAAAAAAGTGACAAACGAATAAAGAAAACAATAAAAACTCTAATCAATCATGTTTTAGTTTTCCCTTGTATAGCAAAAAAAAATAAACAACATAGGAGAAGACTTTAATTTTGTTGTAACCCGCAAAAGACTTATCCCAAACAGTATTTGGATTTTTTTTTTTTGTGGGAGTTAAATAATAGTAATTAAATGTTTCATCAATTCTCACTGAATCTGGATTAAGATCTTCGACAAAAAAAAAAAAAAGAATCTGGATCAAGATGTGCTTACGTTTAGATTCTAAAAAAAACTATCAACGTTTTGTAAATTAATTGTGACTTACTAACTTTGATATCTGCATGAGAAAGATGATCAATTCTTGGATCCGAATTTCACTTCTTTATTTTTGTGGACAATATTTTATATACTCTTTTAATATATATATTTTTAATTTCTATACAATGCCATAGTATAGGCCTATAGGGGAACGGTGATCCCTACGTTCCTAAGAATAGGTCGTAGATGGCTATTCTAAAAGTTACAAATATACCGATAATTCAATTTTAAATCGATTGTAAAACCTCAATAAATTAATAATGTTAGAATTTTAAAAATTTATTAATTCAGAGAGATATTAATTAATCGATAAATTTATAGAGAAAAATCTATTTTAGGTAATAATTCTCTTAATTTTTTTTCGTCAAATGATGTTATATCAAGGAATTTAATTAAATTTTTTGCAAAAATAACATGCATTATAATTAAAATCTTTGATTATCGAAATAGAATGAATGTTAACATCATAATACACTCTTCAATTAAAGTGATACATGTTTCTATGTATAGAATTTAGAAAAATCATGGTTATTATCATGATAAATACATTTATAAAGAATTATGCGTAAAGAATCAATTATTTTGTCTATAATTTTTCACAAATTTTTTACACATACCTACAAAACAATTCTAAAGACAAAAAGTAAATATAAAGATAAATTCTAACAAGATATAACTTTATGTCAACAAAAATCATTAATGTTATGTTTTAGTACATTATCATAGTTATATATGCATAATTATATATGATTATTAATTTATACTATTATTGGGACCATATTTTACATAGGAGTTTCAAACAAATTATTATCTTATCATCTTATCGAATTTCGTAAATTTTTATATTGGTCCAACTCGAGACCGGAGAATTTTATTACTTTATAAAATTATTAGTTAAAAAATATTAGTTTAAAAAATATTAGTTTATAGAGGTTCTACTTTATATATACAATTACATTATTACCGTTTAGTGAATGCGCGCGACGTTTTAAAGACTCCAAATGACAGCCAAAAAAAAAAATCCAAATAATACTTCTTTTTATTGGGTTTGGTTCACATCGCGCTTCTATGGTCCAAACTTTTTTTCTTCCTTCAATGCTAATGATGGCCGGCCCGTTGGGTAAAAAAAACAAGCCCACTAGAACGATGGAGCTGTTGAAAAACAAAAAAAATCCAACGTGGCTTCAACAAAATTCAAATGATTCAACAGGTTGAATTAGGTGAAAATGGGCTCTATCTTACCACGTGACGTGATTTCAGTGGATGCAGTGAGAGCATGTAGCCCACGCGCGTACAGAAGGCTGAACTTTTGTGATCGGAACATGTGTCCTATTTTTAGTGGGTTTTCAGAATTGTTGATATTTTTTTTCCATCAAAACTTTGAGTTCAATTATTTCATAGCAATTTTTTTTTTTAATTTTTATACCAAAAATTCATCATTTGTCATAATCTATAATAGAAATTTGTTTCATTTGATTCACATACAAAACAAAACCTCTTTTTTACTATAAAAATTATTTTTTTATACAAAATTAATTTTAAACCTATGATTATATTTTGTTTGTATTATTTGCAAAAAAAAAGAATTTAATTATTTATCTTTAAATTATTTCCAATGGATAATTTATATTAATATGTAGTCAGAAAACATAAATAAAAATATGAAAATAAAAAATGGTGGGGCAAAATGTTGAATTTTATTAAACCAAACAATTATATATAATAAAAATTGAATGAGTGTTGAATTATGAAGTGGAAAATAGAAGATGATGTGGAGTGTGAAAAAGTAGAAAATAGAGTGTTGAATTTTGAAACCATTGTACATATATGGTCTAACAGAGACGTTGGTTTCTTCAACTAGAAACTACTATTGTTTTTTAATCATTACTTTCCAATATGAATATTGATGTTGTTTGTTTAGACATAATAGTTTTAAAAATTACATTGATTAATTTGTCATATGTTGTTTTTCAGTTAAACTATGAAAATCTGAAATTCTAAGAAGGTGACGTTTTTAACATGAGAAATTCACAAATTCACTTTCTATTGCTAGCAAAATTCTCAAAAGGGTACTTGTAGTTTCGGCATTGATGCATTCTACATACTCCATGGGGATGATAGACTTGTAAATCACCATAGCTTTATCATCGTCCCCTTGTCTAAACCAATAATCCACAAATGTTGCATCCAACGTTGTTATTTGTCATACTCATCAAATTCTGGAAGCTCTCTGTCTGGTATCTTGTAAGGTTTGTCGTAAACGTTACCTCGGAATGTTTCATCCTCCGACGAAGGATAAATATCCCGAGGTAACTTGCGAATGAAGTCATCGAATAATTGATTAGCCCTGTTGCGGTTTCCTTTATCCAATAAGCCACGAATCAGGTAGCTGTACGGTCTTAATAATACAAACATCTTTATAGATCCTCCCGGAGTCGACAAGACCTTTTGTCAGAAACCTATATGTGTATAATTCGTCGTCTATTTTAAGAGCCCTAACGTGACGGTAAAGTTCTAGGGCTTGGTCTACGCGGTTTGCATCGCAATGGACTTTGATGATGAGGTTGAAAGAGACAATGTGGGGAACAAGGTTAGACTCGAAGAAGTAGTGAAACAGAGCTACGGCTTCGGACATGTAGCTGATAATTTGGTTGTATGTGTGGATTGTGTCGGGGAGATCGCGATATTCTTCCAATACAGCGAGACGAGAGATCTCTGCTGCCTTGTCTAACTGAGAAAGCTCGACCATTGACTTGACTCTGAATAGTAGAGAAATCGGACGATCGTCATCGATTAAATAAGGGATCGGATTTTGAGGATTCTTCTGAGTGAGAGCCAATGGGAGTGAAGACGGATCTTTTCCGATTGGGTATCGCACGGCGACGAAGGTGGAGGTAGAGGCGGAGGCAGAGGAAGAGGAAAAGTAACGGTTCCGGTAAGAAAAATCCTTTGAGAGATTGATGTATGTGTCTGGATTCGGAGGCCAAGGAGAATTCGCCAGAGGGACATGGCTCAAGAGAAGAAGGGTTTTATGGTTCATGAGAGACTTTTTTTTTCTTTTTTTTTTAAATATATTTTCAAGGGTTAATTAAATACATATTTTGTCTATAGAAAATTGTGGAAAAATTATCATATATCAAATTTTGTTTTCATAAATATTATCAAAACTAGATTTTGTCTCGCGTCAAGCGCGAAATTAAATGATTGTTATAAATTGATTAATTAATCGATTTTAGTATATATAAATTTTTAACATTTAAACATGTTTTACAAAATATTGGTTTCTAAATATATCTGTAAACATATAAAAATGATATGTATTATGCATAAATGTAACAAAGTTGAATAAATTTGATCAAACATATGTTAATACTATCAATTTTAATATTTTTATTTATAAATTGATCAAAACACATGCAAATATTATTTGTTTCAATATATTTTAAATAAAAAATTGATCTTTATTGTTAGTGTAAATTATAGAATATACGACAAATTAGATAAATTTTAGATTTCTATGAATTTGTTGGGCATAACAAACAAAAGCAATATATGTTTTTCAATAATGAATTGTATAAATATATGTAAGTGTGATTAAATATAAATAGTAGTAGTACATATCATATAATAAAAATATTTTATAATATATTAATCTACATACATATATACATAATAAATCATTGTTATAAATATAATAATAAAAAGTTTATTAATATATCATAAAAATAGTTGTTATGCTAAGTAAATCTAAAATATTATAGTTAGTCGGGTTTAAAACTTTAGAACATTTATTAATGTATTTATGTTAAAAAATAATGAGAATGTGTTGAGAATTTCCACTATGGCATACTTTTAATTGAAATATTTTGATTAATCAAATTAAATGATATGTCTCTTAAATTATTAATTGATTGACACTTTTAATTTTTTTTTAGTATCTTCTAAGATAAAGTAGATATTACAATATTCTGTTTGCCTCTCAATTCCACCCATGATTTATACTATGGTTAAGATTTGTTATAATGGTGAGATTATGCCTTTATTTAATATATGTGTTTGATCGAAAAATTAATATATTAACTTCCACTTTCTCCCTGTTTATAGTGAGTGAACTATTTCTCAGACTCTGTTTCTAATCTCTTGCCTCGTGGGCATATGGAAATGCAGCTTTCTCCTAACACAGATTTCTCTGATTCTAGCTCTATATAAGTTCTCTCTATACACAACCTTATCTTCATATGTATTCTAGGCATTGAATGGCTCATTTTGGTGCTACAAATCTCATGAAAGCTCCTTAGTAATTATAACGAGTTTGCTATATCTGTTATAGCATCATTTGATGTTTAGTGGAAGAACCATTTCATTTAAAAGCAAATTGAAATGTTAAGCGGAAATAGTAAACTATTGGGAACAAAGACTCGTCCTTTTCCATCTAAGACATTCTCCATTGCTAAAATGCATAAGTCTCACTTGTAGTTTGACCTAACCGAAAGTGCAAGCTGGAAATTTGACTGCCGGTAAATACCTAGAGACGAAGTGCATGGCTTGGAATTCCCCATCTTCCTCAGTTTCAGCTTGAAGTAATTGGTCTTCTTCCCATACAACATCCAAGTTAGTTGGTTCCATCACATATTCATTGTTATGCGTCATATCGAAAGGCGGCTGCTCCATTTGTTGTGACGGCTCTAGAGAAAAACGCTGAAACGTTGACAGACGAGCTTGAACATGAGCAAGTTCTGCTTGTAGATTCATCACCTAAACACACAAACACACACATACAAATTAAGAGTCTTGCTTCTAAATTTCAATATATATATATGTAATAACCACTCGCGATTTAAAATATGGTTTAGTAAAAGACCTGGTGTTGAAGAGAGAAGAGATGGCCAACAGAGCCATAGACAGGATCACGGACCCTAGCCAAGGCCTCGTAAGAGAGCGTAACGACCGCATCAAGCCGCTTGTGCAAAGGCAATCTCAGTAACATCTTAGAGGCATTGCTTGCTCCAAACACTTTGTGAACAGCTGCAAATCTCGCAGTTCCTTGCTCTGCATCGAAATAAGGAGCAAAAACACACCCTTTCACACACTTTCTCCTTAAGAACTTGCACGCACCGCACGGTCCTTGTTCTCCTCCTCTTCCACAACTGTTCAAGTTTCCGGTCATCATCTTCAAGTAGAGAGAGAGAGAGAGAGAGAGATGGGTTGTTTATTTACTTACACCAGCCCAAGTCGATGAACTAATTTCGTCATTTATATAAACGATTGAAAAGTGTTTGGGTTTTGACTGTAAATGTAAGTTTGTGAACGCTATTGAATGATCGGCCGCTTATTTATTCAAATATATATTTTTTACTCCTAGTCTTTACGTGAATACTACTCATGTAATATAATTCTAATATACTTATCTTAGTGGATGAACAATTAATATGGGTTCCAAAATTCGATGTTATAAATGATCTTCTTGTAACATGTTCAAGATATATAGTGTAAAAGTTAAACTAAATAGCTTAGCAAAGACAATTATTCACAAGTTTACTTGAACGAAATGTATCTTATATAAAGATCTATTAAGCAATAATAAAGATCGGTATCAAAGTGCACATTGGTACGTGTGATCGATTCATCTAGCTCAAATGTACGTATATAACCCTAAAACCCTAATTTCAAAAAAAAAAAATGACATAAATTCTAGCCCTAGTGGCCCCTCCCCCATCTTTTCATGCTTTCACATCTCTTGTCACACCTCTCTCTCTCTCGTACGGATTTTAGTGTATACATGTATAGATATCCCCACATCAACTCATAGACATTGAAAATGTAGAAATGTATTCTAGAAAATGAACTCATAGATATTGAAAATGGCTGATTCAGACCATAACCCTACAGATAAGAGCGTATCATTATGGAGTCTTTTAGCTAAACCGGACTACGACAAAGGTAGGAAGCGGTGGACACAATTGACACTGAAACACACACACAACACACAAAAACCATGCAAGTATCAATAAGTTATACTTCTTTGTGCTACTAAAATTTTTTGAGTTTTTCACACATGTTAAAAAGACGAATTAATTTTGTATCATAAATATATTAATTTTCACAATAAACAGTTTTTTAAAAAACTTGACCAATAGTGTTTCAATAAATTTTTTAAAATTTATAATCTACTATCACTAAATGATAAAAATGTATTCATAACACTAAAAAAAAAATTTTTATGGACAGCTTTTTTTAGAACGGATGGAGTAGTAGTTTTGTAAGTACGTGAGACAAGAAAGCTTAATAAAAATATCTCTCTTTTCTATTTTCCACTATCACAATCACGGTCAAAGTGATAGTGTACGTGCAGAGAGATTTGAAACCCAATCTTTTGAGTCTTGACCTTCTTTATTGCCTCTTCTTCCTTTTTGTTTCTGTTTCACCCGACATTATTAACTCGCTCTCGATCTATCTCTTTTCAATGTTTCTATTTATTTTTATATTATGAAATGTCATTTTAAAAAAACTAAAAACTCTCTAAAATTACTAATATTAAAAACATATATATATATATATATATATTTATATTGATATATTTTGTTAATTTAACCAACGATGGTTAACTCAACAACTCTGTAAAAACCTCAAAGCCCGAATTCAATTCTACAAATGAGGGTTTATAAAATCCCAAAGAAAATAAATTTGAACTAAACCAAACTTCTTACCTTTAAAGAAAAAATCAATCTTCGGGAAATAGTTTTGAATCAGAAACATCATGCATCAAATAATTTAACTTATCAAATAGGATTATATGAAGGTTTCAACGAAACTCGAATAAAAATAAATTTATATTCTAGATAAAAAAAAAAAAATTAGTTGCTGAAGTATATGAGAAGAAAATTCTTAGAGAATTTGCAGAAAAAGAGACAAACAGAATCGACGGTTGCGATCGAAGGAGAAACCACTTGTAGCCTCCTTGTACGTTGCATTTGAGTATCACTAAACAAAATAACCCACGTCGTGTGATCAAGACACGTGGCATGACTCATATCCTATATGACTTCACCACTGTCACACGGACCTAAGCATCCATCCACTTACCTCACCATCCCTTCTCTAACAGTGAGCCTATAACCGACCCCCTTTTATTGCATCTACATGGTCTAACATTCGTAATGCATTCATCACAATGCTATTATTCATTGTCCATCCACTTACCTCACCATCCCTTTTCTAACAGTAGTTATTGTATCATTAGTCGCCGTTTAATGAAATAAGAGGTACACTATTATTTTTAACCACTTCATACAATTAAGAGATTCTAAAAATTAGTATGAGATTCATCATCAACAAATAAACCAAATATAAAATTTCAAGATGTCATTCCATTTTGTAAATTCACTTCTAAAAGAAGTACACAGCAATTCTGATTTTTTTGAAATTTGTTAAGTTGCGATTTTTTTAAAAATGCTAGACATGAATATGGATCATGGCAAATTTTTTTTTTAAATGATTTTTCTCACTAATGTGACAAGACCATTTCTAATCATCTCACTAGCTATTTTTATGTAATTGGTTTTGAAAATTCTCAAATATTGAGTTCAATGAAAATAAGATTAATATAATCTTCAATTCTCATTAAGTACACTTCATAAGCTTGATTTTAATTAAGAGTAAGTAGGAAATGGGAGCATTGGAGAAGAGAATCGCGCCGTTCGGTTTCTTGTCTCCTAATCCACAAGTCTCTACTCTATTTTATATCATTAGCCTCCAGCCCCTTAACTCTCAAATGTTTTCATTTAACGCCCCAAAGCTTCTTATTTCGACCTTGCACCATTTCGGCATTTCATCTTCTTCTTCTTTTTTTTTTTTTTTTAATTCAAAGGATAGTTTATTTATATATTTGATCATTAGTACAGTTATATTAAAGATTTCTTTAGATCTTTTTTTTTGAAAAGGATCTCTTGAAATCTTTCTGTTGCATATACTTCTATTTTTCTACATTATCATTATAAAGCCCATATATTTTGATGACGTACTTCGAAAAAATAATTGAGGAATTTTCAGATTTGACTGAAATTTTGTGGAATTTGAACAATGCGACCAAAACTATATCGAAACTGTCTTACGTATGAATTACAACCACTGTCTGAAGATTATCCGACCAGGAGCCAATTATTATATCAAACAAAATAGGTTTTTTTTTTCAAAAATTCAAGAAAAATACATTAATGAAACGTTATACATGCATTCTTTAATGTTAGCCATTTATTGTGTTCTCATCAGATGTATGCGTGTGCGTGTGCGTGTGTTTTCGTGTTTGTGGTTATATAAACAAGTTACAAGAATTTTGGCAGTGTGTTTATATAATTTATAATATAGTTAAGCATATATAACTTTGTTTTTGAATATATATCTATCCAAGGCCATATCCCTTCTACTTTTAAGGAATCATTTGTCAGTTTATGAAATACGGAGACAAAGCACTCATCGACCAAGTCGTTGGGCCTTACTTAACGTCTAACCATGGAAGGTTTCACTAATCATTCCAAGTTAAACAGTTTTAAAATATGTATTAGCTAGATTTTGAGTTTCTGAGTAGTCCGGTACATATCTTTTAAGATAGCTTCTTAAAGATATTTTTGCTAACTCCCAACTCGTCAAGATTTCCATATGAAAAACTTGAACACTAGATAATAATTAGAAAAATTATTACTATTGTCTTAATTTGCACTTCATTAAAAAGAACAGTTTATACTTTTATTGTTTTTGAAACTTTTCTAAAAACAGTTTATAGTTGCTACAAGTGACCAACCGGTTCAAATTACCTTGCTAGATTTTATTGATCGTTTGATAAACTATTAAGCATCACTAATAAAAGATTAATTAGTAGTATACTTATATAATCAGCTCCCACTTAAACTCTTAAATCAATCGCTTTGCCTTGTTTTTAGGCGACACCATATCATTTTCTAATATTAATTTCGAGTAGATATTGACCGGTAGATTTTGGAGTTCAAATGAATAATATATAGGGTAGGATCAAGCCACAATATTGTGAATATATGAGTTAAATAACGCATGTGTGTATATACAATTTTTTTATCACGTTAAATAGTAAAATAATTAAGATATGGATTCATCCATATTTTCCTAACCAAATTCGATGAGAATATTATGATAAGCGAATTGGGGTTTGACTGCACGAGTGGAAGAAAAGGTTTCATCAACAAAAGAAATGAGCTATAAAGCTAAGAGGAAAATTATAGCGAATTCAAGTTTCAAAAAAATATATATATACTGTATATAGCGAATTAAAATTATTTATATTGTGATCGAAAATGTTCGACTCTTTTTGTACATCCCCAAGATTTGAGGTACCATGTCACTTCCACCTCCTACACTATCTAATTTCTAATTTATTACGCTATTATATAACTCGACGATGTTTGTGACTAATCAATCATTTTTAAAAGAATACTAGTATAATTTATGATAGCAAGAATTGTCCTTCGACTCCTTCACTCATGCCCGAAACAAATTTGTGGTCATGCATGCATATTTTTAATGGGTCATATATACAAGTTTTTAATTTTTCACATGCTAAGAAACATTATTAAAATGATGTAGATAATCAACGTAACCTTCCTTTCTTTAACATAATATAGATATTGTTCTTTATATAAAAAATATTAAAAAAAATTACAACAACCTTCATTTTTTATTTCTAAAAAAAAAAATATTAACTTATAAAATGAATTATGTATATAGAGTACACATTTATGATAATTATAATTGTAAAAATACGCGTGGACTGAAGAAGCAAGGGGCGTTACTCACTTTCGAAGGGAACGGCGCGTAGGACCCACGTGAAGAATGACGTCACTCAATTTATTTTGATCTTTCACTCGCTAGGCAGTTACAATCACTATATCCACGTGTAACTCTTCTATTGGTACACGTATCAACATTTTGGTTTCTTTATGACCCGAGAGACTTCAACATTTTGACTCCCGGTTAATTTGGTTCACTCGTATCTCTCGTTTCTAAACCGAAATCGAATCCATCACAATTTGTATCCTACCTTCATTTTTACGGTAATTATCGAGGGGAAACGTGAATTACTAAAATGAAAACATGAAAGAAAGAAAGAAAGAAAGAAAGAAAGAAAGAAAGAAAGAAAACAATGCTACTAAATATGGTAAGGAATGATTTAACATAGTTGGACCCTTTTTTATAATTTTGGAAAGATAAGTTGGCCATCGAGTCATTCTCTAGTAAGCGTAACTAATTCAATAAATTAATTAAAACATTTGTATCATTTACTCAAAACGGTATTTGATCACTAACGTATGCTTTTGCATTTCTATTCCTATAATACAATTTTGGTAAAATCGAATCTTTAAAAAAACAATCAAGAGCTGGCATCTTTTAACCTCCTCGCAGCTTAAATTTCAAGCACTATGGGTATCTACTTTGGGAGAAAATACATTGTTTTCATTATGGTTAAAATTTACAAATAGTAACGAAAAATTTAATATTTGATGGCCTAATTTAGTTGGCCCTCAAGTCGTAGTTAAGAAAACATATTTCAGGACATAAATGTATTTTATATATTCATCTTTTACGTGATTTTATTATTAAAAAAAAAAAAAACTAAAGTCGTGAGATATCTCCAAAAATTACAATCACATGTAAATTCATATAGAGAAGAAAGCAAGAACTTTATTTTTCTTGGAAAATAGAATTTTATCACGAGATGTTCCAAGGGAGATACATCTAATCAAACGATATTTATCTCTTTTATTTGTCTTTTGATTTATAAATAATAGAATTACGTAATTGAAGTTTATGAGAAAGAATAATAGAAGAGGCTTATCGCATGTTTGCTTCACGCAAACAACTAAATGTAAGAGAGAGAGAGAGAGAGATCGTTTTTTTTTTTTTTGTTAGCTTTGTCGTCGCGTGGCTTTAAAGACTTTCTTCTCTATACTATCCTCTTTACCAAACCCTAATCCTCCTCTCTTCATTCTCTTTTCTCAAATTTTCCTCTCTTCTTCAATAACACCACAGACACAAATTCCACAATTCTTCTCAACAAAATCAAAAACCCTAAACACAATAACAACTTGTTAATCGTGGAGTCGTCATGAGCGGTGGTGGAAACACAATCACCGCCGTGGGAAGCGGAGGAGGAGGTGGTGGTGGTTGTGGAGGAGGAAGTAGCGGCGGTGGCGGAAGTAGTAGCGGTGGTGGTGGTGGGCCATGTGGTGCTTGTAAGTTTCTAAGGAGAAAGTGTGTTCCTGGTTGCATATTCGCACCATACTTTGACTCCGAGCAAGGATCGGCTTATTTTGCGGCGGTTCATAAAGTTTTCGGAGCTAGCAATGTCTCTAAGCTTCTCTTACACATACCGGTTCATCGACGGTCCGATGCAGTTGTAACCATTTGCTATGAAGCTCAAGCTCGGATAAGGGACCCTATCTATGGTTGCGTCGCTCACATCTTTGCTCTTCAACAACAGGTAAATTAATTAAGTAATTTAATTAACCTTTTTGTTAATGATTATTAAAAATGTGTTGGAAATCACTATACGTGAAACATACTTTGAGTTAAACTAACCACAGATTGTTTTCATGACAGTTACGTTTTTTCTTTTTCATTTCCAAAGTAGGATAACTTCGGTTTCGTTTGGGAATAAATTATAATTTTGACTCATGAAAATTCGTTTTTAAGTATGAACAATCGTTCGTGTGGAATGAGATCCATTGGTTTTTTCGAGAGTTTGTCATTTTCTTGAGTTTTCTTGGTTTTGTAATCTTCTACTTTGAGTATAAAGGAAAAAAGCATGGTTGTCTGGTTAATTTACAAATGAAATCTTTTAAAATAATGTATTGTGTAATTATATAAAAATGATACGGTCGTCGACAAGTCCCATTGCAAAAATATGAAGTTTTTTTGCTGGTTTTGGGGAAATGGTCGGGGTACAATTTTTTGTGTTATTACGTATATATATAACTAATATATTTTTTCACTATAAATCGTTTTCTTTCTTGTGGAAGAAAAATCATTTTGTTTCTACGGATTTTACTAGTTTCTTACTTTCTTTAGCCTAATGCCCATATTCCATGTAATAACAGCATGATTATAGATAGTATATATGATTGAGATAATATATAAATTTTATAATATTAATTGTATTAGGATTGATGAATAGAAAGAGAAAAAGGAGAGAGATAAAGAGATATTATATTTACCCACTAAATATGGGTAATATATATTATATATTTAGAAACCTAAAAATGGTTTGGATAAATATAAGAATTTTATAATATTAAAAATCTCTTATATTTACTTTTATTTATCACTCATATTATTTTTATTATTTTTAGTTGCATAAATTGTGGCCTAACAACCTTAACAATCGAACATGCATTGATTCTAATCGATAAAGATAATCAAGGTGAATAGAAAAGGTAACCAGCCAAAGTTATAGGTAATTAATAATTACTTGTAATCGGAAATTTTCGATATTAACACATAGTAACTATATTTTGGGATAAATAGTTTTTTTTTTTTAGACTAAATGGGATAATTAGTTAATTACACTGGTACGTTAAGCGTATAAAAACTAGTAAGAAAAAGAGATCTCACTGATCAAATTAACCGTACTATGTTGGCAATAAATTGCAAGCCATCAATTCGCAATTTCACCATTCTATATCTACATATACTATACACTTTTTAACTTGTTTAATTTAAATGTGTATATATAAGGTGGTGAATCTACAGGCAGAAGTTTCATACTTACAAGCCCATTTGTCTTCACTAGAGCTACCTCAACCGCAAACGCGACCACCGTCTCTACCGCACCCGCAACCGCTCTTTTTCACTCCTCCTCCACCTCTCTCAATTACCGACTTACCTGCACCAGTCTCACCATTACCCTCAACTTACGATTTAGCAACAATCTTCGATCAAACGACGTCGTCTTCTTCGTGGGCTACACAACATAGAAGATTCGTTGATCCACGTCATCAATACGGTGTACCGTCGACTTCTTCCGGCGTGGGACTCGGTGGTGGAAACAGTGACCTTCAAGCATTAGCACACGAGCTCCTCCATAGACAAGGATCTCCTCCGCCTGCAGCCACCGACGACTCGCCGTCTCGGTCTATGTCTAGATGAGTTTGGCTTTGATCGATATATGTCTCTTCCCTTTTGTTATTAGGAAAATTAAATTACTACTCGATAAGATTTAATTTTCTTTGAATAACACTATTGGTTATATAATTTCTCTAACATTTAAAACTGTATTAATACTGTATTTTCCTCTTTTCTCCCGTTGAGTATTTCTTCTTTGCCATATTGTTTTTTTCATCTATAAGTTCGAATATATACTGTTTTTTTCATTGATATAATTATTAATATCTTCATATTTTTACTTCCGGGCCGTGGGCCTTATCCTTCAAATATAAAGCCCACAAATAATTTAAGATTTTTTCAAAAAATATTTACTAATAATCTAAAATTATAAAAAGGTTTTACAGATTTATTCAAAGTTTCCATGTTTGGAATATGGGCTTTTTGTAATAGAAAAATATAATTATTTTAATTGAACTAATGTTCATGATCGATCATTACTTTGTATCGGGTGTAATGGCTCTGCTCTCTCTTTGTATGCTTCATGCATTTCATTACGAGTTTCTTACTCGTCCTACATATTATTGGGCCTGGGCTGAGGTTAATCCAGTTTAATTTCTTAACACTCTCTTAATGGACTTGATGAGCTTAATTAGGCTTAGGCCGTACGTAAAACTTCACGAGCTGTTATGGTTTAAGCTTTATGAGTGGAGGGAATAAGTTAGGTTTAATTTCGATGTAATTTTATAATATTTTATGCATAATTAAGCTTTATTAATTTTCTAAATATTTTTATGCATAGTTACTTTAAGTTAAGATGTGATTTATTATATTTTAATGGGTATCCTTACGAAATTATCATCCGATTAAAATGTGAAATTAGAACATCAAACCAAAGTACAAAATTATAATTTCTTTGATTAATCGTAGTCGCATATCATATTGCTTCTTCTGTCAAGTAATATATAAGTGAACATTTCAACTTTTTTTTTTCTTTTTTTTTTTGAAACTTAAACATTTCAGCTTAAATAAACAGATTAGTGGTATTCTTTGTATTTTAAACCAATAAGTACTTAGATATTAAATATGACGAGAATTTTTTTATGTAATTATATAAAGGCGCTCGTGTACGTGAGATTCGTTAATCAATCTATATGAACAAGCCAAAGAAAGGTATAACGTATTTTATACTTATATGATTATAAGTGACTATATATATATATGAAATTGGGAAAGCTAGTTATTAGTTAAATTCTCATCTATATATATCATTGTTAATTTCGTTTTCGAGCTCACTTTTTAATTTCTTATTTCGTCTCATGCACAATATTTAATTTTAAGCGACATCAAACGCAATCATTTTGTTGCATATTATCAAATTCTTGCATGATTATAAAAACAAAGCTTGCACTTCCTTACATGTCGGAGCTCCTCCTGTAAATTATTTTTATCCATAAAATGAGAACACATATATAACTATAAAATGTACTTTTAGCTCCATATTTTGCATAGGTTGGATTTTTATATCATTCACTCTCTCTCTCAAAAATAAAAAAAATGTGCTCCTTCCCTTCTAGATATGCTTTAAACATGTGTTCTTATAGTTATTGTGATAGTTAGTTGATACATATTTTGTCTACTTGTCTATTTTTTATGAAAATATTACATTTAATTATTACGAAAACAATATGATAAATCTATTTTAGTCATAGAAATACTGTTATACGAAAACACAAGATGATAAGTATTTTTAATCCTCTAAAGAAATTTTATAGTCTTTTGTAAGCCAATATAATGAGTTTTATATACAAAACATTTTTTGGAGTAATGTTAACCATTAAACCATATTTTATTTCTAAAACTGATAATTATATCTTATGCCTATATTGTAATAGTATATTTCTCAAACTGTCAAACATACTGTTTTCGTCTCACACTTATTCAATTTTTTGTTTTTTATTTTTGTAATTTTACATACAAAGTTTAAAAATATTTACTAGTTGATAAAAAAAAAGTTTAAAAATATTTACTCTGAGAAAATATTTATCTTTTCAAAAGATTATCGTGATATTACTTTAAGAAAAATGATTTACCAAAAAACTTTGAAAATCAGCATATGGTCTTAAATGGATACATTTTCGTTCATCCGTTTTTATATACTACTATATATTTATAATTTTGAAAAGTTATAAAGAAATTATTTGGATCATATATATATTTGCTGAATTTGATTATTTTTTTATATTTTCAAAAACTAGTTGTCATATAGATTCATACGTATTACTTTTTATATTATTTTGCGGTCTAAATTCAGTTTAAAAATTCTTAGAACTGAAAGTACCGTTGCACAATTAATTCGTTAAGCAGATGATTGTTTCTAGCGATGAAATAAGTAATTAAGAAACCATAATCAACGCCCCAACAACATTAAATAGTATTATTACGTAGATTAGGATTGTAATTACATTTAATTAAATATACATGCGTCGTGCTTTGATGCTTAAGTATTAAGAGAATCGTTGACATTTTGGCACCAACTTCTCGAGGCATATGTTCGTTTGAAAAAAAAGATATAAAGATAATTAATCGCTGTCAATCACATGACAACCTCGGCTTTGGTCCATTATTATTTTAGACTCCTTTTTTTTTTTTTTTTTTGCCTTTTTCTGCTATTTTTATGTTTTTGATCCGCATAATTACAGGAATTACGAATCAATTATCTTGATTTCAGTGGTCAAAATTTTACGTAGATAGAAATTAATTAAAAGGAAACTGTCCGATAGAGAATATGACAAGGTGTACAAGATTTAAACGAACGATGCTAAGGTGATGACAAACACCAACTTGATTGATTAGGTATTGTATAAAATAGGTTAGAAAATGACATTTAATAATATCTTGTTATAAACAATCACATAGATGACTTTGTCTTTTTGTCTCTCTTCAACACTGGACAATAAAGAAATTGTCTTTTATTTTTATTTTTATAGTATGTCCTTAAGCTAGAGGTACGGTGTCAAAATGAGTATTCCGATCCAATCCGACCCAAATTTATATAGGTTCAAAAATTTAGTAGACGGGTTTAATCCGACTTATTTATTATATGGGTTGAATTTTCATATCAAACCCATTATATGTAACCCGATGGTCTAATGGGTTAAATAGGTACCCATATACAAATTAAATATTATAATAAACTAATTAAAAAAAGCAACACCATATTATTATAAATAAATCCAGCAAAAGTTTTTAACTTTCAAGTAACAAACTAAAAAAAATATTATCTTAATATAAATAAAACCATAAAAACCGTAAAACCAATAAAACCAAAACCATAAAACTATAGATTAATTTTAAAAAACACTTCAATCTTTGTTGGGTTCATTTGCTTCCTTAGATGCTTATGCTTCCTCTTCGTCATCATCATTATCATCATCACTTTCATGGTCTACAAATAATAAATAGTATATGAGCAACTTGAATAATATTAATAGCTAATATTAAAATCAATAAATATAAATGATAAATTTACCTTTTTCATCAGTTATAAAACCAAATAACTAAAATCACGTACAAAGTAAAACTTGGACATGTTTAGAAAGAAGCTGACTCCGGTATTTGTTTAGAACACGCGAACCAATACTGAAAGATGATTCCGAAGCCACAGTAGTTATAGGAATGCTCAGCACATCATATGCCATATATGCTAGAGCACCAAAACGATGTCTATTATATTTCCAATAATGTAAAACACACATGTAAATATAGTTTCTCATATTTAACTTTGGTTATTCCCAACACATTACCAAAGGTGATTTTTCCTCGTCTCCTATTTAGAGTAGAGGCAAACTAGGGAAAACGGCTCCTATTTATATAAATTACATAAAACCCTAGTTTTTTAGCCGATACAAAATAACCCTAATTTTTAGCAAGAAAAAACTCTAATTTTTAACGTACTATAATATAGTAATATATATAATAGTTTTTTTATTTTTATATAAAAAACTTTTGGGTTATCCACAACCCTAATAGATTTATCTATTAAACATGTAACTCTAATAGGATAACTCACTAGAACATATTTATTTATATGGGTACAAAAACTCATTCTAGATCCGCTAAAACTATGGATGCGTTTGGATAACCTTTGGGTATTGATCTATTTTGATATTCCTAGGTAGAGAGCCTTTTTCTACGAATTTATAAATATATAATAATTTGAGTCACATATACAAAGAAAAAATGTATATATAGAAATATTCCGACGTGGATTTACGTAATGGATTAAAAAGTTATCGGGGCCAAAATATGCATCGAGCTATGTTTTCTTTTTGTCTAAACTATCACGTCCGTCCTTGTCTCTCACTTTAATCAACCATTAGCCTTCATTTCTATTTGTATGAAAACTATATTTTATAATTTTCAACAATAAATTGAGGTGTGGTTTAGCAACAAAAAAAAAACAATAAATTGAGGTCGTGACCAAAAAAAAAACCTGTAATTGAGGATGTTCTTAAATATTTCATTAAATTAAACAACCGATTAGCTAGTGATTTCATGTTGCCTCTATTTTCTTAAAAAAGATTTACAAGTTATTTAAGCAAAAACAAAAAATTGCAAGTTATGTTTTCTAGTAGGAGCAAAATTTAAAATAAACTACTTGATCCAACAACAATTAATGCCTCTTAAAGCTTTAACTAAAGTAAAATATATTTAGAAATTGGATAAATGGACTTTAGTTTTAGTATTGTAATAAAAGTTGCTACTAATATAAAAAAGCTATCGACTGTTGTGTGTATAATCTCTCAGCTTAGTGTTTGTATTAAATTGGGACAGCATAATTATGCTATAATTCAATTAAAACAAACAGATAATCGTCATTTAAAGCTATCAATCTCAATTTGATAAAAATTACTTATTCTCTAGATAAAGAAAAGAAAGAAGAAATCCAAGTAAGATATGAACATTAATGAGCATATGCAACTCACTGAGCTAATAGATAATTCTACACACAACAGTCCAATTATCTAGTTATTCTCAAAAATCTCGATATCTACACAAAGAAAATGGTTACATAACATGTTAATTAGGCTTTAGTGAGTCATGATCCAAGTGTATTAATGGTTGCAGATTTTGTTAGTAATTAACATGGTTTTCAGAGCCACATGGCCCCTCGTAATTGGATATTCAAGTGTAGACAAAATAAAGCGAGTGGTTAAGTCCGATGTCTACCCGGATCCGGTCGGGTCGGGTCGGGTGTCAGCGGGATCCACGGGGGATGGGAAGGATCACGCCCACACGTCCTGGTTTCAGATTCAACCTACATCTCTCTCTTCTTCCCATGCGGTCAACTCACACATTACTCTCTCTCTCTCTCTCTCTCTTCGTAGTTAACTATACTAATTACTACTACTAATTACACTAGCATTATACGAATTCGTATTTTCTATTCGCTGCAATATTATGATTGAATACACCTTATACATAACTTTTTATATCGTGAGTTTTTTTTTAAATGTTACATATAATAAGCCGCTTTTGTTTACAACATAATATTTAAGTTTGCCGAAATGTAAAAGTATATGATGCAATTTATATGAATGTAGAGGAAAAGAGAGCTTAAAGTGAAGATTGTTGCGTGTGGAGCTAAAGTTTCATGGTAACGCTTGAAAAAACGGATTTCAAATCAGTTAGCAATTTTCGGCTTTTGAGTGTTTAGCTAGGTTACTTTGAAAGTTTATGGTTTCTTTGCGTTTATCGGTGATTTGATTTTATATAGAATCTTAATTTGTTTCCAGTCTTCACGTTTGTTCAAGACAAAGCATGTTATATAGAAAAGAGTTTTATCGGTAAATATATAAACATATATATATATTTAATTATCTTGATATTAGGCAGACATATTCGGCTTCATTTGTAAAAAAACTAAGGATGATAGACAAATTATATACATATGTTAATAAGAAATATATAGAAATTATCCGTACGTAGCCCGTAGAGTACATGCGTTCATGAACGTACGTCATAATTAAACATGTATAACATTTATTATCGACCAAGGTACACACTGTATATGTGTAAAATTAATTAGCACATATTGACATGTATATAATTGTGTATATATTTATATGTATATAATTGTGTATATACACCAGGATTTTTCTCAAGGTTGTTCCCCAATCATTCATCTCTATAATTCCTTGTTTCTATCATATTGATTGAATATTGTTTTATATACCATGCATATAAAATGGAACAAAGAAGAAAACAAAAGCAAAGGACCTTTTGGTATACATAATTTATTGTACATAATTTATTGTGTGGACCTACGGTGCATAGAATCGGAAACGGAAATGTAGAAGCGAAACGTTAGAAAACGTGAAAACGATTTTTCTTTAAAAAGGAGGAAACAGAAACGTTTTGGAAACGTTTATATATATATATATATATATCATGAAATAAAATATATCAATGGTTTTAAAATATTTGAAACAACACAAATCCAATCCGACTCAAAAAAAACACTTCGTCTACGTAACGACTTTATGATTTCAATAATCAATAACAAATCTACTGTAATTGAAAAAAATACCTTGTTTATCTCTTCGATTCTTCTACGTTTTTAGGTTACGGTGATGATTAGAGAAAAAAAATTGTATTAGTGTATAATAATTATGTTTTAAAACTTATTAAAAATGACTAACAAATCCCTTTTCAAAGTATTTATTCAATTTATTTCTAAAACCAAAAGTCGCGTTTCCAAAACTTTTCCAAATTGAAATATTTAAGAAACGCGTTTCCATCGTATTTTCGTTTTCGAAACGTTTCCGAAACGGGAAACGGACCTTGGGTGGAGTTTCCATGTAACCTACGCCGAGTTGTTAAAATATAATCCGACACATTAATGAATCACATAAAAATAGTCTAGATATACATTAAACAAAATTTAAGAGATCACAATTTATAATGATGGTTTAACTGTCCAACGTTTAACAAGCTCCAAACTTATCCAACATTAATTTACAGTGTCCGGTTATCAACTTAAAATTGAATATTATGTAAAACCTATATCCACTTTATTAAGCATGGCAGAATCATAACCGAATCCAGAGCTTTCTTTATTGGTATGAAACAGCGATTCCAAATTGTATTTTATTTGTCTTTATAGATTTGAGATACTTCTTATCACAACATCAAATATGTTTTAGTCATACATACATGATTAAATATGGCTATTTAGGTAGCTAGATATTATAACTTAGAAGAAAAATTACGCAAATAGCTACAATGACGAAATGTTAAGTAAGATGAGGTTACTTTTGGGTGAATTGACAACAAAACAAAAAACATTGATAAAAATAAAATCTTAGCAAATAAAGAATTGACAAAAATATTTTGATGTGTTCTTGTGAAATTAATATGTAAATTGATTAAAAAAAGTGATATATGATAAAATAAAATGTTATAATAACTTTTGGTAATTTGAAAGTGAAATTGTAAGTTAACGATAAGATTAGTTACCTTATAGCAAAAAAAGAAAACCAACTGTTTAGCTTAAGAAATCGAAAGTAATGCAAACTGTAAGATTGATTAATTAGTGTATATTTCCTTCTACTATATATTTTGTGCAGGTAAAAACACATGTCTATATATATAATTAAGATCGAAAACAAGAAAGTAACGAGAGAAGTGGCACTGTCAAACACTTTTTGACCTGTCTTGTCCAAAGAATGTTACTTTGTTGGGCTGAACAAGAACTGGAGTTATATTTTTGGGAATTTTACAATTTTGACATTTTTAAGGTAAATAGAGTAGTGAAATTATATTTTTTATTTTTGTAAAAAACCACTCGTTGGTGGTGACCTAAAAATATTCCCATCGTGACGTGAAAGCAACTCTTTCGATCGTTCAGGCATATATCCTAATGAATAAGTCAATAGTGATTTACACATTAAATGAAAAACCTTCACGCGTGTCAGTTACTGCACGTGCGAGTGTGAGCTGGTTCGAGCTGTCTGGTTCCTTCTTCTTACGTGACCGACGGGGACAAACATCCAACGGCGTCTGACGCGACTGTCATCTTCTCTTTTCTTCCACTTACTGTCTCTTTAGCATTTCCCAATTCTTCGCGAATTACGAGCTTGAATCTTGCCTCATCGACCTAAACATTCATAATTTAACAACAATCTCAATATTATAATTATACTCCTATAGTAACTTGCTTTATGCTTAAAAAGGGTTTAATTCTTGAATTTGTCTAATTGGTTAGTTCCAATATTTTTAGGATTTCATAGCTATTAATGGTTTTGACGATAACATTGCATAATAATCGGTTTAAATTAATTAAATTTTCTAATTGTTTCACTATATATTAAAAATGTTTTTATGCAGTGTTACCGATCAATAATATCAAAAATGTTTTCATTATAATGTTTATGATCCAATAATTAATACTTGTGTAATGCAAGGGAGATAATGAACGAATGAACTATGTAAGATATATTTTTCTGATTAGTAATATTGTTGAATTGTTGAATCGTGAAAAAAAAGAAATGTAACTATGTACATAGACATTATCCATATATGAATCATATTTTTTAGAGAATTTTTTTTTGATGGATTGGCTAGCTAGTATATCGTTATTTCGTGGAGAATACTTAACTTTAACTGATGATTATTCGTGGAATCTTTCTGATCTATATTAATATAGAGAGACTACTAATGTTAAATTTTATTGAGGGAAATAACTGTATCAATTACTTATAAAAACAGTATAACGCACGGTGTATATATATACAATTAAGTGGTTCTCTTCTCCTAGATTTTAAGGTGAAATATTTAAAAGATTTTCTGTCATCATCCAACCAAAATAACGCCTCTTCTTCACATTCTCAGTTTCTTTTTCCATTTCAACTCTTAATTATTTGTCACTAACTTTCATGCACCTTAATTAATCTTAACGTACATATTAATATATTTTGTTAATAAAAAAAATTATATGCGAGGACAAAAAAAAACAATTATATGTATTTTTTTTTACTGAAAATAACCCTAACGAATCCTCTCTATGTATATGCAATGGATTAGAGTCTTTTCCACTTAATGCTTATTTTAAATATTCTTATCAACGCAGATAAAAGTTTATAGTCAATCATACGTAAGCACCAAAAATAAATACTGATTCCACAACATGTATATAACTTTATTTTATTTATATTAGTAACTTTTAAAAGGAAAACAAATTATATATAAGGTGTTTGGCTTATTCTATACCCACCTTATTGTAGATTATTATAATGTTCTCCATTGCTCTTTTAGGTTTTAAAATGTATGTATACATAGAATTTTTTTTTATTATGTTCTACCGTCCTTGACCAAAAAAAAAATTATGTTCTACCGTTACATCGAGAAACATAATCTACTAAAAAAAGGCCTCGTGAATGTTGGCTAAAAAATAAGACTCGTGAATTGATAAAAATGTAATTAAAGACCGTACATGAAGGCATGTACTAGCTACAAAATCATACATATATATATGCACCAGTTTCATCATCAGCTTCATATTTAAAACAAAATTATTTCAGATTTGATATAGACTCGTGCGCTTCAATTTGTGTGTCCACTATAATGTTTGTTTGATATATAATCCCACGCATCCATAGACTACATATAGTATAAACCTCATCCAATATTTTCACAATATATATTTGGGAGATTAGCTAGAGTAATCTTTTTTTTTAAATAGCTAGAAATACTTTACTATTTTTTTATTGTTGAAATAACCTACTTGACTAGTAGACTCTACTTGAGATGAACTAGTGAACTCTCGGTAGAGTTTACTACTCCATCTCCAGTTTCAGCAATAGTAGAAATAACCTACTATTTCTAGCTAGATTTTTTTAAATAGATAGAATAACCGCAGAGTTTGCTAAAACATTAGTAGACTCTATTGAGACATTGGCATGCCAAAAAAATAAAGACTCTACTGAAATATTGGTATACTCTTCTAAAAAGCGCAGACTCTATCGAGACATTGGCAGACTATAACGAAGCATTGGCAGATTCTGCAAAAAAAAATGTAGAATTTACACACAAAAAATCAGCGAAGACATTAACAAAATTTTGGAATGTTTTGTATTTTGTTGATAATGGTTTTTAAATTTTGTGTCTATTTTTTTATTTGAAATGTTTAAAAAAAAATCTATTTCAATATTAGTTAGTTAGTAGGGATATTTTTGGTATTATAAAAAAAAATTAAGTAGGTTATTTGGACAATAAAAAATTTAAAAAATTATCTTAGTTATTTAAAAAAAAAAGGTTATTCTAAGTAAATATTTCTATATATTTTTGTTTCTTAAACCTTCAATTTATTTTTCAGCTTAGGGGGAGACAAACACACAACTGAAAATTATTACACAATTAAGGAAAATAAAAAGTGGACCCCACAAAGTGACACAGTAGGTAGGACCCACACACCGCCCATGCGGCACGCTGTCTATCTAAACCAAAACTAAACCCATCTTTCATCTGAATACTCTCTTAACCTTTAACCTCTCAGACCTAACCCTAATCCCATCTCTCTCCTCTCTCTCTCTCTCTCTTCTTACAAAGCTGCATCTTCATGTATTACTAGTCCATCTCCAGTTTCATTTTTACATGTAAATGAACTTTGTATACCTCTCCCTTCTTTCTCTCTTCTCCAAATCTCTTGATTAAATGAATTTAGCTATTGTATATCTTCAAGCTCTGAGCTACTGGTTTTGATTTGAGCGTATGAGAAGAGGAGAATAATTTAACTAATTAGGGTTTTTCAATTGTTTGCTTTTCGATCAAGAAACTATGGATCAAGTCTCTCGCTCTCTTCCTCCACCTTTTCTCTCAAGAGATCTTCATCTTCACCCACACCACCAGTTTCAACACCAGCAGCAACACCAGAATCACGGCCACGAAATCGACCAACACCGAATCGGCGGTCTAAAACGCGACCGAGACGCTGAAATCGATCCAAACGAGCACTCTTCAGCCGGAAAAGACCAAAACACACCTGGCTCCGGCGGAGATAGCGGCGGAGGTGGTGGTGGAGGAGGAGGAGATAATCACATCACGCGAAGGCCACGTGGCAGACCAGCAGGATCCAAGAACAAACCAAAACCACCAATCATCATAACTAGAGACAGCGCAAACGCTCTCAAATCTCATGTAATGGAAGTAGCTAACGGATGTGACGTCATGGAGAGCGTCACCGTCTTCGCCCGCCGTCGTCAACGTGGCGTATGCGTTTTGAGCGGTAACGGAGCCGTTACGAACGTTACCATAAGACAACCAGCTTCGGTTCCTGGTGGTGGCTCATCAGTCGTTAACTTACACGGACGTTTCGAGATTCTTTCTCTCTCTGGATCTTTTCTCCCTCCTCCGGCTCCACCGGCTGCTTCCGGTTTAACGATTTACTTAGCCGGTGGTCAAGGTCAAGTCGTCGGAGGAAGCGTGGTTGGTCCACTTATGGCTTCCGGACCTGTGGTGATTATGGCTGCTTCGTTTGGTAACGCTGCTTATGAGAGGTTGCCTTTAGAGGAAGATGATCAAGAAGAGCAGCAAACGGGTGGAGCGGTTGGTAACAATAATATCGATGGAAACGCAAATCTTGGTGGTGGAACGCAAACGCAAACGCAGCAGCAACAGTTGATGCAAGATCCGACGTCGTTTATGCAAGGGTTACCTCCAAATCTCATGAATTCTGTTCAATTGCCAGCTGAAGCCTATTGGGGAGCTCCAAGACCATCTTTCTAAATCGCGGAAAAAAAAGTTAGATACGTTTCTTCGTTTTTAATTTATAATCTCTCTTATGTCAAATTTGAATTTTCTTTTCTTTGTTTTTCTAAAGATAATTGTAGCCTTTGACGAAGATTCGTGGTACGTATGAATCGAAGAGAACCGTTTTGGTCATGGGATTTGATCGATCTTTTTTAGGTTTGAGAGAGGTTTTGTGTGTTTGCGTTGACTAGGAGATTATAAATTGTTGATTTCGAGTTTTTATTTTTTATTTTTCATGTGTTGGTGATAATTAGCTTTGCGTATATGTTGAATTATATAGTGCATAAGCTTTAATTTCATAGAAAGGTTTATAATTAAGCTCAACAAGGACACATGATAAAAGCTACTAAAGTTAATACTAACAATGTCAAATTTTAAGGTTTTTCGTTTTCTGTTCTTGTAAATTAAATGGTCAAATGATTTTGTTTTTTTCTGTGATCCGTTACCAATTAATCAACGAAATTACATTGTTTTCCTGTTGAATGGATTTGACAACGGTTATTTTTATGTAATTTAAACGGCTATAAATATTTATATAATTTTATGTTAGAGAAGGTACATCAAAAAAAAAAAGGAAATGATTGTTCCGAGGTTGGTAAGAAGATGGTGAGGAGGCAAGAGGCATAATGACAAGAACAAGACTTGGGAACAAGGTGATTGCATTTGGCAGATACTACTTATATTTACACATTTACACAAAATCCTTACAATATCCAAATATTAAAATCCAAACTAGTTAATTATCATAATCTACGATATCAAAAGGGACGAGTAGAAATAGATTCTATGATTTGTAGAAAAAAAATGATTACATTGACTAACTCACTTGATCATTGCCTATTAGAGACATGTATATGATTGATATGTATTTTGTGAGGGTAGGGTTTTAATATGTGTGTGAGAGAAGAGAAAGCAATTAAGAGAATGAGAAGAAGAGCATTGGGTGATGCAACGACGCACGTGCGTTACTGTGAGAAGAAAAGTTCCTTTTCGAGGCGATGAGTGAGAGAGTGTTCCTTACTTCCAAAGCCACCTCCCTCCCACTTTGCCCATCATTCATTCCTCCTCTCTCTTTCCCTTTTGCATTTACACCACACTTCACCCACTTTTTTGTTATGACCTATGATTGTTCCTTACAAAGTGTGTTGGTCTAATGACTAGTTTAAAAATTCTGCGTCTTTGAGTTCTTAATCCGATTTTTCGATTAAAAAAAAAGACGTATGTTTCCCAACGAAAGAATAGATGAGTTCCGGTCTAAAATTTTCGATTGTAATTCAAGAAAGATAATTCAAATATAGTCGATAAAGATTTTGAAAAAAAAAAAAATATATATATATATATATGTTTCATAAAATTCCAACTCTAACGAATAAATTGATTAGTTTTCATTATATAATATATTCCACTTTGATGTAAGATTCTTAACACAAATAGTGCAAATATATGTTAAATGATTGATTGACGTTTAAGAATTTTGATATCACAATTTTGTCCTAAGTTTTTTTTTGTTTGTGTGGTTAATTTTGAAGCTTTTTAGTCTTTCTAACAATATGAGTAGTTCTCTTTCGTTCTCGCTTTATAAAGTGTAAAGATGAATTTATTTTGTTTATATAAACATGGAAAGGAAGTATATATTCGTAACTTTATGCTAAAGATTTATCTTCCTCCCCCCTTCATGCTTCATCTTTTTGGTTCTTGTTGCTTTGCGGCAAGCATGTGATAGCTACCAATTAGTCAATTGGGATACCAAAATAACCAATCGATCTGATCCAGATAGGTCCAAAAAGATTTTGGTTAATCAGTGATTCAAATGTGGCTGGATGTTTATTAACCATCACCAAAGGTAAACAAATTTAGATGTAAATTTATTATCAATCTAATAATCAATTTAGATCTAATTTCTCTTTTAAGTTATATAATCACAGTTCTTCGTCGCCAATGTTTTTTTATCTTCTACCATTTGTTGTTTTTGTTATGAGTGTATCTGAAAAATTGAAGTGTCAATATTTTGTCGGCACTATATGAGTGATTAGACATCGTATAGATTCTTTAACTTTCCAGTTCAATGATTACACTATATAGAACCCAAAATAAATCTGAAACTATAATTGAAGTGGGTCTATCTACAATTCTACATGTGTTCATAAGTGATACATAGATACGTATAAATTTAATATATAATACAATTTCTTTTGAAAAAATGTAAAATTGTATTCAAATAAAAAAACGTTTTTACATCCATGCGCTACATAATTGTTAAAAATTTAAATTGTTATCCAAAAATCTTGTCGGATATAGTAATGCTTAATTTGGATAGTGACCCGAACTGAATCACTTTTTGTTTTCGTTTTTTTTGGGGTTCTTGGCTGAAATTTGAAAAACTATGATTCGAGCTTCTGGACTTTCAGACTGGGCCTAGGTTATTCAGAATGCTCTTTGTTAGGTCATAATCTGTCGGCTAATGGGCCTATAATGGTCTCTTAAGTAAGGGAGAGTTGGGTTATGAAAGTTTTGAATTTTTGATGCCAGAATCTTATATTATCATCATGCAATAGACACAATTATAACGCGTTGACAAAAACAAAATACAATTGGTTAAAGAAAATAATTTTGAATACGAAGTTACGAACGTGCCTTGCATGAATTAGTTATACAAACATGGTCCATTGTTTCCATTATGTGAAAACTGAAAAGATTAAAAATATAATGGATCCCTTAATCTTCTCACAAAAAGTCTTCGCAAAGGCTGCTTATCAAAATAAAAATCCTTAAAAAAAAAAAAATCAAAAATTTGACCATAATCTTTGTGCGTGTCAATGACTCAGTAATTTCCACGTGGCAATATCTCAGGCGATATAGAGAGAGATAGACAAAAACCCTAAGACAAGGCTTTGTATCTCTCTCGCTCGCCGCTTCTTATCGGAATCTTTCGTCATTATGCTCAGAATCCACCATTATCACCAAACCTCTATCTGTTGAAAGATTCTCACTTTGTGACATTTTGAATTACAAGGTCGTTGATTTGAGAATTGGGTTCTGTTTATAAATTAGGGTTTTTGGTAAAGTTTTCGTTTTTTTCCCTTGTGTGTGTGTTTTCGAAGATGGCTGCTTTGAAAGGTTATGGCTTTTGTGCTATGGACTCTGCTTTACAATTCCCCTGTCCAAGACGATTCGATGGCTACAAGAGGTTCCTTCTCTTATCCTCTTTTATACTTTGATTCGATACATTTGCAGATATGTAACATTTATCTATTAGGTTATGTATGATAGTTTCTGGAATTGACTTGAATATCCATTGTATATGTTGCAATCGAATGATAGTGTCTAGCAGTAGTTCAATGGTGATTATATCATAAAACGGTCTAATGAATTTTTGAATGATTTTGGTTTTGGAAATTGGAATTGAAATTGAAATTTTATCACTTTCTCTGGCTAATTGATATGTTTATGAAACCTATGATTCCTGTTCTTGTGAATTATGTTGGTGGATTATTGGAGATTGTAACATTAAGACATGTTGTTCTGTATATTGAGTCAAGCTAATTTGCTTTGATGTGTTCATAACACAGAGGGAGCTCGAAATGGGTTTCTCCAAAAGCAGCTGTTGTACCAAATTTCCATCTCCCAATGCGCAGCTTGGAGGTTAAAAACAGGTCTGTGGGATAATAGAGTTGGGATGGACCGACGTTATTTGTCCATGCTCTGCAAGTTTATTCCATACTCAGACTTCTATTGTGCTTTGTCAGGACGAACACAGACGATATCAAAGCTCTACGGGTGATCACAGCTATCAAAACACCGTATCTACCTGATGGAAGATTCGACCTTGAAGCCTACGATGACTTGGTGAACATTCAGATACAAAACGGCGCTGAAGGTGTCATTGTTGGTGGTACAACTGGTGAAGGACAGTTGATGAGTTGGGATGAGCATATTATGCTCATAGGCCATACCGTTAACTGTTTTGGCGGAAGCATCAAAGTTATTGGAAACACCGGAAGTAATTCAACAAGAGAAGCAATCCACGCGACTGAACAAGGATTCGCGGTTGGAATGCACGCCGCTCTTCACATAAACCCTTACTATGGAAAAACTTCGATTGAGGGTCTAATTGCGCATTTCCAATCTGTTCTTCATATGGGGCCGACGATTATATACAATGTTCCAGGTCGAACAGGGCAGGATATACCGCCTCATGCCATCTTCAAACTTTCTCAGAACCCTAATTTAGCTGGTGTGAAAGAATGTGTTGGGAACAGGCGGGTCGAAGAGTACACGGAGAAAGGGATTGTTGTATGGAGTGGGAATGATGATGAGTGTCATGATTCAAGATGGGATTATGGAGCAACTGGAGTTATATCGGTCACTAGTAATTTAGTTCCGGGTTTGATGAGGAAACTAATGTTTGAAGGTAGGAATTCGTCGTTGAACGCAAAGCTTCTACCTTTAATGGATTGGCTATTCCACGAGCCAAACCCGATTGGGATTAACACTGCTTTGGCTCAGCTTGGAGTGGCGAGGCCGGTTTTTAGGTTACCGTATGTTCCATTGCCTCTTTCTAAGAGGCTTGAGTTTGTGAGAATGGTGAAGGAGATTGGACGAGAGCATTTTGTGGGTGAGAGAGATGTTCAAGCTCTTGATGACGATGATTTTATCCTTATCGGTCGATATTAGCATATGCTTTTTTCGATTTTTGTGGTTCCGTTGTTTGGTCTTAAATGTTGAAGAGATGGTTCTATATGATCCTTTGGTTTAATGTTGTTTTGCCTATGCGTTTTAGTTTTTACTCTGTTTTAAGGATTGAACGGCGCGCGTGTTTGATTCAATTGTTCGAAACGGCGTGCGTGTTTGGTTCTGTTACTGGAAACAGCGACAAGTTTAGTTTCATTGTTCAAAATGGCACGCGTGTTTGGCTGTTTTTGTTGAAACGACGCGCATGTTTGATTCGTTTGATTGAAACGGCATGGATTTTACATCTTTGAACGGTCACGGCATCGCCATGTGAAAATCATTAATTTTGTTGGATACACAAAATCGAGAATTTAATATTTACGGTGATTTTCTAAGTTGCCTGAGGGTACCCACGTCACGTGAGATGTTCGTGCCAGCTGTGGAAATTTCTCTTCGATTGAGATTAAAATGAAAAAGATTGAAATTTTTGTAAAAATAGTAACCAAAAGAATGATCTATTTATGGGTCTTCTTCGTTAAGTAGAGAGTAGTAGCAACTTAGCTAAAAAGGTAGATTAACCATGAACAAAAGAACTCAAATTCAGAGATTACATTACAAGATGAAACTAAAAAGAACATAGAATTAGATGTATACCTTAAACCCTTGATTGTAAATTAATAAACCCACTTAGATAATCAATACTCTTAATATAACCAAAACTTTTGCTGGTTATTTTTTCTAAAGAGCTCTTAGATCTTATTATAAAACTCACTACAGAAAGAAGAAGAATGATGATATGATCTTGGTGATTGTTTATGGAACAGAGGAGAGTTTTTTGGTTTGAAGCAAAGAGAAGAGAGCTTTGTTTTCTTGGAGAAGAAGAAGAGCTTTCTTCTTAAGTTTCTCGTTTTCTCTTATGATGTTTTGATTCTCTATGTAAAGCTTTATATTCTTCATCTTCATCTCTTTTTCTTCCCGCCACATCTTTCTTCTCCTGAAAAACAAAAACAGAGCATTTAGTGACTGTAGTTATTGATTATAGTTTCAGAGAGATGTATATGGTGATGGAGATTGAAACCTTGAGAGACGATGGATACGAACATGGCTTTGTGTTTTGAGGTACAAAACTAATCTTGTTGGTGTGTCTGAAAATGGTTCTGAAGAACTCAAACACATCTTTGTAGGTTTAAAGTTAGAGAGAAAGAGAGAGAGAGAAATAGAGAAGTGTTTGATTAGTGGGAGAGAAATAGAGGCGTTATATAGATGAAAGTTTTTTTGTGTGTTTGCAATTTTTTTTCTTTAGAGAGAGGAGAGAGAGAGAGGCTCCTTTAGAAGGTAATGATGGCAAAAGAAGAATCATGATTACAAAGGGACAGGGAAAGATGTTTATGAGGGAGAAGATGAAGTTGAATTTTTGAAGATGAAGAAGAACAAGTATTATGTTAGTCTCTATCTCTCTCTATAATATCTCTATTTTTATGTTATTTTTTTTAGTGCTTGATTATGTTAAAATGTGTACTATTTAGAAGAATTTAGGAAGTTTCCCTAAAAAGCTCAAGTCACCGTTAAGGGTACTACTACACACGACAAAACAAAACTATTCAATTTAGGTTTTTACTTATAATAAGTTTTTGTTTGTTTGTCAATCTAATTGCATGGTGATGTTGCCATGAAACTAAAATCTAGGTGACAGTTAGTCAAATCTTCATAACATTTGGCTCTTGATACATCGACAATTATAGTTTACAAATCTACATTAATTTATGGATATTTTGCGGTGACAATATAAAATAAAAAAAAAACCAGGATCGTTGACTCTCATCTCTTGCTTAACCAAATGAGTTCATACATTACGTTTACCGGTTACATATCTTTTTTTTTTTTTTTTTTGACAAATCCGTTACACATATATCTATTTTATTTTATACTTTTACCTCAATACCGTTACACATTTACAATAACCAATAAAATGGTTTTATGTTGTATGTGACTAACCTTAAATTTAGTTCAACAGAAGCATAGGATTTATTCTTTAATAATTGTATGGAGTTTTATGAAGCGATTTGGCAGATTTATTTGACTGTCGAAAGGTCAAATCATGATTATTATGGGAGCCAAAGAAGTCAAAAAAGGTTAAGAGTACGTCAAAACCTCGATCTTCCTCACAAGTACAAGTGTTTCTCTTTACTAAACTTTTTTAATCATCAAGTCTTGTTTTTTTTTTATTTTCCTTTCTTTGTGTGTTTCTGTTTAATATGACTTTTATGAAAACCTAATCCCAATTTTGCCCTTTCTCACGATAGGGAAAAAAAAAAGAGATTACGTACTCGAGCCTCCAAAGTATCGAGTGTAAATCCAGAATATTCAACTCGTTGAAGTCATATCTAATGATGGTTAATCATTCCGTTAAATACACACAACAAGACTTAAGCTCTAAAGTTGATATAATTTAATTACATACACCCATGACCCATGTGTTGTCGTTGTTCCCCATCCAATAGTTTCTTTTACATGTTGGTTTGTGGAATCTTATGATCCTTAACTAATAAGTACTCGAATTTATTTTGTTTCGTTTAATTACATGTTAAAGTTATTAATATGCATGCTTATCTGAAATGTAATAATAACATTTATAGTTTGTTCATGAATTTACATGTAGAATCTCTATAAAGAACTTTACAAATACATAGTACTAAGCAATGTTATTGTGTATCTTCCGTAACTCTTTTAATCTAGACATTATCTATTCAAAATTCTTCTTGTCTTGCATGTCGGATATCAAGTCAAGTATTCAATATATCTATATTAGTTTAAAGTAGGATTTGGGGAAGTAATTAACAAATAAAGGAAAAAAGGTAACAAGAGGGAATCATGGCTCGTGATGGGTCACGTGAGGAAGCGATGTTGGATTTAAGGCTGGTTCTGAAACTTAGAAGGAAGAGTAAAAAAGTGAGAAATGGATACTACCGAATCGGGTGCAGTGACTTTTACCACATATACAATATACATATGTATAGTTTTATAACACATCATACATAAATATATATGTAGTAGTATTGGAAAAAGTCATGGAGCACTCGAGTAGAAGTAGAAGCAAAAGCCAAAGCACATTTAATTTGGAAAACGAAACCACCGATTTGGCTTCTTCTTCCCACAATCATCATACCCATTTGCCATAATAACCCCCATTCCCCACTCGACGACGATGGATTCATCATCATCATTATCACCATCATCATTTGCATACTGAATTTTGTGGGCTATTTTCTCTTCAATGCTCAAACCCAAATCCCACATGCCCAATCCCCTTTTTCCTTCTTCTTCCTATAGCCCAATCATATTCTCCAAACACTATATATAATTTATTTATTGCCAATCTTCCCATCTTAAATTTCTCTAAAACAACAAATATAGTTTCATGTAAACCATTTTATATTATGTAAAGCTAAATTTTGTGACCATTCAATAAAAATATCAAGCTACTCATTGACCAAAAAAAAAAAAGTCTACTCATTACATGTATTGATGATATATTTGGAGAAAAAAAAAAGAATTTTAAGAATAAAAATTGATGAGGGCAAGGACTAGGACCACTATAAGATCTACTCATTTCTTGTATTGATATTTCAAACGAAACCAAAATGCAAAGACAAACTTAGTAAGGGGTAATAAGAGAAGGCATCAATGGAATTGGATGATATAGTCAACACCGAAATGAAACCTCATCCACGCTTCTCTAAAAAAGTGTTCAAAACTTGTTATAATGTTGTTATATCTCTCTATTATTATTTCAACTATAATTTATAGCCATCCTTTTTGAGTTGGACAAGAAAAAATGGATCTTCTCAAAACCTAATAGAAATTTACCACAAAATCTAAACAAGATTTTAGCAAAAAAAATCTAAACAAGATCATAACATGCCGAGAAATTTAACAGCGTTTGAGTTTGTTACTGCTTTTATAATGATGAAATTGTTGTAAAAGGAGGCTTCTCCTCCTCTCACCATCAAAAACCTCTTTTGTTTAATTTCAGATTATCCATTGATGATTCCTCTGACTTGAACTCTTTTTCCGCTGTCTAATTTTTTTAGCCCCATCTCTACCTTAGCCCTCTCCTTTCCCCCCTTCATTCTTTCTTTGTTATCATTGCATCACATTATGGTGAGACTTTGTCCTGAAGTAGACATCGGAAAACTTTCAATCTTTTTTTAATCTAATTCGCATTCCACGTAAATTACCACTCGCCGTGTTACAACCTTACGGTTAACCCTGCCCTATCTACGCACCTTACTTCAAGTGTTTACGTAAAACAAAGCAAAGATGAGTGTAAGTTCGTGAATTTGTTACCGAGAATAAGACTTTTGAACAGAGGATCTTGCTAAGTAGCTTTATCATCTTCGTCCATTGTGTCCTCCTGTTTCTGATCCCCGTCCGCTTCATGGCTTCCTTCTGAATCGGGATCCAAAGAGTGTGGCCTGTTGTCATCATTCATATCAGAACCATCTGTGTCTGAGTCTGAGACAGAACTGTGTTTTTCCTTCCCATGGTCATCATCCGTATCAGAACAACTTTCTGTCTCAGAGTCCGAACCATTACCATGTTTTATCTTTCTCTGATCAATGATCCCCATTGTTTCGTTAACAACTCCATGCTCAGCATCATCCTCGCTTCTAATGACCAGGACCTCGGGGACTGTCGGTTTAGTTTGACTTTCGTCTACCTGAGTTGCAGAATCATGTACTATGGTCACTTCCTTGATTCTTTGAGTCTGACTCTCTTCATCCTCTCTAACTCTTTCGGTTTCATTTTCGTTTTCTCCGTGTACAGACGCAGGTGTGCTATAAGCCCAACTCCCAGCAACTTCAGAAGCTAGAAGATCTGACGTTCTGATAGTGCCTACTCCCTCCGTGTCTTGTGTATCCCTTTCATCGTTCAAGGGGTTCCTTAACAAGAGAGCAGCTTCATCATTCTGAACACTTTCATGCACCTGAGTTTCACAATCTATTTGCATCGTATCACCCGCTGAAATTATTGATTTCCGCAGATGATCGTTTCTCTCATAATCATTTCCTGGACTTTGAGTTTCGTTGACTTGCTCTGTTCCTACAGGGTCCGTTCCCAAAATGGGTGCTGTACCGACACCTTCTATATCTGAGCCAAATCCACCCTTCCCGACTTTGTCAGAGCTTGTATATTCTGCCTCTTGGGTGTTTTGGCCTTCCTGACTCATGATTTCACAATCATGCTTCTGAGTAGCATCCGCATCTTCACAGGACGTATCAAGAACTTCATCTCTGTTAGACCTTTGCCCTGAAGTGGACGAGCTTGCCTTGGCAGCACAATTCGTATGGCCAGTTGCTCTTTCATCTTCCTGAGTATTAGCTCTGTTGGGGTTTCTGTTTACCGGATTCAGATCAATATCTAGCGAAGTATTGTCAAAATTTTCCTCATCTTCCAGAGTTCTCCGCATCGTCTTGAGCTGTTCCTGCTGCTTTGCAAACAGAGCCGAGATCTCCTCAGTCGTAGAATAAAATGCCCGCATCTGAGTTTCACTGCATGAAGATTCCGTGTGTCAATAAGTTAGACCAATCAAACTTGCGTGACAATGAATGTTAATAGTTTAAGGCATCAGCGTCAAGAACTGTCAATAAACACAAACTTAAACGAGAATAAAGAAAAAGCATGCATATGTTAAAATTTTCACCATTAACGTTGTGAAGATCTACCAGAAAGTAGATTACCCAACCAATCATATACAGAAGAAATAGCAGCCTATAGTAAGTAGCACCATGCATGTAAATGTTCTTACCGGAGCATGATTTTTTCTCTTGCACCACGGTGTCTCTGTCTTTCAACATCAAGATCTCGAACAGCAGCACTTATCTCTAGTTCTAAAGCAGACACTTTCCCCCATGCCTCTTCTCGGGCTGCCTGCTAACATAACAAAGAAAGTCTCAGCTTAAACTTATAAAATAATGGAAAAATTTCCAGCTACATATACACAATATCTCCCAAAGCATATTATCATATTTCTGTAGCAGAAATCAAATGTAGGAAACAGAAACGTGCATTAATGTAAACTTTTGATAAAAGTATAGTGGCACACAAATCAATTTCCATTCTTACCTTTTCATTCTCCAGATCCTTTTGCAGTCTTTTTATTTCAAGGTCAAGTTCTTCTATTTTCTGCTCCAAATAGAAGTTTATAAAACAAATGCACCCGTTAGTACAGAAAGAAAAGAGAGAAAAGAACCATGCAGAATAAGAGGTGAAGTTGCATTCAGGCCAGGTACTTTTTGTGCATTAGCAGAAGCAAGCTGCTCCTCGGAAACTTGAGCTTCGAGCTGACGGTTTCTATTATCAGAGTAGACCAGCTTTTGCCTCGTATCTTCCTATAAAACACCAACAAACTTCTCAAATGACAGCAAAATGAAAAGGAAAAAAAAATAAGTTCAAGGTTTCGATCAAAAAGCTAGTTATCTTCTATCAAATTAATCACAAGAACGTACCAATTTCGACATCAAAGTTTCCACTTGCATGGACCTTTCTTTCTCTGACTCCTGAAATATTTGTCAACTAAACTGCCTTAATCAAAGGCCATAATAATGGAGAAGAGTTAATTTATACACAGCTGACTCTGTTCATACCTTCATTTTGTTGATTACTTCTTGTTGCTCCCTCTCGTGTCTCATAGCAGCATCAGAAAATCTTTTAAGTTCTTCCTGAGCCTCAATTTGGCATCTATGTACCGCAGCTTTTAGTTCAGCAATAGCAGTTTCTCTTTCCTCTCTTCTTTGATTTCTCTCTTCATCCAACCCTGTCTTCAGTTCATCAATCGATGCCTTTTGACTGAAAGCAGTAAGTAAATTGTTTTAAGGGTTTGCAATGCTCAGGCTTATAAACGCAAAGCCACATAAGATATTCCAGAAAGGTCAATGTAAAGAAAATTATATGAACATGAGAAACAGTTTATACACGCGGCCCAAATAACTTTATAAGCACTGTATATAATTTTAAAGCTATATGTTGTTGCCTAAAAGACCAAAGTGAAACAGCTCAAAGTGTCTTGTGCGTCAAAGGTCAAAGGAGCAACTCATAGTTTCGGTCCATGTAATGTAACTAGTTCTAACTTTCGTATTACAGGGAGGGGAACTGGTTAATGGGGAAAAATAACTTAGAGATGTTTTACTTAAATCATTGTTGGGACAGGTAATTCAAAACTGGAAATCCTAAAGAGGAGTTTCTAACAAGTTGTCACAATACTTGTATAAAATATGATCCTAAGAACGACACTCAACAAGGGAAAAACAATTCAATTACCTTTTAATTATTTCATTTGCTTCACTGAGAGATTGCAAAGAAGTGCTTAGTCTCTCGCCAAGGTCATCTATGGAATGCTTCTGTTCAGCTGATACTCTGTTGACCTGCGCCAGTTCCTTCTGCTTAGTATCTATTAGATCACGCAGCTCAATCAGCTCATTATCAAATGACTTTGTAATGGATTCTCTAATCTGTTTTATTTCCTGCAGGATGCAAAGATATATCAGTAAACTAAAGATAATTAAATAAACCACCAATCCCTCAACAATAATCAACCATTGTTTTTTAATCTTCTACAACAGCATTTAACATAACAAAACCACCACGAACCACAATAAAAACTCAACGAAAAAACTCAACATACACTTTCATGGTGCTCTACAATTGCGCGGGACTCTTTACGCAGAGTGTCAACAGTAAGCACCTGTGCTTCTAATTGCTTCCTCAGTTCCTGCATACAAAATTTATTTGTTGACACAAAAGCAGAGTTAGAATGACAGCAAATCACTTACATCTAATAACGGACACCAGAAGTGAGGATGAACGTACCGTGTTTGATCGCTGGAGGCTCTTAAAATCATCCAAAGATATTGGACCATCAGGACCACCAATGCCTATGCCCTTCGGCCTCTTAATTTCACAAGTTAAATCCTCTACAGTAGCAAAAGCATAGATCAGAAGTGAGAAAACGCGTGCTATATAATAGTGAAAAAAGCGCCCTGAGAAGTGCCATTCTTTAGTCCAATATGCATGGCAAGTTAGGACAGAAAGAATAATGCAAATGTGAGACATTGCCTATGGTACCTGCTTTTCTTTTTCTGCTCATGCAAGAAAGGGCAGGATGATCTCCAAGTACTTCGCGGTAGACAAATGCAAATGACTTTTCTGATAAAATATTGGAACGGTCAAGTGTTAACACCACAACTGAACTGCCAAATGGGCATGAAATGGGAAACATTATATAGCACCCAGACAAAACAAATTTATATATCCGTTTAGTCCTAAAAGCCATTGATGAAAGGTGAGGTGTGAGTTCACAATGCTGAGGTAGAACATATTAGTTACCATGTTCTGGAGGAGCAGCAAGAGCTATGATGTCACCATGTTGAACCCTGACTTCAGGTCCCTTCTTTTTCAACCTCTCCCAATTGAGAAACGTACCATTTGTGCTGAATCAAAAGAGACACAAAAAAGCCTAAATTTTACAACAATGACGATATTGAATCACACAACTACAACATGATGGAGGTTCACTAACCTAGTGTCTTCCACAAACACGGATACATCACCGCCTGTGAGCTGCTTACGGTATATCTTACAATGATTCCCACTTATTGCAACCGAATCGATCTGATAACCGGCGTGACACGGGGACCGCCCAAAGCAATGCTCATCAGAAGTCAAAAGTACATTTATCCCCTAAAATTCATTCATCAGGAATCAAATTAAACTTCGATAGAGAATCTATGATTCCAAAATACCAATATCAATGTGTAGATACATCTCGAAATCGAGAAACTTAGGGTTGAAAATAGTGAGCGAGGAAGAACGAACGAACCTGTCGGCGTTTTCGAGCATTGTTTGAAATCGCGGTGAGGACTCCCCAGACGTTTGAATCGTAGTTCTGTAACGGCTGAGAAGCGATGTTAGCAGCGACGGAGACGATGAAATCCTTAGAGTTCATCGCCGGACATGGAGTTGCCGCGTCGTTTTGGTTATTGATCCGCGACGTTGCCGATGTAATTTTTCCCTCGTCTTGTTCAGCCACCGTAGACGCCATAACGCTCCGATTCTTAAAGCCGAGAGAAAAATGGCGGGAATTATGCTGTGCAAAGGGGGGGGTCTCTGAGTTTTATTTACTGTAAAAGCTTCTCGAGGAAGACTGATGAGTGATGATGATGAAAGAAGAGTTTGAACACCTTGTCGTTTGTTAAATGGAATAAAAAACTGATCGTCGTTTAAAATAGTAAAAAACGGTAGGGTTTGTGTTATCAGGATAAAGAAACGGTGTATCGTTTGAAGAAGTGTCGGTGTCAAAGAGATAAAAGAAATCGGGCTTTTTCGCTGGCTTAATAAATATAACTGGGCCATCTCTCCTCACCGTAGAGTGTGTAGACCCCATTCATTGGTTTAATGTAAAACGTCATCGTTTGATATAAACCTCAAATTTGGAATATTCTCATTGTTCCATTGATATAAAACACGAGATTAGCAAAAATAATTAAATCAAGTAAAGTTTTGAAAAGTGGGAACATGCTTTGTTCGTTGCTTCGCGGGTAAAAAACCTGGCTTTTTGCCAGCGAAGGTAATTAGGTATCATTTACTTTCTCAAGTAAGAATTAAAAACCAAAAAAAGGTCTGAATTCTATAGCAAGAAAGTGAAATTAAGAAATCAAAAGAATCTATAACACTACACGAGAGAGAACATCTAATTCTATACTGTGTATTAGTATAATCATAAAGCAATTCCAAGAATAATAATTTAAAATTTTGATGACTTTGGTAACTTTTGGTTTGCCTGTATTTATGCTACAAGAATCATTACGATAGTAAGTACTTTATCCATAAATGAAAAATAAGTTAAATAACTCAAAGACAAAGATTTCAACAGAATAAAATCAGATTGACACTGAAAGCAATAATGAAAATGTGATTAAACAAAAGATTTATAAACCTCACTCACTAATCCCAGGTTTATCAAACTCAATAAAAAACAGAAACCACATTAAATTAAAAATAAAATAAAAAACAAAGTGAGTGGCACAAAGCGTAATTTACGAGAAGATTAGATAGCGAAGGAGGCAACTACGGCGACAACAACCATGACCAATGCGGTGAACAACGACGGCGAGCTCAAACCAACCGCCACATTAGCCGATTTGCTTTTCGCTGAACCAGCCGGCGAATCAGAAGGAGCACTGTCCGGTGATTCATCACTCGGAGGAGCCGGCGGTGAAGCTGCCGCAGGCGAAGGTCCTTCCACCGGAGAAGGTGTCGGTGCAGTAACCGGCGCCGGAGCCGGTGCCGGAGAAGGAGATTTCCCAAATAACTCAACAGGTAAAAGAACATTATCCACCGTGTAAATCACTACCGGAGTAGCGTCAAGCACCGTATCAGCAAGCCGCGACGGAGCAACGCCGGTATGAAGAACAACTTCATCGCCGGAAGTAGACGTCGTTAAATCGAATTTTCCGGCACCGTTAGTAGCTAAAGTAGAGATTTTGTTTTTATTAGTCTTTAATGAACCTTTAGGTTTATACTCAGCGAGGGCATGATACTCTAAGAGCGAGACCACCTCAGAACTCGTGAGATTCTTCAGATCCGGTACATCTTCATCTTTAAAAGCTTCATCGGACGGTGCAAAAACCGTCAAGCCATTTTTAACGGCGGATTCGTAGGTCTTGAGTACACCACTAGCGACGAGTAGATTCGCGAACGTTTTGCAACCGGCTTTTTCGAGCAATCCGGTGATGTTTGACACGGCGGAGGAATCTGTTAAAACTCCCGGAGCTAGAATCGGAGCATCGATTTCAAGAACAGAGATGTTGTAAGGGATTTGTTTAACTGATTTCGTGTAAGAAGATTCGAGTTTGGATCCTGGAGCTGCGGATCCGAATCCGACTTTACCTCCTTTGAGATCGGTGATGTTGACGAATCCTAGGTTTCCGGGAGCGTTTCCGGTGGTTTGGTAAAGTGTTGTTGATAAAGTTGTGCCTTTTGAGAGTCCGTGGAGTTTTTGTGGGTCGTAGTAGTCTAAAAGGACAAGGAGGCTTAATGCGTTTTTGATGACGGAGAGTGGATGTTTTCCGGCGAGTGATGACATTGCGGCATTGTTGAGTACGAGGAGAGTTATGGTCGTGCGACTGTTGATTTCGTCGGCGAGTTTGGTCTGTGTAAGGTAGCTGTTGAAAGAAGAGTAGTCTGGTGAATCAGCGAGGATTTGAGTGATGTTGTGGGATTTTACGGTGGTGGTTATGGTGAGGAGAGAGAAAGTTAAGGCAAGGAGTGAGAAAGTATGTGTCGCCGCCATTACAGAGACGGGTTTTGAGTTTCAGTGTTTTTGAGTGTGAAGCTGAGAGAAGAAAGTGAGAAGACAGATAGATGGGTGGTGTTAAAAGAGAAGAAATGATGAGCGTAAACCAAAGGGTTTAATGTTAAACCATGGTTTGGTTAAATGTTAACCATGGTTAGTTATTAGTGTGTTGGGTTGGATTGGGGGCCATGTGCTTTTTTCGGACATAGCTGGAAGAGAAGAAAGAGGCCATTCTGTTTAAATTACCAAAATGGGCTTTGGGCTTCTGTGATTTTTTGGAAAGAAAACAAAAAAAAAAATTGATCTTTGATAGTGAAATATTTAGTTAATTTTATTTGTAAGAAAAAAAATGAATGATATTTTTGTACATTGAGTAACTCATTTTGTTAATGCAAATTATATATTAATTGACAGATTGTGTTAAGTTATACTAAAAGTACTCACATGATATATTATTATTTAAATTATTCTTGAGGTATTATTTGTGTCTTCTGAAAATATGTGGGCATTGTGGCTTGAACATTAGAAAGTGAATATTAAGGCATGTATGAATCAAACCTGACTTTTTTTCTGTAGTGTAGAATAAAAAAAATGTAGGAAAACAAATAATATAGAAATATCCAAAAATTCGGTGAGGACCAATACTAAATCACATCTTCCCATTGGAGCATAAGATTTTTTTCATTTCTTTTGAGCTGTAAAAGCATTACTTTCCACGTGCGGACAATACATGAAACCAGTAGTGATTATATGATACTCATTATACCAAAACTTTAAAGTTTTCTACTATAAAGAAAGTATTTTTTAAAAATGTTATTTATCCACTCAAAAGGTGCCGACTAAAAAAAAAAAAAAAAAAATCCACTCAAAAGTTATTATGCTTTTAGAATTACAAATGTGAACAAGATGAAAAAGCCATCAGGAGGAAACAGAATGTTATAATTAAAGGCAAAAAAAGAGAAAAGATTTGAGCCCAAGTTAATGGGCCTTTCATGATAATATGGGCCCATAAATGAAGAGAAAGTGGAGATGTAGTGGAAGCAGCTGGACAGAGAGTTAACACTGAACAGTCTCTGTAGCATTTGTTTAAAAGAGGGAAACTCAACTTTCTTTTGTCCGAAAAGTATTCAAATAAGGCTGAAAAACTCTGACGCATATGTCAGAAACCTGACAATTGCCTTTAAATCTCTTCACACTCACCTCTTCGTCTTTCCTCTGTTCTTCTCTTACTCTCTCTCTCTCTCTTCCATTAAAACAGAGCAAGAGATTTAGTTTCTTTTTGATTCGTGTCAAAAAAGCTTTTCTTTTTGGGAGGTGGGTTTTGTTCCTTTGGGTTGCTAGTTTCAAAAGCTCTCTCCTTTTTGTTATGAAGATGCTAAGCCCTAAAATGGAGATGCTGAGCCCTAAAATGGAGGAAGAGGAGGATGAGAGGTGGAGGAAAAAGAAGTGGCCGTGTATGAAGTCGGCGCAGTTATTAGAGTTTAAGATGCAAACTTTGGTGTATAGATACATAGAAGCTGGTCTTCGTGTGCCTCATCATCTTGTTGTGCCTATTTGGAACAGTCTTGTTCTCTCTTCTTCTTCTTCTTCTTCTTCCAATTACCTTATCCACCATAACCATCACTCTTCTTCTCGTAAGTATCTTGAATTTCGTTGTGTCTTTCAAGAAATTCTCAGAGTATTTGCGTAATTTACGAGCTAGGGGATTTAATAAAACAGGATTTTACTCATACCTTAGAATCTAGTGGATTTTTGTTGTTGTTTTGATTCAACAGTGTTTTAGGGAGTTCCTTGTGGAAAAGCTTGATGGGTTTTGTTTGATTTATTTCCTGAAACATGTTTGTGGGTTCTTGGATTTTGAGTTGGAAGATTCACATACACAATAGTCTTTAGTTACTTCAGAATCTTTAAGAGTTTATGTTATGTTTTAAACAGTTGATTGGTTCTTTTCTGAATTCGATTTTGGGGTTTTGTTTATTAGTTCCCTGACACATGTTTTTGGTTATTGTGGGTTTGAGTTGCAGTGTTGAGTGGGAAGGTGGAACCTGAACCCACAAGGTGCAGGAGAACAGATGGGAAGAAATGGAGGTGTAGAAACACGGTTCTTCCGCAGCAGAAGTACTGTGAACGGCACATGAATAGAGGCCGTAAACGTTCAAGAAAGCTTGTGGAATCTTCTTCTCATGATGTTGCTTTGTCTTCTGCTTCATCAACCAAACATGACAGCACTTATGGTTTGGACAGTAATAATGAGAGTGAGAGTGTTCTTCCAGGGACAATGTCGGTTTCTAGTAATGCTCAGGTAGTTACAATTGCTTCATTGCCTAGTGCCCAACCCTTTGATAATGTCACTTGTCCGTCTTTAGCGATCCCCGAGTCCACAAACAAAAGTGTGAGTCACGGCAATAAGAGGAGAAAGTACATGGAAATGAGTTATGATGACTTCATTAAACAAAGAGATTCGAGTACTTGTGTTCGAGCTATTCCAGTTCAAGGTATTATGATAACAGCCTCACAACAGAATTCATTTCTTCACTGTTCCATGGATTGACCAGGTTCTGTTTTTTCATTACCAGGTGGTGAGAGCTTACCTTCTGTTCAAAGGTTCTTTCCCGAGGTATCTGATGTTTCCGTAGAAGCTGCAAAATTCTCAAGCAACAGAAAGAACGATATAATTGCAAGAAGCAGAGAATGGAAGGATTTGAATGTTAATCGTGGCTTGTTTCCCGGTATCCACTTTTCTCCAGACACTGTTCTTCAAGGTAATACCTATACCCTCGGTTTATTAACATTTCAAGCTTACCGATGATGTTAACAGAGTTGCTTCTTTGTTGTAGATCGTGGTGGGTTTCGTTTACATAGATTTGAATCAGACAACGAACCAGGAAGGTGCCGAAGAACAGATGGGAAGAAGTGGAGATGCAGCAAAGATACTTTGTCTGGTCAGAAATACTGCGATACGCACATGCATAGAGGTAGTATCAAGAGGAAGCATCCAGTGGATACTAACCCACATGAGAATGCCGGTTTTAATCCGTTTATCGTGAAAACAGCTGCTAGATCTGTGTCTTGCAAAGATGGAGATGGCCAGAAGCACTCTGTTTCAGTCATGGGAGTTCCGCTGTCCCGAGTTTCTGATGAGAAGAGCACTAATAGTTGCAGTACCGACACCACCATTACTGATACAGCTTTAAGGGGTGAAGAAGACAATGAGGAGTACTTGTCATTGTGTTCTTCAGGTGTTTAGAAGCGTAGAAATGTTGTTTTTAGGTTCTAATGTTTTCATGTTTTTAGTTTCTATCTATGTATCCTTCCGAAGTCGTCAAATCAAAGAAAAATATCGAGACACACAATTTAGTTAAGATATATTGTGCTGAAATGAGATAATGTAACATGGAATATGTTCTCTCTTAACTTCAAAGACTTTTGTTCCAATAACATTAGATTACATGTAAGTTACATATCCTGAGATTGGGAGAATATCATCAATTGAGACACATACCTTTTGGATCTGCGTTCTTAACTATCCATGGATGTTCCATGATCTTCTGAATAGAGAGTCGTTTCGAAGGATCCTTAACAAGAAGCTGCAAAAGATTATAAACAATTATATGTGTAACCAACTATATAACTAAACCAGCAAGAAGAGTCCTTGTGCGTTATGCTTTAGCTTGGGTTTACCTGACTGATAAGATTTTTGGCTTCTTCTGAAACATTTGGCGTAGGAGGAAAACTCAGATCGATCTTAACAATTCTGCATACCATTAGAATTAAAAAAATCATCAGTAACTAAGCTTTAAGTTTCTTGTGTAATTTCCCACAAAAGTTTTAAAAAGTCTAGTCTTTTCTTTACCTCTTGAATGTATCCTTTTGATTCTCGGCTTCGAATGGAGGGTTACCGTAGAGAAACTCGTAACACAGTATGCCTAAAGTCCAGTTATCAACTGCATAATCATGATCTTTGTTTTCAACCATCTCAGGTGCTAAGTAATCTAAGGTTCCACACATTGTTTTCCTCTTGTTACTTGATTGTACTGACCACCCAAAGTCAGCGATTTTCAACCTTCCCTGCATATATATGACAATACAAATGACGAAATTCCCGAGTTTTCGATGTGCAAACTATAACCATACATACAAACATACCTCATGATCGAGCAACAAGTTTTCAGGTTTGATGTCTCTGTGAATCACACATTTCCCATGACAATAGGCCAGTGCCTGACTAAGACTTGAAATGTACTGAAAATCGAGTAAAATCGTTAAGATAAAAGCCATTGATTTCTCCACAAGAAGCGTACACAATCAAACATTGCAACCAAACCATTCCGGCAAAATTGAGATTAAGGGAGAGAGAGACTCACTGTTGCTGCTGCTTGTTCCGTAAGATGACCATTCTTTCTAAGCAAACCATAGAGCTCACCACCATAAGCATACTCAAGAATCAAGAAAATCCTCTCATCGTCATCGAACCAACCATAGAGACGCAGTATATTCGGATGCCTTAAACTCGTTTGAATCTCCATTTCTCTCCTAAGCTGATGTTGAATTTTATACTTCTCAATCTGTTCCTTGAATATCACTTTCAACGCCACCACGAATTTACTCTAACCATAGAAACAGTGAGATTCATAAATTACTCAAGACGATTCCAGAGGAAAATTTCGACGAAATCGATTGGTTTTGAACAAGCGATAAAGAGTGAAGAGAGAAACGAAGTACCTTGACTTCTCGAGCGAGATAGACTCTACCGAATTTGCCTTTACCAAGTGGTCTCCCGATCTCGAAATCGGCTATAGACCATGGCTTGTTAGGATCTCGAGGGTAAGATACCGGCTTGTTAGGATCTTGAGCGTAAGATTCCGGCGAAATAGTTTCCATTTTTTCCGATCACCGTACTGTGTTAACGACGAATTCGACGAGAGCGAGAGAGGAAGAGAGAGAGTGGAGAAGGAATTTTGAAATTCGAATTCAGTCGGTTGAGCACAGAAGTAGAAAGAAACACACCCAAAACGCAGCGTTTCATTTTTTTTGGTTTAACCCAAAGTTCTCAAACCGGGGAAATAAATGAAAATAGATGATCGATCGGACATGATTTTTTTTAGTGAAATACGTTAATTTTGGTATTTAATAAAATAATTATATTATTTATAAAAATTAAATATACTTGGTTATTAGTTTTTAAATTAATATGCATGTAGGAAACTAATATGCATATATATATATATATATATATATATATATTATTTTGGGAATCATTGTGAAAATTCTTAATTTTACATTTAATAATTTTTTTATTTTTATGTTGAAATAAAACGCAAATACTGGATAACAATATGTAAAATTTTATAATTAGTGAAAAATTTAACATATTAAAAATGTTAGACATGACGAGCATGAAGAATTTGTAAACTCCGTTAATGATAGTAACTATATATGTTTTGTTATTATTCTGCTCATTTCTTTCTTCTAAATTTTTATTTTCGTTAATCATTTTCATCTTTTGTCTTCTCCTACCAATTTTTCTTCTTATAGTTTGTTTATTTCATGTTCTAATTTTTTGGTTTTTTTCTTCGACTTTTTTCTCGTCTATGTGCTGTTTTCTGTTTTTATTCGTTCTTCTTCTTATTCTTCTACGTTTGTTACTTGATATGTTACCTAATTGGAGGAATGAAACTGATTGAAATTAATTTTTCTCTCTCATTTTCTTTAAAAAATTCACCATTTATGAAGAAATTTTTTCCTTTAAAATTAATTGAGTCTCATCAAATTAGAGGAAACTAAGCCAAATTTCTATAGAACTGTTAGTTTACAAAAGATGAGATGTAGGTTGGTGGAAAAAAGCTACTTCCACTCCATTTTTTTCATTTATTATTTTTATTTCAATCTCTTGTAAATATATATATATATATATATATATAAATTAAGACCCAAAACCATGTTAGAAACTCAAAAGAAACATCTGAAGGAAGAAATATGCTGTTCATTGTTAGCAACCATAAAGTCAATGCATTTGTTACACAAAAAACATAAGTTACAAAATTTGATTGAATGATTAACCAGAAATAATAGTAAAGTGATAGTTATAATTTAGTTTAAGGAAAAAACATACTTTGCATATATAATTTCATATGTATATAAGATCGCACCTCTACTTAGTGTTGAAGTCCTTTGATATACTCAATAGCAATATCCAACATGTTTGTTTAGTTTGTTTGCTTTTAAAAAAACAAATGTTTCTTTTAGCAAAATAATCCCTATAATTACGTCATAATTACATACGAAACAATAATCAATATAACTCACTTTATCTGTAGTGGTCACTATTTTTTGTAGCATTATGTTGATAATATTATAATTTATCACACATAATATATCTCTGTAGTCCTCAACATAAGCGTGGTTTCCTTAAAAAAAACTATATAACATAAGATTTTTTTTTGGATTAAAGATATAGCATAATATTACAAAATTGTAATTGCTTTAGAATAATTGCTTCAAAGAAAACAATTTGTCGCAAGAGATACAAAGCTATTTCATGAACCACTCTTGATCAATCTCATCACTTGTCATACCAAAGCAACCATCTTAGTAGGTGCATCCAATACATATCACAATGCATTTCTCGGCTAAGAAGGCATCAAATAATATAAAAATAAAAAGTGAGTATATGAAATAAAAATCAACATAAAATGATAAAAAATGCATGTTAGAGCTTGAGACAAAACCTAGCCATAATTTCGATATGATAGGTATGGGAAGACAAATAGTTAGCCACCTAAAAATATTTAGAAGATTCACAATACAAATGTAATCTAAAAGTAAAGAAAGATCGGTGAACCATGTTTTGAAATGTGTTGACAATGGAAAATTGGGTTCTTTATATAGAGAATGATAATTGGTTTAACTTTTAAAGGATAAAATCAAATCTTTGAGAATCGTTACATGTATCTAAAATGAAAATTTAAACTAAGAGAAACTTGCTCCACAATTGTAACAATGGAATCTTAATAAAATCATAATATTTATGTAAAAATATTAGCGAAAGATATCATTTACGAAAGATATCATTTAGAATTTTATGCATTCCAAAACTAATTAAAATCATTATGATCTAGTTTTAAAGATTCTTTTTTTTTTTTATCAAAAGTTTAAAATACTCCTTCAAAATGTAAAACATTAGATAGAAAATCTAGCTTACAATATAAGAAATCATAGATTACAAATTTACCAACTCACCTTACTGAATATGATGTAAATTAACCTAATTTAGTATTAATCTAGAATAATTAATTATTAAAAATAGGAAATTTCAACATCTTTTGCATAGGATTATATTCTTTACTATTTTTTAGATAAGAAAATACATTTGACTTTTTTTTTGTCAAGGATTTGTCGTAAAAAATTAGAATTTTGAAAACTAACAATTAATGCATAAAAAATTGATATTTTGATCGGTTGTAACAAATGAAGTTTAATTAGGGATCTTGTATGATTGCATTGTTAGAGAATATTGTGCAAAATAAATGAAGAAATTTAATTAAAAATTGTACGTAAGAAGTGAATAAGTATTTTGTAAAAACTAATAGTTTTAATAACGTAAATAATAATATTCAATTAAAATTATCTATTTAATTAGTTTAAGCTATGTCACATTTTTTTAAAGACATGTTATAATTTTAAGTCAATCAAATTAAAGAGACTAAATAATAGTACAGGAGATATTTTTCTTTGAAGAGTAACATTTTTGATTGTTTTATTTTTTTTTAATTCTTTACACCACTGTGATTACAATTATCTCAAATTTACAAGAGACACATTAAACCATTTTACCACTTATACTCACAACAAGAAGAAATTTAGTTAGAGCCAAACTCTGAGTTCCAACGTTCGAGCTCTTCCCATTTGCTTTTACTCAAGCTTGGCCTGATCACACTCATCGATTTACGGAAATCATCATATCGTAGCGGTCTAACCTGTTACATTACAAAGGTCTAATTGATCAAAACCTCTTAAACTCCAGAGACTTCAAAATTGATTTGAGAGACTAAGATGGTTTAATACTTTGTTTGCTTGGATTGTTAGAATATCTGCACCGAGTTCTCGAATTGGCATCATTGCAGCTTCTTCGCATAATGCTTGAAGATCGCTTCCTGAGTATCCTGTAACATAGGAAAGCTTACGCTTATTAGTTACTAGACTAAGAAACAGTCTCATGTCTTGTGGTAATACAAAATCTATAAAGCTTGCCTTCGGTTTCTCTGACGATTTTATCAATGTCGCCACTGGATAAAGAGTGAGGCTGGCACTTCAATTTGGTTTTAAAAAGTAGTTTTCTGACGTTTGAATCCGGCAATGGTACATATATTCTCTTAACCTATAAAAGTGATAAAATCAAAGTACAAAATTAGATACTTTAGTAGAAATTGGTGGACATGTAAATCCCGATGGCGATAATGGTTCTTACCAATCTCCTAAGCACTGCATCATCCAACTCCTGTGGCTTGTTAGTAGCTCCTGAAAAATATTACATCCAAGTAAATTTATAGGACAAGGAAAACAGAACAGATTTAAATCAATACTCAGAGATGTTCTATGCAATTCAAGTACATATACATCAGGAAGCATACCAATGACAATCACTAAATCATCAGGATTAGACGTGACACCATCAAATTGGATAAGGAATTCTGATTTTAATCTTCTGCTTGCTTCATTCTCACTGATCGACCTTGTAGACATTATACTATCTATCTGAAAACCAGAGCAAAAGCATATTCAGATCTCTAAGTGACAACATGTTTATCATGAAATCTCGATCAAACTTATATGGTATTATCTAGAACTCCGGTAAAAGCAGGTGTTATGCTTAGTCAATATATAAGACAAGAAAGGGGAAAAGTACATACTTCATCCATAAAGATCACAGACGGTTGTCTTGATATTGCAACTTGAAACAGCGTTTTAACTAGCTTTTCAGCCTCACCCACCTGAATACATACAATAAATTTACTTTTAACTATTTCAATTGAAAAAAAAATTCAACAAAAGAGAGTAACAAAGAACCAGACTAAGCACACACCCATTTTGATGTCAAGGAAGACGCTGAGACGTTGAAGAACGTTGCCTGTGACTCAGAAGCGACTGCCTTGGCAAGCATTGTTTTTCCATTTCCAGGTGGACCAAAGAGAAGCAGACCTAACAAAGAAGAAATTTACCAAGGACGGTACTTGAGAAGATCAAGAAAAAACCAAGCTTGCAAAGTTTACCTCTCGCTGGTCTTCGGAGACCAGTGAACAAATCTCTTCGTTTTGCAGGTAAAATAACCATCTCCATTAAAGCTTGTTTAGCTCCATCAAGTCCAGCTACAGATAATTCAGCATAAGCGTGTTTCCACGTATTGGGTCGAAAAGACAGAACAACAAGAAAAGCATAACAATGGTACTCACCAACATCATCCCATTTAACAGATGGACTTCTATCCACTATTGTTGTGTTTATCATCTCTAGCAACTTATCATCGTAACCATTTCCAGATTCTTTCACAGGTTTTGGGTTTGCAGTAGCATCTTTAGGATTCCTTGCCGTTGCAATGCCACTTCTGGGAAGTGAAGTCTTTTGTGTCGAACCTCTTCTATACCTTGACGCTGTAGTGGAAACTGAAGCTGCAGAAGGAGATGGTACTGTTTTCTGCATAATCAAGAATCAAAAGAGGATTGAAATATACACTTAATGCCTTCATGAATTACGCAGATCAATCCCAATAGAGAAACATATCACTCAAAAATCTACAAATATCAGATTCTCCTTTTAACATTTTAGAAACAAAAAGAACATAAAGAAGCAAAGATAGTACCTTATTCTCAGACATTCCAACACCTAATGTAAGAACGCCATTGATGCCAGAAACAAGTAAAACAAGAAAGAGTCAATGAGAATTCACTTGTACTTTTTTCATATTACATAAACTCAATACTTCAATATACCAAAAAAGAATCGAATTTATCACCTGTCCGCTTACCAAGAGCTTGCAATCTTTCAGATACTTGATTCTGCCATTTAGAAATCTTCTCTCTATAAGATCTCACCTTCTCCTTTTCACTAACCATAGAAGTCAAACAAAACAACCAAACTTCTCAAACAAAACCTAACAAGAACTAAAGTTTTGTTTTTTTGTTGTTGATAAAGAACAAGAACTAAATCTGAAAATATCAAAATACCTCGAAGTAATATACGAAGGAGAAGGCGTAGAAGTAGCTTCATTCATGATCCTTTGAGCATTTCTGTAATGAAGAAGAGCATCATCATGTAAACCCCATTCTTCTGCTCTAACACCTTTAGCTATTTCCTCTTTCGCTAAATCAAAGTATCCTTTAAGCTTATACGCAACCCGTTCATTAGTAACCGGAACTCCATCGATACCATCCATGGAACCAGAAAACGAAGAAGTTGATACACTATGATCTTGCTCTGATTCTTCGGTGAAAATCGAGCTAAACGAATCAATTACACCTCTGAGAAAACTCATATCTAATAACAAACCAAAAACATAAAAATTCGATCATCACTTCCGAATTTAGACAAACAGTAACAATAATACATGAACAAACATCAAATCGACAAAATTGGTTTCACTTACCACGATTTGCTTCAGAATCGAATACATGTCCGAGAAGAAATCAAATCAAAACATAGTGAATTGAAAAATTTGATGAAATCGAATGAAAAATGGAAACGAAGAAGATACGCAACATGGTTTGTCTTTTAATCCTCTACTTCAGAGAGAGAGTTCCGATTATGGGCCTAGTTGGGACCAAATATTATTTTTTGTCAGAAGCCCAATTATTTTAGTTATTGTTTTTTTTTTTAATTATTCTGTCTTTTTCTAGACCTTCTCCTTCACGGAGCCGTGAAATCTTGTTATCTTTTACTTCTTGTCGTTGACTTCTCAACGAAATGATTAGATAGAAACAGAAAAAAAGATTTGAAGCAAAAAGAAAAAGAAAAAAAAAGAATGGAGATTTTGACGAGCATAGCTATGATAGTAGTATCAACGATCTTGATCGTTTTGTGTTTCACAATCTACCTCACGATCAGAATCTTCACCGGAAAATCAAGAAACGACAAGGAGTATGCTCCAGTACACGCAACAATCTTCGATCTTTTCTTACACGGAGACAATTTATACGATTACGAGACAGAGATCGCAAGAAAAAAGCCAACTTTCAGGTTCTTGAGTCCAGGACAGAGCGAGATTTTAACTGCAGATCCACGTAACGTGGAGCATATGCTCAAGACAAGATTCGATAACTATAGTAAAGGAGAAAATGCTCGCGAGAATCTTGGTGATCTTTTAGGACATGGGATCTTCGCTGCTGATGGAGAGAGATGGAAAAAACAGAGGAAACGCGCAAGCTTCGAGTTTTCCGCTAGGGTTTTGAGAGATTTTAGCTGCTCTGCTTTTAGAAGAAATGCATCTAAGCTTGTTGGTTATGTAAACGAGTTTGCTCTCTCTGGGAATGCTTTTGATGCTCAAGTAAGTTTCCAAACACAAAACCCATTTAAGGAAACTCAAAAAAGGATTTGATTTTTTGGTTTTGTTTTTAGGATATGTTGATGAGATTTACATTGGACTCTATCTTTAAAGTTGGGTTTGGTGTGGAGTTGAGATGTTTAGATGGGTTTAGTAAAGAAGGAGAAGAGTTTATGAAGGCTTTTGATGAAGGTAATGTTGCGACTAGTTCTAGATATATCGATCCGCTTTGGAAACTGAAACGGTTTCTCAACATCGGATCAGAATCTAGACTCAAGAAGAGTGTTACTACTATTGACAAGTTTGTCTATAGACTCATTACCACTAAAAGGAAAGAGCTTGCCAAGGAAAAGGACACTGTGAGTGTTCTCTAAAGTTAAGTCTCTTTTCGATTGCAAATTACCGGTTTTAAATCATTCGAAAAAATGTTTTGCATCGTCTCTATAGGCTGTTAGAGAGGACATATTATCGAGATTTCTAGTGGAAAGTGAGAAAGATCCGGAGAATATGAATGATAAGTACTTGAGGGATATAATCTTGAGCTTTATGATTGCTGGGAAGGACACAACCGCTGCATCTCTCTCTTGGTTCTTGTACATGCTCTGCAAAAACCCACTTGTTCAGGAGAAAATCGTACAAGAAATTAGAGATGTGACATCGAGTCACGAGAAAACAGTCGATGTAGATGGATTCGTTCAAAGTATAACCGAAGAGGCTCTTGATCAGATGCAGTATCTCCACGCAACCTTGTCTGAGACCTTGAGGCTTTACCCTCCTGTGCCTGTGGTAAAAATAACCAATCTTTGAAAGCTAATGGAACCAAATAACCGGGATTTAATATTTTCTTAATCTTTCTTGGTCCTTTTAAAGGACACGAGGTGCGCGGAAAATGATGACATTCTTCCGGATGGACATAGAGTGAGCAAAGGGGATAATCTCTACTACATAGCCTATGCAATGGGTAGGATGACTTACATTTGGGGTGACGATGCCGAGGAATTTAAACCAGAGAGATGGCTTAAGGACGGCGTGTTTCAACCCGAATCACCGTTTAAATTCATAAGCTTTCATGTTTGTACACTCTCTTGCAGACAACCTACAAGTAATGCTTTATTTCTTTTTTTTTTAAATGCCTTAGATGTTTTCTTTCTTTGACTGTGGTGTATGTAGGCTGGACCAAGAATCTGCCTCGGAAAAGATTTTGCATACCGGCAAATGAAGATAGTATCAATGGCACTTCTTCACTTCTTTCGCTTCAAAATGGCTGATGAGAAGACCAATGTGCATTACAAGAGAATGCTTACGCTTCATATCGAAGGAGGACTCCATCTATGTGCAACCCCGAGGACAAGCGCTTGATTTTTGACTAGAACACTTGCCAGTACTTTTATAGTGCCTGCTTCATGTAACCCAACATTTAGCTCTTATACATGAATCTTCTTGATTAATAATGTTTGCTTTAATTAGTGGATTCATTGGCCAATGTTCTCTCCCTCGGGTATATTTCTGTATACATAATTAAGCAAGTAAATGAATATGAATATTTGTATCCTGTTCTTGCGATAGTCATCCTCGCATGAATCATTTACACTTCTTTTTGAAAAGATTGTCTATAAAGATATTTGGATTTCCAAGAGCTTACATATCAAGATCGCATTACATTGATGTTTTATGGAGATAATGACTTCATTGAAGAGATATTTTAGTATTAATTATTCATAGACTCGTTTATCATGTGAATATATGATCAAAGTCGTCCAAGACAAAGTAGGTGTAAAGTGGTAATCACATTATATAATAAGATATGTTGGATAAATGGAAATTGTCCGGAAATGACCAAATGTTTCAAAGGAAAATTTTGGAATGAGAGAGGTTAAGTCAATTAATCTTTTTTTTTTTTTAATACAGTTTGATTTTCAAGCAATATGATTTTATTTAAATGAAAACTCTATAAATTAATACTGTTGGACCAACGATATATTATTAATTTATAGAGCTATTAATTTATAAAGATTTTAATTATATCGAAAAACTAGTTAAGGACCGGAGAAATTTATTGATTTATTGAATTATTAATTTATCAAATATTAATTTATCGAGTTTCTTTTGTATAACAAAAAAATCTCAAAATTTGATTGAAGAAGTGACATAAGCAAAAGTGATCTCAAATATTTGTTTTCTTGAAAATATATATATATAGGATATAATTACATCGTGGAGTTGTTGTAATAGACTTATTCATCTTAATCGTATGTGCAAAATCATAATGTTTAAACTCAATGTTCGACAACTATTTGGATGAAAATAATACATACTTCAAAATTTAGAGTTTAGAAAAAAATTTATGGTAGCAATTCTTAAATTTGACAACTTTTTATATCTTAAATTTGAGATACATAATTATCTTACTCCATGTTTTGTTAATTATCTTGGTGAGATTTGTTTAAATAACAAAATATAAAAAGATTTAAATAAAAAAGTTTTCAAAAAATTTGTATGAAACTTAAGGTAAACTTCTCATTTTAAATAAAAGATTTTTTTACAGAATATGGACTAGAAAAATATTTCTATAAATTTATAACTATTAGTTTATCGAATAATTAATAACTTTCTATATTAATAAAGTTTCAAAACACCAACATTATAAATTTATAGAATAATATACCATGTTTGGAGAAAGAAAAAGATGGTCCAAGACATAGAGAACAACCTTCAAACCGCATTGCTTTCTATTTTGATTATAACAAAAAAGCTTTGATTGGAATAAACTTTCACAATTTTTTCAGAAAAGAAAGCAACAAAACAATAAGTTTGAAGGTTTTTGTTCGTCAGTTTTTTCCTAGAATTATATATATTATCTCCTTGGTGTCTGCGAATTTTGTCTACTATTGACTTCTCAACGCAAGAAGACCAATAATTTGTTTTTGTCTTTTTTTTTTCCAGAATTATCATCTTATTCGTGATATTAAATCTTGTCTTTTGACGACTTATCAACGAAAGACGCAGTAGTCAAGAATCAAGACTTGAAGGAAAAAAAAGAGAAGAAAATTCCTCTCCTCTTAATATTTGATAAATAGGCGGCACAAAGAAACATGATTTGTATCAATAATAGAGTCATCGACTTTTCATAAGAGGGGGAACAAATACCTTCCCAAATCGCGGTTTAAGACCGCTTGTTTGGAATTAAGAGAATTCCCATTTTGGACCGCACGCTTGTTTTGAAACAAGAGAATTCTTAATTTGACTTTCACTTCTTAAGAAGGAAAAGGAAAATAGAAAATCTTTGAAGGTTATTATTGTTTCTGATCACTTTTTGTAGAAGTACGATTCTCCCCCGTACAGATAAATTATTTATATAGTTTTGTTTTAATTTTAGTTTTTAAAAATATAAAATATATAGTTGTTTTGTTTTTATTATAGACATTATTATTGATTTTTTTGTTGTTAATTTTGTTTGTCAATAATATAGTTTGTTATTAATATTATGAATTTCAGAAATTTAGTTTTACTATTTAATTATTTTATATATGTAAACGCATCAAATCAAGATATATAATAATTTAATACATTAGAGTTTTTTAGAAAACATGTTAAATTTGGCTTGTCCGAATATTTTAAATAGAATTTAGAATACAAATAAATTATTTAATATTTTAAAACATTAAAATATATAATCATAACTTTATAAATGAAAGACAGATTAAAAATATTTTTATTACTTTCAAATTGTCTTGCGTTAAAAAAAATTCAAATGAATAATTATATTTGTTGGTATAAACTTGAGAATTTTTTTTCACAAAATATCAAAATCTCTTTTAAAAATTTGGTAAGTCTTTATTATTATTTTCAAATAGAATATATATTCTATAAAATGTTATATAATTTTATTATTACAATAATCAATTTCTAAACTACTTTTAAATAAAAAACCAAAATTATATATAATTTTATAATAAAAACTAAATTCTGATAATATTCCTTATATATTAATTGGAAAGAGATTTGTGAGAATAAATTTCTATGTCATCTCCATAATCACTCTCACCAAAAAATAATATATATTCTATAAAATGTTCTATAATTTTATTACTACAATAATCAGTTTCTAAACTATTTTTAAGTCTTTGTAGAATATATATTTTTTTTAAAAATAATAATAAAGACTTACCAAATAATAATAAAAACTTACTAAAATCTGATAATATATTGATTAAAGACTCTTTTGATTGATTTATGGTAACAAATATAAATTTAGTTGTACAAGATTTTGTTATTGATTCAAAATTGCCATGTCACAATTTTGTCAAGTCATGTCACAATTGTTTTAGTGAGAATGATTATGGAGATAATACATAAGGTTCTTCTCACAAATCACTCTCCAATTAATATATAAGGGATATTTTAAAAATAATATAAAATTGTATCTAAATCAAAAAAACAATTTTTTTATAGTGATTGGAACGTCCTTCGAAATGACTTCAAATGCAAAATAAACCTGAACATTTAGGTTTTGGTTGGGTTCTGGATCTTTCACGTAAAAGGGTTTAAGTCTTGTATAGATGGTGAAACAGTTTTAGTCCGATTTCGATTAGGTTTTAACCGGTTCTAGATTGGTTCGATTTCGATTCAGTTTTAATCGATTCAGTTTCAAGTATAATTGTTTATTATATTATGTATTAGTTTAATAACAAAAAAAAAAACGTATCAAGAAAGTCAATAACAAAATTATGATACTACAACACTATCTAGTCAATACATAAATGAAATATATAATTCGACATGATCAAAACAAAATGTATTCAATATCTAAATTATTTTACCTTTTCTTAGTTCTTTAGAAAATTTAGTTTGATTATGTGGAATTTAATTTATGGATAAAGAAAAGAAGAAAAAATGATATATGTAAAACTAAAATCAATTATGACAAAAATGCAGGACAAATTGATTATTTTTTGTTTAATGGTTAAAAGAAAAATTAATTACGACAAAAGGAAGAAAAAGAAACAATAATCTCCTTTTTTATCGTCTATATTTATTATTATTACACTACAAATTATGAAAATTGTTACATCGACAATTTTATAAGGGACAAATCTTCCGTCTTGATCCATGCCAAACGATTCTATTTCGTCCCACCCTGAAAATCTTCTGTAAGCTTGTCTCCATTAATATGCATCGATAATAATAAATCGCATTTTCTGGGATTCGAACCCCAAACTTCCTAGTGTAGAAGCATTAATTAACCACTGGCCAATGGAGATTCCACACAATAATCTATTTTAAAGTCCTTTTAAAAGTCTAATATACGTAACTTTAGAAAAAAGAAGTCCAAATTTTTTTTTTTAAAAAAGAGTAGTTAAGACTGTAGAAGAAAAAAAAGATTAAAACTTAAAAGTCTAATTGGCAACAATAAATTGTGTATTTTTTGGAATTATCATCTTCTTAGTGACGTTAAAACACTTGTCTTTTGACCTCTTTTCAACGAAAGAAGCAGCCAAGCAGCAAGAAAACTCAAAACTACGTAGGAGAAAAGGAAAAGCATATATAAGCTTAATAACATAGCTGATTATTATTATTATTATTATTTTTTAAGAAAACATAGCTGATTATTGTTGACAGTCAAATATGGAAAGAGTTATTTGTTGTTGACATTGTCAAATATGAGAAGAAGAGTTATCTTTAGATCACTCCTCTTATACTTATATATAAGCTTACATAACTCTCTACTGAAATTCACAATCTCACATAGTATCATAGCAAACTCCAAAAACCCTAAATTTCGACCTCCACACTCTTTTCTTCTTCTTCCTTGGCTAAACCTCTATTCTTCATCTTCTCTCCTTCTCTGTTTTCTTCTTCTCCTCTTAGCGTCGCTTAGATCAGAGCATACGACAAGCTCAACTACGCTCTTTGGCGCGAGCTCAGCATGGAGATTTTGACGAGCATAGCTATGGTAGTAGTAACCATGATCTTGATCGTTTTGTCTTTGGCAATCTATGTCACGATCAGTATCTTCACCGGACAATCAAGAAACAACAAAGAATATGCTCCAGTACACGCAACAATCTTCGATCTTGTCTCCCACTTAGACCATTCATACGACTACGAGACAGAGATCGCAAGAACAAAACCAACTTACAGGTTCTTGAACGTAGGGCAAAGCATGGTATTTACTACAGATCCTCGTAACGTGGAGCATATTCTCAAGACAAGATTCGACAACTATAACAAAGGACACTGGTTTTGTGAGAATCTTGGTACTCTTTTTGGACATGGGATCTTTTCTACTGATGGTGACAAATGGAAACAACAGAGGAAACTCGCAAGCTTTGAGTTTACTGCTCGAGTTTTAAAAGATTTCAGCTGCTCTGTTTTTCGAAGAAATTCATCTAAGCTTATTGGTTTTGTCAACCAGTTTGCTCTCTCTGGAAAAGATTTTGATGCTCAAGTAAGTTTCCTTTTTACCTTTTTTTAACGATAAAATCTATTTTACGTTCTCATCCATATATATATATATATACATACATATAATATGTTGATATATTATAGAATTTTATTCATACATATATATATACACATAATATGAAGTAGTGACAAAATCTACTTTTAAATATACATATACATGTGGATGGTACGTGAATATATTAATATTGTATACAACTTGCATGTTTTTATTTATTATAAATACATCATTTATATATCATACTTATATCACATCGATAAATAAAATTTAACTTTAATATAATAAAAACTAATATACAACACATAGCTAATATTTTACCAATTATATTTTCATTTTAAATATTTACAATCGAATTTCTACATCTACAACAACAACGTTTGCAACCTAAATTCTACGTAAATAAAATCTTCTAACAACCGAACTAATCCTCCACTTTGTTTTTGTTTTTGGGTTTGGTGTAGAATATGTTCATGAGATATACGTTGGACTCGATCTTTAAAGTTGGGTTTGGTGTGGAGTTGGGATGTTTGGATGAGTTTAGCAAAGAAGGAGAAGAGTTTACGAAGGCTTTTGATGATGCTAATTTCGCGACTAGTTCTAGATTTTTCGATCCGCTTTGGAAGCTGAAATGGTTTCTTAATATCGGATCACAATCTAGACTTCAGAAGAGTGTTGCTACTATAGACAAGTTTGTCTACGGTCTCATTACCACTAAAAGGAAAGAGCTTGCCACGGGACAGAACATTGTGAGTGCTCTCTAAAATTTTCTCTCTTTTTTTATTGCGTTTAGTTACCGGTTTTAAATCAAATTCTAACAATGTTTAGCGTTGTCTCTATAGGCTGTTAGAGAGGACATACTAACGAGATTTGTAGTGGAAAGTGAGAAAGATCCGGAGAACATGACTGATAAGTACCTGAGGGATATAATCTTGAACTTCATGATTGCTGGGAAGGACACAACCGCTGCAACTCTCTCTTGGTTCTTTTACATGCTCTGCAAACACCCACTTGTTCAGGAGAAAATCGTACAAGAAATTAGAGATGTGACATCAAGCAACGAGAAAACAACCGATGTAGATGAATTTGTTCAAACTATAACCGAAGAGGCTCTTAATGGAATGCAATATCTCCATGCAGCATTGTCTGAGACATTGAGGCTTTACCCTCCTGTGCCTGTGGTAAGATAACAAATCTTTAAAAGATTTTTCTATGATTTGACGTTTTCAGAGCTAAGGGAAATGGACTTGGATTTACGATTTTCATAACCTTTCCTTGGTCTTTCTGAAGGACACCAAGGTGGCAGGAAGTGATGACATTCTTCCAGATGGATATAGAGTGAGCAAAGGGGATAGTGTCTCCTACTTGGGCTATGCAATGGGTAGGATGACTTACATTTGGGGTGAAGATGCTGAGGAATTTAAGCCAGAGAGATGGCTTAAGGACGGCGTGTTTCAACCCGAATCATCCTTCAAATTCGTTAGCTTTCATGTAAGTACACTCTCTTGCAGATAAACTACAAGTAATGCATTCCTTTTTTTGTTTCTTCTTCTAAATACATGACATGACATGTTTTCGTTCTTCGATTGTGTATGTAGGCTGGTCCAAGAACCTGTCTTGGCAAGGATTTCGCATACCGACAAATGAAGATAATATCAATCTCACTTCTTCACTTCTTCCGCTTCAAACTGGCTGAGAACGCCAAAGTGCATTACAAGACAATGCTTACACTTCATATGAAAAATGGACTCCATCTATGTGTAACCCCGAGGACGACCGCTTCATTTTGACTACAATATCAAAGGAGGACTCCATCTATGTGCAACGCACTTTGTTATTTGCAGAATTTTATTTTCTGAATTGTGTCGAACACAACACACTGTGTTCATGCATCAATAATTTCCTTTATCATGTTTTCTTTTTCTTTTAATGTTTTTACCGAGTCGTTTAGTATAATTACTGTCGTCATCGAGTCATTGTTCATTAATCTTTGTTTTGATAAATCAATAAAAAACCAATGAAGAGGAAATTCAAATTTCCCAAAGAGTTTTTTTTGTACAAAGCCTTATAACCCTAGCCGTAATCGAAATCTCTTAAAGTACGACTAAACGTAAGTTTGTTTGTAAGTTTTCCTGGGGTGCATGCATGCAACCTAACTTTCTATCTAAGCTTCGGCTCTCCATCAATACTTGCCATACTTTTATCGTGCCTGCTTCATGTAACCCAATAATTGCTTACCCAAAACGTTATGTTGCTTGAAATTCTCACAGAAACATAGTGTGTGAAAGTTGAGCCGAGCATGAGCGAGTTTGGGTCAAAGATCCTAAAGAAAGAAGGCAACAAACATCCTAGATGGCCACTATCACAAAATTTCCAGTAACGAAGTTAATTCCGAAGAATGGGATAACAAACGTATAATTTTACAGTCAGCTAGTACAAAAAAAAGCACAAAGTCACACTACAAAAAATGAGTTCATCATCTTATTGCATGATCACGGTGGGAATCTGAGAACCTGGTCTTGAGGCCCATCCCTTGCGAGATCTGTAAGCTTCAATGGCCTCTAAACGCTGCCTCTCCTGCGAAGCACTCATAGTAGACTTTCGTGCCTGCCAAATAAACATATAACCATTTGAATCAATAACATAATATATTATCTTACAGTTAGAAACTATAGTGAGACTATACCTTTGGAACAACAGCTAACTTTGGTGGAGCTTGCACTACATCGCCAAATCTTATCTGTTCATGCTTCGGGAAGTTTTCTCGGAGGGTATCTTCAGTCTTTCCTTTATTCTTTTTTTGCTTCTTGGCCTCCCAATACCTGCATTAAAGTAGACAAATATCGATCTACTCATTAAACTCAAATATAACTTGAAGGATCTCGGCCTTTAAGAGACTGAAAACTAGAAGCAGAAAGCTTTATAAGTATTAAAAGTTGATAGAGGAAAAAGAACTGAACAATAAGCTTACTTCTTCTTGCGTTCTTTCCTTTTTGACCGACCATCCAACTCCGCAAGTTCCTTTTCGAAACGAAGGTCGGTTACTTGATTTCTCTTCCTCTTTTTCTTCTTCTTTTCATCTCCCTTCATCGGCATAACATCATCTCCATCGTTCTCCTCATCAGAAAAGGTTGTGTCGCCGTCCTCAGCTTTTCTTTCCTCAACCACCTTAGCTTCCGACTTCATTTCACTCCCAGTCTTAACATTCTAATTATATAATCATCCACCACAAAAAACAATACCACATCAAATTTCTATACAATTTTCCCACAGAAAAAAAGTTTATATTCCAATTTTGAATTAGACTTCATAAGTTTCCTCCAATTCTGAGAGATTACACATCGATAGACCTATAATTCTGAGTAATTTATGCAGAGTTCTCACCATTATCAAGTTGTTATAAAGCAGAGAAGTCAAATTGCATAGTTTTCTTCACTTTTGATTCATTGTCAAAATCTCCAAATTGGAATCTCTAATTTCTCTAAATTACAACGATTGAAACCTAAAGTTGAGAAAGAAAACTATACCGTAGCAGCATCTACTCGAGCTTTTTTCGTATTCTTTTCTTTCTTCTCTACAATTTGTTTACTCGAATCTGAGCGAAGAACATACAACAAACAGTCACAGAGAGAAACCAAAAGCACAAACAGAGACAAAATCAAAAACGTATCTCTCTATTAGCGAAGAGAATTACCTTGGGGAGACGGAGAGGTGTAATTCATGAGAATACGGAGCTTAGAAGGAAGAGCATCTTGCTTCGAACGATCAGGCGGCGGCGGAAGTCTCGCCGGACCGCCGTGAGCAGCTTGGTAGTTTTTCTCTCTCCTCTTCTTTCCTTTCCCTCCCATCTTCTCTTTCTCTCTCTAACGATTATTCCAGACCAGACCTACTTTTGCAGGAGGAGGAAGAAAGACCAAACTGGCCTCAGCAGGCCCATGCACATTTAGCCCAATAACACTCTTTCACTGTCGGGATCGGTTCGGTTTACATTTTTCGGTTTTTGGATTTTTTCGGTTTCTGTAAAATTAATTTCATCTAACTTAAATTTTAATTCGGTTTGGTTCGGTTCAGATTTCGCGAATTTGGTTTTCTCGGTTTGTAGAAAAATAGATTCCATTCAGGACTAGGTTAACTAATTTTAGTTAATATTATAAATGTTTAGTGTATTTTACTATATTATATATATTTAATTTAAAATACTAGTTTTTAATATAAACTTTAGTTAATTCGGTTCGGTTCGATTCGGTATCAAGTAATTCGGTTATTGAAATTTATATTCCGTTGCAGTTAGTTTATAGTTCGATTCGGTTCCGTAATTTTGCCAACCCCTAGTCGAAGAGAACAAACAAATCATATACACAACATTATTACAAGCTTTTCTTTTCAATTAAGTTTCCAATTTTTGTGATTTAAGAAGTCCTAAAATATATTTCATTGCATTTTTTTTGCTACTAGACTAGATAGATCTTAGAAGATTGCTTAATGAAATTATGATTTTTTTTACACAATGCGAGAAAAAAATTGTTCCGTATAAATTGAACTAGATAATTGACTCGTACCATGTGCGGATATGAAATGTTATGAAATGTTTTAGAGAAATAGATAAATTTTAGAATCTAAATAACACGGTTTTTTGTTTATAAAAATAAATATGAATAATTGTTATTTTTAAACATTATATGCTTATTTTAGGGATATAGAATTAAAACGTTATAAAAATATAAAATAATAATAATTTACCTATCATCTTTAAAATTTTTATAAAATTATAAAAGGGGATTAGAAATCTTTCGAAAAGCTTTATTATAAAATTAAGATTTAGTTACTTTAAATCGAAAATTTAGTGATAGATGAAACAGTTTTATCTTATTAGGAAATAGTGAGTCGAGACCCGACTAAACCGATTCCACAAGGAAAATAAGCAAAAACACACTTGAATTGAGGGAGAAAAAGATACAATGTTATATCACATCGCACCTCTGATCAATCTCTAAATTCAAATCTCATATGTTAGATATTCACGTTGATCAATTTTAAAATTAATCGTATGTTTTTCGGTTATAAAGAAAAAAACATATTGCATTTTTTTTTTGCATGAATATTTTGTGATTAATGCAGTAACATATCGTGAATTATTTGGGAAAGAGTGAAAATTTTGTAAATAGATTATCAAAAATTTAAAAATATTTTTGTTCTAAATTGGTTTTTAAAAGTTTGAAAGAAAAAACAATAACCATAAAATAGTAGTTTTTAAAAAGAATTTTGGAATGGTCGTTAACTATAACCATAAAATAATTTTCGAAATTAATTATTTTAATTTAATTTGTGATAAAATTTATATTAAAAAAAATAATTAAAGATTTAATCCATGTCTTCTTTTTCTATAGACATGTCATAATTTTTCCATGACAAGTCATAGTTTTAAACCAATAAAATTAAAACAAATAATCATTCTCACTAATTGTACTTGTCTTTTGTCTTTTTAATAGGAAGAGGATATAATAAAATCAACAGCAAAAGCGCCACTTTCTTACAGACATAAAAAAAAAGCGCAAGATAGTACAAAATCTACAGAAAATGATGTATTATATAGCTCAAGCTTTGGTGTATACCTCACCAATCTCAACAAGCCTTTTGATCTATAAACGATCTCCACAAAAAAAAAAACTATGGAGTAACAAAAAATATGACACACGACACATAAAACGGATTCAGTTTTGACTGGGGGGGGGGGACTAACCATACTTACATAATGTTACACACGACCAAAAACATGTTCATCTGATTTTAAGATTTCTTCGGCTTCGTACTCCACCTCGGACTCTCGAGTATTCAAACCCGAGATTTTCCCGCACCAGTGAGTTTTCGCCATTTTGTATCAACGAGGTTTGATTCTATAATCTCATTCCCATCCAAGCTTTAACATTTGATCCACCACTTTCAAGCTTAACTGCAAGCATTTATGAACTTTGATTATAAACTATGTACAATGATAGAAACTTTGTGTCTTGATAAACTGATGTAGAACCGATAAACTTACGGCCGGATCAGTGAAGATTATCAACTGTTTATCTTCCGTGGAAACTAAGAGGTTTGTGTTGTCAATGTTCAGAGCCAGTGCGGTTATATCCTGGCCTTGACTAAGCTTTAGCACATGGAATACCTACAAGACAAGGGTTTCAAGTTGTTTAGACCAGAAAATAAGCACCGGTGAATTAGTTTATATCTCTTCAAGGAGTTTTGATAATACCTGTAGTGTGTATAAGTTGAGGAAGCAAATTGAAGGAGATGGAACATCCAGTCTTTCGATTTCTTTGTCATCTTTTGATGTATCGTTCCTACTCGAAATATCCATGTTGGAACATGAGTTCATCCCGATCAAGGCGTTTTGACCGTCCATGGATATTTCCATGCAACTTATGCTACAAGAGAAAGGAAGTTTTGCTTTGGCAATCAGTTTTCCGTTGATGGTGTACACGCTAATTGAACCTTCCGAACTACTCCATGCCATTATAACCCCATCAGATGAAATGCAGAGAGAATTTGCCTTCACACCAACTAATTGTCTGATCAACCGTCCTTTTCTTATGGAATGCAATAGAACATCTGAGGACTCAGAAGACGAAACAACGACACCTTGATCTGCGCTGACACAACAACAAACTATTTCTCTTCGGTGGCCACGGAGCACTTGTATAGGCCCTTCAATACGACATTTTTTGGCTTTGTTTGCCAATGTGTTGGCAGGATTTGTGTTGCTTGCGGAGGATTGCGCTCCGGAGCCAGTTGATGGCTCAGACACGCTTGTTCGTGAAGTTGACGCCTTGTGAATTCTCCACAGCAAAACAGTAGTGTCCCCTGAACCCGTCACAAGGAAATTGTTGTCTGGAGACAGAGCCAGACATGTAACAGGGGCACAGTGCCCAAAAGCTGTTTCCAGAGTTTTTGCTCCATCAGATGAGACTAGCTTGATACTATTATCCGCATGTCCACCTATAATCAAACACACGATTTCCGTAGATACATTACAAACAAACTTTCAAAAATAAATTCGAGACATTGGGACCGTATAATTGCTAATTTACCTGTGATTATCTCCCCATCACTTGTAATAGCAACTACGGACGAACTTCTGATTCCTGATGAGGCAAATGCTTGTGCCTGGGGAAATTGCCAATCACTAGTTCCAGAACTAGCTGGACCCTTGAACATGCGCATCAATGATCCAGTAGTCGAAGTTGCCGTTGCCTTCCCGTGATGAAAGAGGAAAGGAGTACCTTGGCCATCAGGAGTGTTTGGTTGCCACTTGTGCTGTGCAACACGAGCTGCTGGCACGTTCATGTCCACAACCACAACACTATCTGCAGATGCCTGAATGGCTGCAGCCGGTAAGTTGCAGCGTTCTGGAGCTTGAACAGCATACGGTTTGATCTCCTTTGGATTTCGGAAAATGGTCTGACGAAAATTAAAAGTAACTGTCATGTTTAAGTGGCAAATTTAGCAGAGGAACGTAGTACGTAAGATATTTCTTTGTCTTAATTTTTCCGAAGAACACCGTATAGTAGAATCTTTTATACTCTGTTAAACCTTATGACACAGGTCCCCTATATCAAAACAATATTTTTTTTTGTGATCAAAGTTGTAAGGAAACTATTGACCTTCAATAGTTCACCCTCAGAGAAATGGTCATGTTTAAATTAGGTGTTAACTAAGAGTGCAATAGCAAACCAAATTGACAATAGCAGTTACCTGCATATGTAGGACATCTTTAAGCGGCATCCTCTTCATGTGAGGAACAGTCAATAGCTGGGACGGTGTTTGCCCAAAATAAGCTATCTGGTCTTGCGTAGCACGTTGTTGTACCTTCATCAAACATTCACGGGCAAGCCATGTCAACATATTAATACTAAAACTGAGCAACTACAGCAGTACAACGAAGTTGCCTTACCGGGTCCGTGATCTTATCAATGTCAACAGTCCCCTCGTAGGTAATATAGAAGAAAACGTTATTTGCCATTATAGCTTCTTTGCCACGTTGCTTATACCTATATGAGTTTAATTAAAGTAACAAAAAAGTAGAAAAAACAATTTAGTTGCTTCCAAAAAAACTTTTGTTGTGATTATTTTGCTGGTCACTCAGTAAAAGGAGGAAACTAAGTTATGGAGAGCACATCCGTTCAAAGGAGAAAACCTACCCAAATATGAGATCAATCCATTCATGCAAATGTGCAGATACATGCTCGCTCTCAAGAGCCCTTCGTTGTTTGTGTACAAAATCCACTGGGTTTTTAGCCCAAGGAGGAAGTTTTACAGCATCTGATAGAAACCAAAAAAACCACATCAGATAACAAAATTTTCCCCATGCCAGGCATAAATTTTAGCTATGACAAGGAAGAGAATAACAATACCAAGCTTTTCTCCCAACTGTGTTGTACCAAAGTCGATGGAATTTTCGTTGGTCAGCACCTCAGGGAGGTAAAACAACTCCGGAACCTGTAATGCAAAATTTAGTGGCGAACCTAGGTAGGCTCTTGAATTGCTGAGGAAAACGCGGATAAACAATTCCATTTGATGCTTTAAGGAAACCAATACATACCAGCTCCTTCACATCACTCATGTCTTCAAGAACTCCATTCCAAGTGGCTGGAAAGTCTGAAAACAGACGGTCTGCATGATCAAACTTTCCACCTTGAAGTTGAATTGACAGGGTTGTGAATGGTTCAACTCTGGCCAGATAATACAACACCTGCACACATGAGATAAACCGATAAAATATTGAAAAGAGTACAAACTCCATCGAGCTGCATCGAAAGTAGTATCTATTGCCCTTCTTCCATGATTCAGATGGACACAAACTTAAAATTGGGAATGGCAGTGATTGGGACAGAATATTATAGAGAAGAGAACTTACTGCTCCAGCACTTGAGTAATGGGAGCCATAGTGAAATTTGGGAATGACTGGATCTTCAAAGCTAGAATATCGCTCTTGAAATTTAGTAAGCCGCTCCGGGTTCAATGCACCAATAGGCTAAACATATATAGACCCACATCAGAAAATGTACTAGGTTTATGAATCATCATATGCAGATTTAGAACGTAAAAATGGAAGCAAAATGCAAAGAATACCACCTTGGAAAGATCTCTGAAGACAGATGGATTTGAAAGGTCCAGACTCTCTGAACTGTTGTCAGAAATAATCCACGGGAAAACAGGATACTGCAAAGAATAAGATATTTATCAAGGTCACTAAAAAGAAACGACATTGACAGGTTCACCAGAAAAGTGCTAAAGATCACAAGATCTACCTGAGTAATGTCATTGTAACTACGGCCGGCCAATGTGTTAAGCTGCATTAAGTATTCAAAATTGCTGATCTGCAGAAGTTATCCAGATGGGGGATCTTCTGTATGTTATTCTCGGATAAGGATAAAAAAATTGCATGGTAAGTGTGAATGTGGAGTTTATTGGTACCTCCCATCTAGCCCAGCGCTCCATTAACTGAGTTCTTCTCAGAAGCTGTTCCGGCCTCTAAAAAGGTAACAATATATGTAAGTTTGCAACATGCCTTGTGTTTATCAATCCCCATTGAAAAATAATATGGACAAGAGTAATTCAAGCTAACGAAACAAGATAGTAAGGAACAAACACAAACCTGAGTTGCTAGGTAAATATTGTTTAAGTGAGGAGGCCTTGCTTGCACGATTGCTCGATATGCATTTTTCCTTCCCTCAGTATTCTATGGTGATAAACAAGATAATTGGGAAAAGTAATTGGTTAGGCATGCAGAGACCTGTGATTTACAAGGTTGAAAAGATAAATATATCATAAGTAGAAAGGATTTTAGACACAAATACCCCAAAATCAAAGAAGAAGTTTGAACGGTCAACCATAAAGAGTTCCAGGGCGCTCCTTCTCAGGAGATATCTGAGAGAAACAAACAAAGAAATAGATCATCAGTCAAGTTACTAACCCTGGGAGGATAAAAATGAAACACGACTCATTCAGAAGGAGGAAAACTTAACAAAAAAAAAGCAATATCTGATTATGGTAAAGAACAATTGTCCTCCATGGGTAAGAGAAAGGTAATACTAGTAAAATATTCTGCTCATGTTTAAGCATGTATCTGCTGATGAACCAGGACTGGTTAGTGTTGGCTTTGTGGGCAATCAAAGTAGTTTCAAAATATTTTTTCAAACCGCCAGGGAGTGCATTTAACAATCAATTCAGATTTTCTTTACACGAAGATTTCATATCTTGGCCAGAGAAACATAAAAATCCTAAGTTATAAGCTAATAGATCATCTGAAAGATTCATAAAATGAATTAGTAAATAGGAATACATAAGCTAAACAGAATTTTGATGATGAAAAAGTTTACCTCCGGCTATAGATCTGATGAAGAGAAGACATTGGCCAACTACGATCCTTTTCTTGGTCATCTGATTGGGACCCATCTAAATGATCGGTCAGGCTTTCTCTGTTGTCAACAATAAAATTTATTCTCCGTGTTGTAATCTGAAAAGGCACAGCAGTTGTTATCAGCAACCAAAAATCCATACAAGAAACGCATGTTTGGGAAATATGAGCCATCTATAAATATCTACAGGCCACAATTCTTGACTTCTCTGGATTTCACTAATTTTTGTTGGTTATTCTCCTTTTTAATCTATCTTTTTGTGTCAGTTACTTGTTAAAAATCCAAGACAATCAGGGTGGTCGAACATACTTGAAAGGTTCCTTTCACAACCCTTAGTGGCCGGACCATAGATGTGGGAAACTCAAGAAGAATCCTTTCATCAAGTTCACTGGGAACAAAGCCAGGTGCTGCTGAAGAATCTCGGACCGCTTCATTCGAAGGTCGAGGATCACTAGTTCCTGCTGAAATTCTGGATGCATGCTCATGTGACCCAGATATCCTCTCTTCATCTTCCCTTCTATGTTCTTCAGCATTGCCTTTGACATCAAGATGATCACCCTCTCCATGTTCGTCATCTTCAAACGCTATTTCCATCGATATTACTTCAGCAGCAAGAACAGGAGGATTTGATGGAGAACCCTTGCTATTGTTATTACTTTTCGTGTCTGTCTGATCCTCATAGTTTGCTGCTGCCCCGAGATGATCAGTCCCGGAATAATTCCTCCTTATACATTGTCTCATCCTCGAAAAACTTTCCATAGAATCAAGTTTCCAGAAAACCTGCATGTTAATGATTTTACATCACCGAGAAACCTCTCAACATGTTCCAAATTTTAGAACAAAGAAAAAGTGGCTTACGCGTTCAGGACTGCATAACTCATCTCCGAAAGGCCCAAAAAAGCATCTGATCTCTGCCAGGTAACGAATTAGTTTGCGCCAACCACGACTTCCCAAGCATAGGCGATTTGCCACTATGATATCATCTTGCATACGCCTATCAATCTGGTGAGAAATGAACAAAAAAAAAGTGGGTCAGAGTATGCACCTTTCAAAAAGCAATAAAGTGTGACATACGCGGGAAAGCACACCTCTGATCTTTGCATGTTACGTGCTAAAGCGAAACTTGCAACAAGTACAGCAATAAATTTGTATGACAAAGCATTAAAATCTTTTCCATAAACTGATTTTGTATCCACTGGTTGGAGACATTCCATCCACGCCACTCCCATAGCTTCAGAACTGTTCCATCTCTGTAAACGCTCCATGTCACTGATATTTCTCCGCTGTGCAGATGTAGCCATTGCAACAGCGCTTAGACCTCTTCCTGAACCAATCTTTGCACTACGTTCAAGATCTCGTGCAGCTGCCAAAGCTGCCGCTTTTGCAGCAGCTTTATCTCTTGGTCGAGGTGGTGCATTGTTGTTCGGAGCCTCCATCGGTTTCTGGAAGCTTGAAAAGGTCTGAAGTTTGGCAGTCTTACGCTCAAGCATTGAAGAGTCTCGCCTAAGATGTGAAGGTGTAGGAGGTGGTGGTGCTTCCCAACCAGCTGCCCCCGCAGCTATCATCGCCAGAGCCATTGCAGCAGGCGGTGAAGCAAAAGCTGCAGCCCACTCCGGAGTAATCATAGAAAGAGCACCCTAGACAGACAGATTTGGATAGCGCAATTTAATAACTCGAGCAACAAAAAATCTGAACCTAACATAAACCACCATAAGAAATTTTATAAGGGCTGAAGCGGCATCTCAGCAGCTAGAAATATATTATGGCCATTCTACAAAATATATGATAGAAAAATACAATAGCAACTAAGGGAATGTAAAGAGCTTTCTGCTACCTCAAGGGGGAGTGCATCAGCAGCTAAGGCACGATCATCAACGACAAGGGGATTCATACCATCAGCAGTGGCAAGTTCAAGAATGCCAGCCAAAAGTGGTCGCCATCTCCGGAGGACTGCAACAAACGGTGGTAATATAGCCTCTATATACTGCTTACGAAGTGGTCTTCTGTCTCTGCTGATAGCATGCCATACCTACACAGATTTGTGCTGGAATCAGAAGTGAAGAACAACAAAAGAAAACAAGGACAGAATTTAAGATGAGAACATCATACTGCATGCCAATCTGAATTAGGGAAGATCTAACCTCAGAATAGAGAACACATGCAGTAACCAGTACTCTCTGCCTCTTAGAATCGGATATTGGCATGTTGAGTATAGGAGAGAGCACACTGTGAGATAAAAAAAAAAAAAAAAAAAAGGGTCAAACTTCTCCTGATAAACAGCAGAACCAGGCCAAATACCCATTGTGGAACTAAAAAATCAAGCGTTTGATAACATGTTTTGAAATTCTGTGCAGAGAAACATTCTATACTATATGGTACGTAGTCATCATCTTGAGTGATGATTGGGGACACAATTGAACTCAAGAGAATCATATAGTGTCAACTCCATATTACCAGGTTGCAAAAATGCTGACCTAACCATATATGGATATCAAATTGGCCAGGATGGGAGAAACAAAATTATGTCATTGAGTTTACCTCCACAATAAAGCTGATCGTGACTGTCGCATAGACATCTGAGAACCGCTATCTAACGACATAGAATTCCCTGTGGAGAGTTCAGAACTTAAATTTCTCCTCAACATATTATCTTCGCCATAGTCTTCTTCCCTCATAGACAAAAGCACCATTCGAAGCATGCATAAGAAAGGCTGATCACTGTCCAGCAACTGGTAGAGGGCTGACATCCCTCCCATCCCAGTACCAGATCCTCCACCTATTCCAAGGCCACCTCCGAGTCCAGACTCATCTAGCAGCAAAGCTTGAAGCATGGATACAGATTTTTTAACCAATGGAAGTTCAATCCAGTTTCCATGAGCATCTTTTTCCAAAGTAGATTTCCAAGAGTCTGAGCCACTGCCACCACCACCAAAAGAACTACTTTTAGATGGAAGGCCAACACCATACCACAATCGACTCCTGTACTTCCAACCCTCAGCCAAATCCATGGCACAGCTGCCATATGAAACAAAAGCACATGAAACAGATGCATAAGGCTCAGCTGCAGCAGCAGCAGTGAGGCGCTCCATTACGACTGCAGAAATCTGTCCACTTGCATCAGCCATTGAAGCGAGTACCTGAAAAAAAGAAGCAAATAACTTGAGTGTCCGTAACAAACAAAATACATGTTGTTTAAAATAACCCCAATAGTAAAATTAAATTTGACATTGAAAACGGCATACACATAAAGATACAATAAAAATAAAAAAAGGTATTAAACCAACATACAAAAAGACGAGTTAATCAGGACATAAGAGAAGCATGAACAGATCAACAGCATAAGAAAAAATAATGAAATTTATAAGCGTGAGTTCTTTAAAAGCAATTGATCATAATAAGAGAACAGCAGAAGCAAAATATAGGAAAGTCTGATTTAATGACATTAGACGTTTGAGAATATTTTCCACTTACATCTAAAGGAAGCTTCCCTGAATCACTTGACACTGAAGCGCGACTGCTAGAAACCTCTGATGATTCTCCAATTGCTGTCAGTGTGCTTGGACGATTTTTAAGGGGGTAACCAAGAGAAAGAGGAGACGGAGAAGAATCAACTGCATTTGTTGCACAAGTTTGTTTACTTTGTAACCGCAAATGATCTTCGACAAGCATCAAAATCACGATTGCATTTTCCACCAGAAAAACAGAAAGCTGAGCAGCATTTTCTGCTCCTGCCTTTGCATCTTTTGGTGCTAGACCCTCTGCAGCAACACCAGCAGCTGCTGCAGCAATAACTTGAGTCTGTTGATGGGAAAAAAGATTGTGTAGATAAAAATCTAATAGAGGCGAAAACACACACATGTTTGAAAGAGTAATATGAGAGCACTAAAAAGGCTTTAGAGCATTGTTTTCTTGCAAGCTTAAATAACCATTGAACACTACGACTTCTTTTATCAAAGGACATATATAGCCATTAAATAGCTCACTGAAAAGAGGTCTTTCCAGGAGAGGAACGGGTTGGCGATATATGGAACAATGGAAGGCATAAGAAAATCTTAATTTTGTTATCATCAATATAAGATAAAACAACAAAATGCAAGGAAAACAGAGTTACCTGAGCCTGGAGTTCTCTGGCAGCAAAGTCTAGCAATCCACCAAAAAGTCTTCTTTTGAAAATTGGTAATGACTCCTCGCGCCTTCAAAGAGTAGAAGATAAAAAAAAATTAACAGGATTTGCATACTTCTCAAAGCATATGGAGGAGATACTAGGGTAAAATAAGATCAGCAGGAGATATGACTCAAAACTACCATACCAATCTTCAGACAAAAATAGATAACCGTACAAAAGGCTTGAGAAGGTGAGAAATTCACAAGTGGCTCAGGAAAAATAAAGTCATTAAAAACGAGTGTGTGAAAAAGTGGTGAATAGGTACATGGAAATACCTAATTCTTTGCTCCCCAGTGCTAGAACCACCAACGATAGAAAGCCACTCTGCACAATGAATTGTGGACTCGATATCCTGTAAGAAGGAAATAGATGCCCCAAGTTATGTTAATTTAAAACACATGTAGTTTCAAGAGAGAGCAAAGGAGTAATTCACCGAGAGAAAACAAAAATTTACTTTCCAACCATCCTTCTGGCGCATTGAATGCTCCAACATTATGATCAAGAAGTTGTGAATCAGATCTTCTACCTCAGAAGAACCATCTGAAGCAGACTGCTTCCCTGCATCCTTCTGTGTCACAAAAGTCAGTAAAATTGGCAGTTGGCACATGCTTCTACAACTTACCAGTGTTGATTATTCAAAAGTTGCACAACATAATCATTCAGTAACAATACAACAACCATGAAGGAAGAGGTTTATTTCTAAGGTTGGATGGGTACCTCATAGTTCGAGATCAGTATCTCCAAGATCCACTCAGGCCACTCTTCCATTGTTGTCAGACTGCTCCTATTTTCCGGATGACTGCAAGCCAAAAAAAGAAGATCCTGACAAAAGAAAGAGCTGGTTCAGAAAGTACATTCAAATGTTCTGGACAAGTGAATGCTTTTTAAAAACAGTCCACAAAATAACGTTCCAGACAACTAATCCGAAGCTTTATAAGTTTTCATGACAGCTGTTTGGAGAACAAAGATGCTCACAATGATTCCTCGTATTGACATATATACTAACACATGTTTAATATGATCTCAAGCACATTTACAACGACACATATACCTGTAGTGCTCGGCTTTGTAAAGCCTTAGACGCAAAAGGTAGAGACCGCAGGAGGACTAACAAAAGTTGGGAATGTTCAAAACGATGGCCTGAATCATAAAAGTTGAGGCCATCTTCTGTTGACGAAGCATTAATCTGCAAGAAAACACCCGTGAGCGCAATTAAATTATAACCTCATGCTAAAATCTAAAAGAGTAATCAATTTATGCCGACAGATGGATGTGAACCTCACATCACAATAGATGTAGAATCACAACGGAAGTAGAAAATCATGATATTCAATATATGGTTAAATCAGAGAGCCCGCTTTGAGACCAACTTTCATCAAGTTTGTAGCAATACAAAAAACAAGTAGAAGGTTTGAAGCGAAAGAATCATGCAGCAACACACCAACACTTTCTATTTATCAGAGACACTATATGCTCCCTCTTCTTTCCACCCAAGTATTAGCAAATAGTACCACAGCAATCAGAAAAAACCTTATACACTTTTCAATCAGCTTGTCTATATATAAATTAAATAAAATGGGATATCAAGAACATGTCATACCGAGGCCCCGAGCAAAGTAGTATAGACATTGTCAGTCATCAGCCTGTTTGGAGCAGCTTGAAATGCTTTCAGTAAAGCGAACAGAAGCAATGCGACTTTATCATCAAACATTGTTCCACCGTTTTCATGGAGTCCGCTACCCAGGATGTTACTTGTCACATCAGAACGGCCCCCCAGATCAAATGTTAGGTGCCCACTAGAAATTAACGCACCAATCAATCTGATGATCCCAACCATAACGGCGTCGCAATTGTCAACATTGTACACGTTATTTCTTGCATTATCAGCACTTATCGAAAGACTTATACCACCAATTTCAGAAACAGATACTCTCTCAATATTTACAGCATTGGCGATAGAAACTGAGTCACTATCACAAACGGCAGGTGCAAATCCATACTCCTTTTCTTGGCGAACTGACTCTGGTTCATTCAGAGACCCTACATTATCACCCTTAACAGAATTTTCATCAGGACCAGGGGGGTCAAAGCCAATCTCATTATCGTGTAGATCGGAATCCAACTGTTTTACCGAACCAGACTCGTTGTTCTGACCCTTTTCACTTTGATCAGACGATGACCTTGATCCACTCTTACTCATAGCTAAAACATTATCCTCACCAGTTTTCGCTTCTCTCTGCAGCAGAACAAGAAATGTTTCTATCCCACCGGATGTTATAAATACCTCTGAAAACATCTGAGCTCTTGCAGCATTTGGCTGTACAACCAATCTATACATAAGGTGCAATACTCTCGCAACCTAAGAATAGGGAAAATATTGAACAATGTCAGACTGCAGGTATTTGCCAGTTATGTGGTCGCTGCCATTCTTTTATAACTATCAATACAAAAAAAGTACAATCAGTAGGATCATTTCTCTCTCAAAATGACCCACATTTCACAATGAAAAGCATTATAAAATAGTCAAGAATACTGTCGCCGGAACTATTTTCACGAGTAGTGATAATGCAAGTGAACTGCCAAAGATGCTAAGATGCTAGGAGTGGACTGCATAAATGAAAAGTTGGTGACTGATGACTTGGCATTGAATATGCAATTAACCTAAAATATTACAAGAGAAACAGATGTGATAATCATAAGAAGAACATGTACATCCAAGAAAAACAGTATTAAAATGGCAGTGTACAAAAAATAGGAAAAATAAACTTTGCGGTTGGCCACTAGATTATCTTACCTAAGAAAACCAATAAAGACCACAATAGAGCGACTGCTGGTGTTTAAAAAACCAGCATAGAAATTTTTTGCTTCCCATTTAGGTTATCTAATGGTGATAATTGAGAAACATGAAGCAAACGTCTTACCTGATTTGGCTGTGGACTGTCTATTACGAAACCAAGTAATCGACGGAGGTCATCAGCAGCTAAAGAAGGAGATGCTGCTCCCATTAGAAGTTCAATAATCACCAGAAGTTCATCAATCAGAGCATTAACTTCCCCCATTTGGCGCTTAATTCCGTCAAGAGGAAAAGTGGTCTCAGAATCCTTCTCAGAAATCATCCAATAGCATCTTCGACAGCCATCCAGAAGCAGCTGAATAGCATCAGCATCCCTCATAGCTGTTGCTTCAGTGAAAACCATATCCTGAAGGGATGACAATAACTTCTTTTGGAGTCCATAATTGCACAAGCTCCATATTTTCAAATCTAATAGCAGTGTACGAAAGAGTTGCACTTTAAGAACATGATTGATCTTTTGAGATTGGCAAAGCGATACAATGGCCGCAACTAGTTCCTCTTCCCCTACTCCGTCATGCTTATTATCAAGGGATGCAAGTGAATGTAGAAGATAACTCAGAATTCTGGCCAGAATCTCGGGCCCCTTAGTACGACACAACTCCTCATTGTTCCCAGGATGTTGAATAGCAACTGAGATAATTCTAAATACAGGTGCAGCAAGAGTAACTGTGGACAAAGACAATGGAAGATTTCCAGGACATGGCTCCAAGCTATTTTTATGCACATTGCTTACGGTCAGAGGAAGCAGAGACATAGGTCCTCCATAAGCTAGGGCCCAGAAGGACTCCACTGGCTTCATTCTTGTTGCAACATGGACTTGTCCAAGGACCTCAGCTGGTCGCCTTAGAGTGCCTTAACCAAGAAAAATACAAAGCAAAGCAAAAAGATTGTTCAAACTACAGCGAAAACTGAAAATGATTATTTCCCGTCTCCTAGCAGAGATAAAGAAGAATAAAGTGTGTACGTAGAACCAAAATGAAAGAACGGAAAATCGTTGACAGAGAGAAAGAGCAAAACAAAGTAGATAACAAATGCACCATGATAATCTGATAACATATAATAGAGCATATCAAGACCCATTAGATCATAATTTTTGTTTTTAAAGGGAGTAAAAGTATAGGCACCTGCTGCTCCAGAAAGTGAAGCATCTGGGCAAAACCGCCCACTTAGCAGACAAGGGTGGTAAAGCAGGTGGGTATATCCTCCAATCTCTGCATCCAAAAGACTACTTTCCTCTGCCCTACTACGTACATGGTCATTTGTAGCTAGCCAAGGAAGGCCTGCTCCATTGCCAAAACAAGGCAAAACATCTCCACCTCTAGAAGCCAAGCGTGCCATTCTTTCAGGACCAATCGGTTCCTTAAATATATAAACTGGTCCCATCTCCGCAAACAAAGGACATTGACGACGGCGACGTTGTAGACCAGCCATAGTAGGAGGAGGATTTGTACCAATGCAACAGAAAGAGAGGGGCTTGGATATACGAGGAAAATCAAAAGGACGTGATTCATACAAGGATCCATCAATATACAGCCGTAATTCACTCTCTGCTTTCCCTAGAAGTCCCTGCTTGCAGCTATGCTCGAGGCCAATAAAATACCAACATTGAGGCTTAAATGCATGAGTAAAATGCAGCGAAGACTTTCTTCCTTTCCCACTACCACTCTCAACCACTAGAAATTGAGCATGAAAATATGCTTCTATTCCCTGATTATCAGCGGACAAAAAGCTGAACAAACGTGGCATGTGAGCAGTACCCTCGCCAGCAAGCGCACTCGCAGCTGCTGCAGCTGACATTGCGGATGTTTTCCCTGACTTGGCTGCTGCGGCAGCAGCAATTGCAGCTGCTGCAGTTGCAGCATTTAATGTGTCAGCAAATGATTCAATATAAATCCATGTTGCAAAGGCATAGCCATTGGTAAAGGGCCACCGACTTTCTCCAGGACCAAGTAAGCCAGAGCTTTCACCATCAAATTCAAAAGTACAAGCAGGTCCCCTTGATTCCTTTCCAATCATTGCCTTCTCCAAAGCAAGCATCAACGGACTTGACCACGCTGTTGTAAGAGTTGTTTTTATAACATGAAGCCACCTATGTAAATCATCGACACTAAGGGAGTGCCCAGCTAAATGTTGAATGCATCGTAGCAAAACGGCAGCATCCCATTTCATATCAACGTCCTTGGAAATTATCTCATTCACTGATCGCAGCAAAACTCCTAATAACCCTGCTGTCGAACACATAGCTCTGTTTCTCGTGCATGACCGTAAAATAACAAGCAATCCCCGAACCATACGGGTCCTCGGAGACATAAAATTAACACTGTCACCTAAACCTGGAAGCCAAGGAATAAGCTCACCAGCAACAATTGCAGCACGAGAATTTAACATGACACTAGGAGGGTTGCTATCTTCATCCTCTTCAAAACTCTCAACTCCACCCATGGTGGCAATAAGTGAATCAACAACAAGGAAAGCAGTGGTCTCTGACTCCTCTCCAGAGCCAAAATTCTCGACACCGCAAACAACATTCTTTAGTTTGTCTAAGCTTTCAGGCTTCCCCATGATGGCTGAATCCACTAGATGGAGTAGTTCTGGTGAAACATTTGGAATTGTAGCCTTTGGTTTGGGCTTCTGCGGGGAATGAGCTGGGGAATATCCAGATTCTGGATGGTAGAAAGAATCCAGGTTAGTTGCAGACAGGGACGTCTTCATGGAATACGACGACTCTCTCTCTGGCCCAGGGCTCGAGAGTCGGTCACTCTGCACATCATCCATCGGCATCAAATCATAAACCTCCTGAGTCTTGGATAAGTGATAAGTAACTCCTTCGTTGCCACCAAATGACGACCTCCCAAGATCAGAATTTGAAGTGCTTCCAGGTTCCTTAACATCACCCTGAGATTCATTTGCAGCCTTTTCCTGATCTCCCAGAGAAACTTGTTCAAAATCATCATCCTTAAATACTCTATCAATTGAACTGATCCCTTGTAAACCTGTATCATCCTTAGCATTAAAACCAGAATCCCTTATATCAAATGCCTCTATCCTATTCTGCTCAGGAAGATGAACAGAAGCTTCTGCGAGCTTTCTCTCATCATCTTCTTCCATTTATCAACTTACACTCATTCACAGACCTGTTGTACATCCAATTAAGTAAAAAGTTTAAGCTTGTGACACAAATACATCGACACTGATAGAGATGAGTAAGAGCAATGTACGAAACAAAAATTCGTTTACTCACTATGATATACTCACATAGATCTACTAAAGCAACATATACACAACATGAAAAACAAAAATTCGTGCAAATCACAGAACATTTGAGATCTCTGTGCCTTAGGCATATGCAGATCTTAAAGAGGATTTCGAAATTCGTATAATTCGCGTACATCAACGGAAACAGGAACCCAATAGAGAACTCTTAAACGATAAATATGCTAAAACAAATCAATGTGGAAAGAGAATACGCACAGATCGGACCGGAGAGATGTTCAGATATGAATCAATGAAAGCAAATCGGAAGCAACTGAGATAGACTAACAAATCTGGACGGATTCTCTATCTTACGGCGGCGCAACGAAACGGAGAAATGTAAAAGAGATTCAATACGACGAAGAAAGTAAAGAGAGAGAGGAGACGATCGGAGAAAGACTAGCGAAGGGAGGCGACTTGGGCGCGCGGGAGAGAGAGAGAGAGAGGGGAAGAAAGAGGAGAGAGAGATTGAGGATTTTTACTGATTTAGGATTTAGCAAACATAAAAGTCAATTAACATTAAATTTTTACATAATTTCATTATCACGATACGTATGATTCATTTCAAAATCTTACTTTTAAAGTCCTTAAACAAAAACATTTATTACTAGAGAGAAAAACAAATTAAACTTTTTCTTCTAATCTAATAAACCATTAATCATAGTATTTGTTTTGGTGAAAGCCATTGGTGTGGTGGTTACACTTACACCAAACAACATAAACCCAGCTCATCTGTAAAAAACCATTAATAGATTTTTTAAGTTGGTAGTAATTTATGGGCTTTTTATTGAGCTACAAATATTATCCAGGCCCAATACCAATATGGATACCTTGACTTCATCAAGCCCTAGCCACCTCATGGGAAGAAATTGACAACAAAGCGGTTCAGAATCGAGATGATTTTCGTTTTATTTTGATCATAAGGTCAATACTTATATGGTTTTTGTGGAGTTATTATGTTCATACCAAAAAAAATAATATATATATTGTTAATCAATCACAATAGTTATAGTATTATGCTGACTTTTCATCAACTAAAGAAGTAGCTAAGAAATCGTAAATGTTTTTAAGCTTATGACTTAGAACAATGATTTTATTCGTAGTAGTTGTATGACTCGTACTATCCACAACTTACACTACTAAAAGTAATATAAATTCAAGAGTCCAAGATCATTTCTTTTATTATAAACTAGATAATTGAAGAATCGGATAATGATTATTCATTAAGCATTATCCATCTTATCTTATCATTGTAATGACTTCCTCATGAAGTTATGTTTGCCCACTTAGTATGTACATAAATAAAGCTTGTACGAGTGAAGTTAATAAGAGGTAGAAGGGGAACATAGTTCTCTCTCTCTTGATTGTCTCCTCTCTTCCACTTTTAATCTTTCTTCATTATAGTATAGAATATTTACATATATATATATATATATAATACAAACACATACACATATGTTATACAAATCTCACCTCATAATATATAGTTTATAACATCTTTAACATTTTCAATCCTTAGCCACTTTATGACTATAAGAGAGCGTTTGAGATCATTATTATTGTTTTATTTTGACCACAAGGTCAATAGTAATATGGTTTGTGAGATCATTATTCATACAATAAAATTGCAATACATATCAGCATTAATTATTAACCCAAAACATAACCATTATAAATGGTTAATTAATGGCGCATTTTCTTGACAGGAATGGCATGCAACGGATTAGTCTTGTGCAAGGTAATACCAAACGTCTCGTCCATGTCCAAGTCCTCCGGAACGACACCGTTTGGAAGCTTCCAGTCAAAGGAATAAAGAAGAGAAGCAAGCATAAGAGAGATTGTCTTCAAAGCCAAAGGCATTCCCGGGCATACTCTGCGTCCGGCTCCAAACGGTATAAGCTCATAATCTCTACCTTTCACATCAATCTCTTTCCCTAAAAACCTCTCTGGCTCAAACCGCAACGGATTCTCCCACGTACTCGGGTCTCGTCCTATAGCCCAAACGTTCACCAAAACCTGAGTGTCTTGACGCACAAGGAATCCAAGAATCTCTACATCGGTCTCAGCTTTTCGCGGGATGAGAAGCGGAGCAGCTGGATGCAAACGGAAAGTTTCTTTCACAACCGCTTGTAAATACGGCATTCCTGATATGTCAGACTCTTGAACGACGCCGTTTTGGCCTACCACACGATCGATCTCGGCCTGAGCTTTTGCCATTGTTTTAGGGTTTCGAAGTAACTCTGCCATTGCCCATTCCGCGGTACTAGAGCTAGTATCCGTGCCTGCCGTGAACATATCCTGATATATATATATATATATATATATATATATATATATATATATATAATCGCATATTAGTAATTAAAGCCGACATTTTGGATCCATATATAGAAATTTACATAGCTTTCAATATGTCTTTATATAAACAGTGATTTAACAGAGAAACCAACCATTCCATTACATTATAATTAAATCTTGATTATTTTGCAAGAAGGTAGCACTTACCAAGAGAAGGTGTTTAATATCGTTTATGTCGAGCTCTGATCCACCCCCTAAGGTGAGATCGAGAATCGTATCCACGAAATCTCTGCTCGAGACATCTTTAATGTTATTCCGCAATGATTTTTCCGCAGTTTTAGCATCGATAAACTCTAGGAAAACCTTAAACAACCCCTCTGCAAAAGCTTTCATCTTCTTCCTATTACCTTGCAGATCAAGAAACTCTAGAAACGGGAAGAAGTTAGCAAGGTCTGGGTCCCCAGCAGCTTCCATGCCTGAAATCATCAAGTCTTTAAACACACTGGACTTAACCGAATCATAGCTAACGATATCGACCGAAAACAGAATGTTCGATATGATATTAAGAACTGTGATGAAAGATGCACGAGAAATATCAACAGCTTCTTCTCTCTCGCTGCTTTCATTCATGAAGCTCACAAGCTCTTGCACCTTCTTCATTCGCAGAGCTCTAGTGGCTTCTATACGCTGTGCCGAGAACAGGTGAGTCACCGACAATTTTCTCAACAGTCTGAAACAAAACAGAACAGCGATTAAAAAAATAAAAATATTGAAAAATATGAGAAAGAAAAAAAATGAGTCTCTCATTTGAAACACTCTCTACAACATTTGAGAGACTTATTTAACACATGTCTTCATATGGTTGGTTCAAAATTTTATTATACTTTAAATTTTAAATAAATAATTAAACTATACTACAATGTATTATCATAATATATATGAGACTTCTTGAGTTTCTAATAATTAAATTTAAAGATGAATAATTTATTATTTATGTTTTAAAAAACAACTATTTTTTTGTAAATATGGAATATTATTTGTCTTGAAATTATTATTATATCTACATTATAAATTACTAGATTAAGGACTCGTATATATGCGGGTTCTATAATTTGATCTCTTATAAATCTATGAAAAATAAAATCGAATTGTACAAAAACAATTAGATTACCCGTTAATAAAATAAAAGTGAGAACGTTGTTCTAAAATCACTAATTGAGAAGTTTAACATTTATTTATTAATTTTGAGGCTTTTGTTATTTGATTTAGAATAAATTAATCACATATTTTTAAATGATTAGTTTTTGGGACATTTGCAAAAATGCCACTTTTTGTGTCCACATTTTCAAAAATGCTATTTTTGGTGTCCATTTGCAAAAATGCCACTAATTATGATTTTTTTAAAGCCTAAATCTTAAAATTCTAAACTCTAAAAAATCTTTTGACCCCTAAAAACCCTTAAACTTTCAAAACTAAACCTAATACAACATAGTTAACCCAAACATAAATGATATAACGAATAAATAATTTTTAAAAAGTGGCATTTTTGTAAAGATTGTAAAAATGTGGCATTTTTGTAAAGTGGCACTTAAAAAGTGGCATTTTTTGAAATTTCTCTTAGTTGTTTTTCATATTCATATTTAAATTAGATGTGTTTTTTATTTCATTTTACTACTCAAATATCTATTTTATTAAATAATAAATTTATTTTCATAGTTGTATTTAAACTACTTTTACCCTCTGCATATTTATAACCTTCATAAAACAAATCAAACATGGAAAAAAAAAAACAGAAGACAAACGGAACAATTGTAAAAGTGCTATTTTTGGTGTGTACATTTTCAAAAATGTCACTATAGGTTGTCCATTTGCAAATTTGCTATTAATTATGAAATTTTAAATTTTAAATCTTAAAATTCTAAATCTTAAAATATGGTTTGATCTCTAACAATAAAACCCTCAAAACTAAATCATAATACAACATAATTAGCTCAAACATAAATAATATAATGAGTAAATAATTTTGAAAGAATGACATTTTGTAAAGATTTTGAAAAAGTGATATTTTTATGAATTTTCAAATAATTAGATTTTTCTAATCCTATTTAAATTCGGTTTGTTTTTCACTATTTTAAAAATAAATAAATAAATATTTTGACATGTAGCTAAATCTTATCAAAATCAATTATTTTACACTTATATACACGTACCAAAATCTGGTCGACCGACTTGACATGTGTCACGATCATGATAAATTTATTACCATATTTTTATTTGAACTATTATTACGCTTTAAATATTTTATAACCCGCATAAAAAAATCAAACACGAAAAAATTAGTTCACCCCCATGATGTAATAAAATAAAATTGATTATCTCAAAACAAAACTTCTATAACTATCAACTATTTATTTATATTACAGTCGTATTTTATTTCTTTTATTATTTTCTTTTCAATTAAACTATATCACATATTTCTAAATAATTAAATTTTTTAATCCTATCTAAAATAGATTAAGATTTTCCGAATCTTATTTAAATTAGGTTGATTTTATACTATTTTATAAATAAATATAAATAGATAAATCTTTTGACATATTGTTAAATCTAATAAAAAATAATAGTTTTACATTTGTATACACTTGTCAAAATCTTATTAACCGACTTGACACATGTCACGATCATGTTAATTACAATGTTTGACACATCAAACTTTATATAATAAGATTATTAATGTTTTTATGTTTAAAGACTAATTATTATGTTTTTATGTTTAAAGACTAATTATTATGTCTACTTTATAAATAAATAAAAAACACAACACTTCAGTACAAACAATCATTTGAAAATTGTAAAGCAACGGTGGAGACTCTTCCAAGAGTTTATAACAAATATTATATTAACTAAATTATATAGTTAATTAGAAGAATTGAACCAATCATAAGTTCTAAAAAAATCTGTTTTGTGGGAGAATTGATTTTCCTTCTCTCTTTTTTTTTTACATTTTTTTTTTTAATATTTAGAAAGTTGAGGAGAAATCCCCATCGGAAGTGTCCTTAGGTTTGGTTTATAATATATGTACCTACTAATGTAGTAGTAGTGGTTTTGTTTAAATATAAAATATTTTGTTTAAATAAATACAAATACAACTAAAATTAAAAAATACCTCTGTGTTTATACTTTACAACTAATAGTAATATGATTGTGTTAAAAATTGTAAATAATAATTTAACTTGTTAAACAACGTATATATATATAACTATTTTTAAAAAACATTCCGTGCTTTAGTAACAAACCTTATACTATATGAAAAGTAAAATATCATAGAAATATTAAAATCTTTATTAATTATACCTCCAACGATCCGATGACGGAGGAAGCCAGGAGACGGAATACTTGTGGTGATTGATGGATCGTATCGAGCTATTGAACTTACGGACGGACAAAATTTGGTCGTGTGTTCTTAAAACCTCTCTTGCAGCTTCTGGTGAAGCTATGACCACTGAGTTTAAACACCCAAGTTTAAGACTCATGACTGGCCCATATGTTTTCGAGAGGTCGGCGAATGACTGATGCGGGTTTTTGCCGACTTGGTGAATATTTCCGATGATCGGTAACCGTGGAGGTCCAGGAGGTAGCCCGGATCTGTATCGTGATTTTGCAGTGGTGAAGATAAGCAAACATGACAAGATAGAGCAAAAGAGGAGGAACAGAGCTTGTCCTGAAATGATATCCATGTGTTCTCTCAAATGATAGAAAACTACACAAAGTTATCTAATTAGTAATATAAGAAATCCCATGTGAGATATCCACCATTGAGGATACTCTAAGATTTTATAGAAAAACAAAACTACTAGTTCTAAATTACAAACACAAATACTTGTTTTCAAAATTTTAGTTGTACTTGTACTTTTCAAAAAAAAAAAATATACACACAATGTATACTTCGTTATAGAAATAGAAAACTACACAAAGTTATCTAAATAATATACACACAATGAAAAAAAAAAAATACACATAATGTATACTTTTGTTGTTGACGAAATTAATTGCGTTTAAAATCCACCGAATGAATTTTCTACGAGTTATATACACATAATGCTGTGGACGAAAATAATTGCCTATAAGTTCCACCGAGTGAATTTTCTGAGTGGGGATCACTTTGTGATAAATATTGTTTTTCAAAGGCCCTACTTCGTTTTGAAAAAGTCTTATCACAAACTGATATCCTTTTCAAAACAAAAAAAAAAACTGATACAAGATAATTAAAAGTCACGAAAAAGGTGTAAAGAGTCGTTGTTGACTTGTTCAGCCAAATTTTTAACCAACTGATCAATGCTAGTTATTAAATTAGGATGTTAAGTGATTTTTTTATTATAAATTGTGTTGTATCAATTAGAATTTCACATTTTTTTAGTTTTAAATTTATTATATAATTAATGAGTTTTCTTTCCATTTATAGTGTTTACATAGGTAAAACTATTTTTTAAAATATTTAAGGTTTAAAATGTTCATTTAATATACACCAAATGATATTTATTTGTTTTTATAACTAATAAAAAATTAAATTAAAATAAAAACGTGAAAGACTAAAAAGATGAATCAAAATAAAAGAATAAATCTAACACTATACAAAATTTTATTTGTAATAATAATGTGAATTTACTTTTACGACATATTAAAAAAAAACTCAAATTAATGTGTTTCTAAATTTATAGTTCAAACAATTAGTAAAAATCAACTGACTTAACCATATGTTATCTAAAATATGAAAAGAAAAAGAATATTTTCTATATTATTTTTAAGATCTATATATTTCATGAAATATGAAAAGTTTTTTTTTATTAAAAGATTTTGTAACTCAATAAAAAAAGAAATCTTACATTCAATCCAACTTTATTTATTTTAGAACAACACATTAAACTTAAAAATTATCTTAATATTTTTATTTATCAACCTATGATGAAGAGAAAGGTTAAACAAATAGTATCATAAAATCTCAAATATTTCTATATGATGAACAAAAATCAAAATATATATAAACTCACGAGACCGAGATAAATTACAAAAAGTAATGATAAGTAATCATACTATAAAAATAGAGTAAAAAATTATTGATAAATTTTATATTCTAAATCATAATTGGTTATTTAGATAATATGATTTATATAATGGTCACACATATATACGTTAATTTTTTTTTAAAACTAAATTAATGAGAACTATCAATATCGAAGTCATTGGTAATCACTTCATATATTTAAGCATTATTAATACTAAATCATAAAATCAATCTATTCTATTTTAAATCAAATATTACTTTGTAACTAAAAAGAATTAGTTGTTTTACCATACATAAGTACTAAACTACTAAATAAATAAAATTATTAAATTTAATAAGCTGTAAAACAAATATACGCACGAATGCACGGGTTATATCCTAGTCTCTAAAATTAAGACATTTTATTAAGGTTTTAAAGTGTTTTGTGTATTATTTAATTGTTTTTAACTTTTTAGAAACTCATTAAAATTCAGTTAATAACTATCATAGATTATGCTCTAAGGAATGAAATCATTACGGTAAGTTAAAAACAAAAAGGTATCGTAAATGTTGCGAGCTTGTTCCATTCTGGTTGGAGGATTTTTTTGCTCTAGAGGGTTCCTCTTCACCCTCGTAACCTTTTGTGACCTATGGCTTTATGATTGTCTTGGATTTTGATTATGGTCATGTATATTGTTTGTAACTAACTCAACTCCTTTATAATATATTCTATTTCCAGTGGAGAAACAAAAAAAATGTTTCGAGCTTGTTTAGCCGTCCCAATAATTTCAAAATGACAAAAATATACATGTAATTCAAAGCCGGAGCCGGTAGTCGTATGATTCCGTATCCAAATCAAATATACGTTCACTAAAATATAACATCAAATTTTTATTCAAATACGGAAATAAATTATTTTTTTGATGGAAGGTAACTAACAAATAATCATATTTTCACAGAAACCTTTTAACTTGAAATGATTTTTTTTATTATTAAATAGTGTCACAAATTATATAGTTCGTACTAAACAAAAAGTAATGTAACAATGTTAGTTAATGACGCGTTTCTTGACTGGAACGGCATGTAACGGATTAGTCTTATGCAATGTGAGACCAAAGCTCTCGTCCATGTCCAAATCCTCAGAAACGACGCCGTTCGGGAGCTTCCAGTCAAAGGAATAAAGAAGAGAAGCAAGCATGAGAGGCACTGTCTTCACAGCCAAAGGCAATCCCGGACAAAGTCTCCGTCCGGCTCCAAACGGTGTAAGCTCATAATTTCTACCTTTCACATCAATCTCTTTCCCTAAAAACCTCTCTGGCTCGAACCGGTCCGGATTCTCCCACGTACCCGGGTCTCGTCCAACGGCCCACACGTTCACAACAACCTGAGTGTTTTTAGGCACAAGAAATCCTAAAATCTCCACGTCAATTTCCGCTTTTCGCGGGAGGAGAAGTGGAGCAGCTGGATGCAAACGGAATGTTTCTTTAACTACAGCTTGTAAATATGGCAATTCCGAGATATCGGACTCTTGCACGCCGTTTAGGCCTATCACACGATCGATCTCTTCTTGAACTTTCGTCATCTTCTTTGGGTTTCGAAGTAATTCTGCCAATGCCCATTCCACGGTACTAGAGTTTGTGTCCGTGCCGGCTGCAAACAGGTCCTGATACATGTAAGCACATATTACATCGTTAAACTTGGACATATAATATAGATTTCCGATTATATCAAACACATAAATTTGTACTTCATTTTACATGTTTTTTATAAAAAAAACAAAATCACGTTTAGAAAGGTATATTTCCCATAAAACAGAGTTTTTTCGGTTTACATGTATAATTTTCAGAAGTGTTTTGTTCGACCACAAAATATTATGATCTCATTAAGACATCAAATACAAAAAAAGATAACCTGTACACATGTAAAATTAAACGTTAACAAAAAACAAAAAGATAATTGAGGTCATATACATGTGTAAAAATAGTAGATTAACACATGCCATAAACTTTGATTGTATCGATCGAATTGGTGAGCTGGAATATGAAGACTGGCAGAAGTTTGTATCTCAAAACTAATTTGCACCTAGTTGATTATCATCAATCTTGATCATGGTTATGTTCGATCTTTATCAGTATGATCATATTAGGCAATCTAAGCTAATTAAGACGACTTACGAGGAGAAGGTGTTCGATCTCGAGAACGTTGAGTTCTGCTTCATGTCCTTGATTGAGATCAATAAGCGCATCCACGAAATTGCGGCTCAAAACATCCTTATCGTTTGTTCGAGATGAGTTTTCCTTGATCCTAGCATCATAAATCCCTCGGAAAACCCTAAACAACTTCTCCGAGCAGTCCTTCATCTTCTTTCTATTACCTTGCAGGTCAAGAAACCTCATAAATGGGAAATAGTTAGCAAGGTCTGGCTCTCCGATAGAGTCCATGACACCAGTCACCATGTCCTGAAAGACACTGGACTTCCTCGAGTCGTAGTTACCGAAGTCGACTGAAAACAGAACATTCGAAATGATATTGAGGGCTGTGACGAAGGATGCACGAGAAATATCAACAACTTCTTCTCTCTCACAACTTTCATTCATGAAGTTGATAAGCTCTTGCATCTTCTTCATCCTCAGAGGTTTTGTGGCCTCGACACGCTGCGGTGAGAACAACTGAGTCACTGATAGTTTCCTCAACAGCCTGGAGAACATAACATAAATAGGGTTACAATTAGAAGATATACTATGTTATGGTTCCAACTCACAACCAATTGGCGACCATGTTTCTAATATATCACTTCAAGTTTCTGTCCACTTCCGATATGAGATATTATTACCAATTAAAAACAACTCAAGCACGGTTAGGTTAAACCAGTTAGAGAGGGTATTCTTTCCAATTGGGAGGAATGTTTTGCAATTTGTGGACCTATACCACAAGTATCATCTAGTTTCGGGATTTTGAAGATCATCATTGGTAACACTTTGGAACTTCCTAGTTCGTTCAAAGAGAAATCATTGAAAAAGAATAATCAGAATAAGTTACCTCCAACGAGGAGATGACGGATGAAGCCATGCCATGGAAAAATCATGATGATTGATGGATCGTATCGCTTCATTGAAGTACCGGCCCGACAAGATTTGGTCGTGTGTTCTTAGAACCTCTCTTGCAGCTTCCGGTGAAGCTATAACCACTGAGTTTAAACACCCAAGCTTAAGACTCATGACTGGTCCATATGTTTTTGAGAGGTCGGCGAATGATCGGTGTGGGTTCTTTCCGACAAGGTGAATGTTTCCGATGATGGGTAATCGTGGAGGTCCCGGAGGAAGCGTGGCAGCGCCGCGAGAGCTCCCTCGGGATCTTGCGGTGATGAAGATAAAGAAACATGATAAGATAAAGCAGAAGAAGAGAAACATAGCTTGTCCTGCTGAGATGATGTCCATCTGTGTTTCTCAAGTAATACAACACTACACAAAACTAATTAATATATAGGGATACTCAAAGTTGACCAATTGGACCTTTTTTCCTTTTTGACATATGTACTTTTATTTATATTGCATGTCCAAAATATCTATATATCCACCGTTGATCGGCCCCAAATTCTTGCTAATAGACCTCAATTGTCAATAAAAAGTCAAAAAAAATTGCGCCGAGATTGACCGATCACAATTTATACGTACACGTAAAGCCGGCGTAAACAATAGTTATGAATTCGTGTAAGTTTTTTTTTACCGTAGAAATTTCGAACTTATAAACTATAATTTTGGTTTAGGAACTAGTTATTGATAATATGCTTTTACGACATAAATTACTCCTTAAAAATAAATTAAATTAAAATCTAAAGAACAACTAAACTAAAATCTACTTAGTAAAATCATATATGTTTTGAGCTAGAGTATAAAAGCTTATATTATTGTAATTACTAATTTGTAAAACCTGTTTGTATAGTGACAAAACAATTGTGTTTATTGTATATATATTTTTGCTAAATATATTCCTATCTAATTGAACATAAAAATGTATAAACAAAGTATCATTTATCTCAAAAAATAAACTTTTGTCCGACTCAGGCTTTTTGAATGGGGAGGCAAAAGGTGGTTTGGTCTTGTGCAACGTATCACACCAAAAAAGTTGGTCCATGTTTGGGACCACGTTGTTTTATCTTCGTTATTACTAATAGTGTATTAGAGGACAAACGACAGGTTGATCGACGACATTTATATCATATTTAGGTGATCTCATTTTCTTGGAGATGTTGGATATGTACACTCGTCTTTTATTAGAATGACAAAGACACAATAATGTAAAATCGCAATTAAATAGTTTATATATTGTTATTTTTTATTTTTATTTTCTTATAAATCCTAACATAAACTTATCTATTTATAGAGTTCCATTGTGTATATATTTAATTTATATATATATTAATATTATTTTTATTTGATATTAATTGAATTTGATACAATAATATGAAAGTAGTAATATTTTAGTTAATAGAATTATAGTAATATATTAAATAATCGGTTGTGATGGCTCTCCCAGTTTATGCAATGTCTTGCTTTCGTCTGTCTAAAACTCAATGTCAACAGATTACGAGTGCTATGTCCAGTTCTGGTGGAATGCTTGTAGTGAGAAACATAAAATTATCGACGAGATTTTGATACGTAAGCAATATTATAACTCACGAAATCATGACATGCGTCCAATATTGATTAGATGATGATATGTGTTAAACTTAAAATTAATTAAGAAAATGTAAAATTAAAAAATGGAAAACGAACAAAATAATTGTTAAGCAACTAACCAAATAGTAAAAAAAATATCTCAAATAGCTAGGAAAAAAAGAATTATAATAGATTAAATAAATTATAAAAATAAAATTAGCATGGAAAATAGAGAGACTATAAACAGATAAAAAAATTGAGAGAAAATTGAAATTTTAATTAACAAAAAAAATGAATGATAAGATAAAAGAAATTTTATAAACTGAAAAACAAAAAAGTATAAAGAATATAGAAATCTCAATGTTAAAGTTTATATGCACAAACATACCAAAAACAAAACAAATCTATAAACATATTTACTTTGTAAACATAGTTATAGAATATTACACAAAAAATAGTTTTTTTTGCATTTTCTTATTAATTAGAATATGATTTTTTTATTATTATTATTATGGAGTGAAATCAAGTTACTTAGAGCATGATTATGGGTGGGTAATAGGGGTAAATATAGTGAGTTTTTAATATTATAAAATTCATATATTTACTTATCCCATATTTGAGTTTCTAATTTTAGAATCTATATTACCCATATTTAGTGGGGTAATATAACATTTTTCTCTATCTCTCTCCTCTCTTTCTCTCTCTTCATCAATCCCAATACAATTAATATTATAAAATTTATATATTTACTCAAACATATTTATTATGTATAATCATGCTCTTATAGCGGAAGAAAGGCAATTACGATTTTTGAGAAAGTTCTTGTTCTTGTCTGTCTTTGAAAACCTACTTTATTTTTGTGTGAGTTTCGTATTGAGTTAGAGTGGAACATTTCATTTGGTAATGACAAATTTTATGTTACTTCAAGAGCATATTTTGTAGGTTTGTTAAGTTTAAATGGGGTTAAGGCTCTAAGATATTTTGCCAAAAACATCACTGGTACAAATCTTACGATCCACATTTTATTTTGTTTTTACAAAGATCTTTACTAAACCCCAAAACATATTCAAGAATTCTAAATCTTCCAAAATATCAAGACCGACTCTTCGAAAAAACGTAAACAATTTGTTATGAAGTTGTCTATGTTTTGAGCTAAAGTACAAAAAGGCTTATATTATTGTAGATTCCCTTTTGTAGCATAATGACAAAAAAAAATTATTGTAGATAGATATTCGTATCCAAATAAACACCAAAATGTATAAACAAATATCATTTATTTACGTCAACAATTTTTCGTCTGATAGGCTTTTTTGAATGGGAAGCCAAAGCGTGTGGTTAGGTATTGTGCAACGCAACAACCAAAAACTTCTTTTAGCAAAAAAAAAAAAGAAAAAAAAAAACCAAAAACCAAAAACTTGGGTCCATGTTCGGGACCACGTTGTTTATCTTCATATATTCGTTATTGCTAAATTCTAATAATGCACCCATGAGATCTTAAACGACAGGTCGATTCATATATAAGTCATATTCAAGCGATCTTTTCTTCTTGGAAATGTTAGATACGTACACTCATTTAGTCAATTTTTTTATTCCAAGACAAATGCATGTTAAAATGAAGTTACTCATAGCGGAAGAAAATCGGTTACAAATTTCGCAAAATTTCTTGTCCTTCGAAATCCCCCTGCACCGTACAATTTATTGTTATATGATTACATCCCTCCGGTTTGATTCAAAAAAAAAATTTCGCACATTTCTAATGGGAACAGGTTCATTTAAATAAACCCAAACCGAAAGTGTAGTTCTTATTTAACATGAAAATTTAGTCAAAGATTAGTTAACAGGAAAAAGAAAGGTTAGTGAGCTCATTCTTTCTGAACCTCGAAGATGGAATCTAGAACTTTTGGAGCAGAGTTTTTTGACCAGAGGACATATCAGAAATTTTGAACTATACTTCTTCAGGCGACTACACCGTAAAATCTGGGTATTGGTTCAGTACACATGTTCTTGATAATGATGTTGTGCCGGCGCTAGGTGATCCTCATTTTAAAGAAGCAAATTGGAAATTCAATATTGCTCCGAAAATTCAACATTTCCTTTGGCGAATACTCTCTGAAGCATTGGCTGTTGGTAAGATTCTAAAGCAAAGAGGTATTATCAGAGATGCCCAATGTCGAAGATGTGGTAAAAAAGAGGAAACAATTGATCACCTTTTCTTCAATTGTGAATATGCTCAAGCTATTTGGGGAAGTTTCAACATATTGAATCCGAGACTACAAGACCCATCAATTTTGTTTTCCGACAAATTCAAGACTATCATTGATGGTTACAATGACCTCTCTGGATTTTGTGGAGAATATGGAAAAGTGGGAATCTTCTTGTTTATCAAAAACATGATAGTTTTTGGCAATAAGATTGTCAAGAAGCAAGAGGGTGGTTAGCATGTAATCAAGAGAAGTTTAAGAGAAACACATCGACTTCAAGGGATTTCCGAAATATATCTCACTGGAAAAGACCAAAACAAGGTTTTGTTAAATGCAATTATGATTGCAGATTTAAGAAAAATGGAACTTCATCTGGAATGGCTCGGATAATTCGCGATTCAAAGGGCTTTCTTCTTGAAGCATGTCAGAGTATGGGACGAGTTTGTGACACAGTTCTTGAAGCAGAGTTACAGACCCTTTTAATGATGTCTCAACATGCTTGGATTTGAGGCTATAAGAAGATTATTTTCGAAGGTGATAATAAGACAACATGTGCTCTTATCAATGGAAGGGAAAATAATTTTGGACTTTACAATTGGATTTGTGAAATACAAAATTGGCAACAACGATTCGAGTCATCAGAAGTTGAATGGGTTTCCAGAGATAGTATTACTTTAGCTAAGAATATCTCACAATCTCAAGTGTTCATGTCTTATTTTTATATTCTTCGATACCTTGTAATGGCCGTACACAATGATCTCATATATCATCAATAGAATGAAAGCTTTTATGTGTTAAAAAAAAAAATTGTGTCTCTCTGCCTAGTCATTAAGTTGATGGGACCAATTGGTGTTTATATATGTTCATTGACAAAACAAAATGTCTGATACAGAAACGTTAATTGATTTTGAAAATCTAAATATGGATTCCATTTTTTTTTGAAAAAAAAAAAAGACAAATTCAACAACTGTGAACAGAGCGTTTGAGATGATTTTTGTTTATTTATTTAAATCACAAGGTCATTAATTATTCGGTTTGTGAAAATATATTCGTACATAATAATTAAACATATACGAAATTTGCTAATTAACGACACTTTTCTTGACGGGAACGGCATGTAACGGATTGGTCTTGTGTAATGAGATACCGAAAGTCTCGTCCATGTCCAAATCCTCCGGAACGAGGCCGTTTGGAAGCTTCCAATTACAAGAATACAGAAGAGAAGCAAGAATAAGAGGCACTGTCTTCAAAGCCAAAGGCAATCCTGGACAAATTCTGCGTCCGGCTCCGAACGGTGTAAGCTCATAATCTCTTCCTTTCACATCAATCACTTTCCCCAAAAACCTCTCTGGCTCGAACCGGATCGGATTCTCCCACACGTTCGGATCTCGCCCTATTGCCCATACGTTCACAAGAACTTGAGTTTCTTTAGGCACAAGGTATCCAAGAACCTCCACGTCAGCTTCTGCTTTGTGTGGGACTAGAAGAGGAGTAACCGGATGTAACCGGAAAGTTTCTTTCACAACCGCTTGTAGATACGGCATCTCTGAGATATCAGACTCTTCAACAACACCTTTTTCACCAATCACGCGATGGATCTCGGCTTGAGCTTTTGCCAGTGTTTTAGGGTTTCGAAGTAACTCTGCCATTGCCCATTCCACGGTAGCAGAGTTTGTGTCTGTGCCCGCAATAAACAGGTCCTGGTACACAAGTACAGACGATACATTATCGTTTTGGTTATGTCCCTTTCGTTTAAATGTTATTTCATATGGTTATCATTTTGGTTATATGGTAAGACTTACATAGAGAAGGTGTTCGATATCATTAATGTTGAGCTCTGCTTCATCTGCTTGGATGAGATCAATAAGGGTATCCACGAAATCATTGTTCGAGTTATTTCGCAATGATTTTTCCGCAATTTTAGCATCAATGAACCCACGGAAAATCTTAAACAACCTCTCCGAACAGACCTTCATCTTCTTAATATTACCTTGCAGATCAAGAAACCTAAGAAACGGGAAGAAGTTAGCAAGGTCTGGGACCCCGACAGCTTCCATGACACCATTCACCGAGTCCTGCAATCCGCTGGACTTTTTTGATTCGTAGGTACCGAGATCTACGGAAAACAGAATGTTCGATATGATATTAAGCGCTGTTACGAATGATGCATGAGAAATATCAACAGCTTCTTCTCTCTCGCTGCATACATTGATGAAGCTCACAAGCTCTTGCACCTTTTTCATTCGCAAAGCTTTAGTGGCTTCGACTCGCTGCGGAGAGAACAGCTCAGTCGCCGACAGCTTTCTCAACATCCTGAAACAAAGCATATATAAAAACGAAATGACTAAATATATAAAACAATTCCGTCATTGGGAGAGTGGGACTGCAAAAAGGAAATATGGCTAAACTAGTATCCGGGTCCCAACTTAGAGCATGTGAGGACGGTGATCCCACCATCTTTAACCAGTTCTTTTAAAGCAAATTTTGACCCTAAAAAAATATATAGTATGTAGAATAAGTTGTTGGAATTGAATCCTTGATTGAACCTGGCATAAAGAAACGTGAAATCAATAAGAAGAAGTTGAAGAACAAAAAGAATCTGAAGCATTGAAGAAGATTGTCGTGACTTGAGAGAAGAAAATGAATGGGCATAGTGTGTGGATATGGTCCAAATTGTTAAGTATTTTGGGGTGGTTTAGTTAGGGCCCAACGGAAAAATAGGTTGTGCTAACTGAACTCAAAGTCTAAGTTAGAGTCAAGTGAGTTGTTAGAGTTGTGTAAGAACCTTGCTTGTAAAATTAGTCTATTATCTAGAAGTATGGACTAGGAGAAGTGTGTGTGTGAAAAAGTGTAATTGAGTCTGATTCGAATAAGAAAAAATCAGTTTTCTTTATAAAGCTTTTACTCTGTTTTTTACATTTGAGTAAGAACCAAAACAGAGAGAAGATAATGAGGCTAACTTGCAATTTCGAGCAAACTTCAACATAAGTCCCAAAATTACAGAATTGAAAAAAGACTAAATTCCGCACATCGTCCAATTACTATTTGAGCTGGACCTGGGTAAGTGAGATTCAATGAGCCGGTAGAAGTGATCATGTCGAATGAACGTGTTAAGAAATCTCACACATCAAAAACTAAGATGAGACAGTTGTAACCAAAAACTAAGATGAGACTAATCCATTAATTGCCAGTTGCTTTTGAATTGGAAGTTGTAACCAAAAACTATTGTGGTTGGAACACCAATTGGAACTCAATTGTAGTGAGAAAACTAAAATTTTGGAAAAGAAGTAAAATCAATATAAATCATACCTCCAACGATTCGATGATGGAGGAAGCCAGATAATAGAAATATCGTGGTGATTGATGGACCGTACCACGTTAGGGAAGCTACGGCCAGACAAGATCTGGTCATGTGTTCTTAAAACCTCTCTTGCAGCCTCTGGTGAAGTTATGACAGCTACGTTAAGACTTCCAAGCTTAAGACTCATGATTGGTCCATAAGTTTTCGAGAGGTCGGCGAATGATTGGTGCGGTTTTTTACCGACAAGGTGAATATTTCCGATGATGGGTAGCCGCGGAGGTCCCGGCGCATACTTCCGTCTGGATCTTCTTGTGGTGGAGAAGATAAGGAAACAAGATAAGACAAAGCAAGATAAGAAGAAGAGAGCTTGTCCTGAGATAATGTCCATGCTTGATTCCCTCAAATATTAGATTTTACTTGAAATGAAATTCTAATAATCTTCAAACCATTATTATATAGAGAAAAATTCAAATACGTCAGAAGATATTTATTGCTTTTTATGGTCCAAATCGATCATACTGGTGGTAGGATCTGAATATTGGTCGACAAGCCAAAATTGCCGCACAATCATAACCATACATTTTAGGGTAATTGTTTTTGTTACAAGTTCAAAAAAGAAAGAATTATAAATCAAATCAAAAGAAAGGTTCCGACAAAAAAAATATCAAAAGAAACCACGTGATAGTGGTGCAGTGGTCGGCGAGCTTTGGTGTTTCTAAGCAACCGCGGTTCGAAAGCACTCCACTACACTCTGTCATGTGGCCACGCGGATATGGGGATTATCTAACAACCCATTTAAATACTCAGAAAAAGGGTCTATCCGTGAGTTGCACCTTTCCTTGTATATTAGTTTAGACCTTTCCATAGGTTTTGGATATTCCTTAAAAAAAGAAAAAAAAAAGTTTAGGATGCTGGAACACTTGTAGTGTCGTGGCTCTAAGTCACATGCACGTTGGCACCTAGGGGGTTCGACCCTCTCTGTCCACATAGGAGGAAACTGGGCCCTTATGGCCCACACTTGATGTAGCAATAAAGACGAAAAAAAGAAAACCTCATCTCAAAACCTTTTTTATGCTAAACTTGTTAGATAACAAAGTCTATGAACCGACTTCAATAAATTAATACTCAATAAATTAATAATTACTATAAATTAATAAATTATTCACGTTTCGAATCGGATCAATATAAAAATTTACGAAATTTGATAAAATAATAAAATAATAATTTTTTTGAAATTTCCATATAAAAATATGGTCCCAATAATATCATAAATTAATAATCATGTATAATTATGGATATATATATAATTTTTGTTTGGCTTCAGTACTTTTTTATTTTACTTACTATATCAAATAAATTTTTATGATTGTTTTTCAGTATCCAAAACTCATGATAAGTTATAGATATGATAATTGATTTTGTACACATAATTCTTTTTAAATGTATCATAATATATATCATTGCTGACTTTATCATCACATTAAGAACGATAACCATGTTTTTTTTCTTCTAAATTTTGGTACTAATAATGTGTATTAATTTTAAATGGATAGTATATTATGATGTTAATATTTATTCTATTACAATAATAAAAGTATAAATCATCATCTCAAGTTAATACATATTATTTTTACAAATAAATTTAATTAAATAATTTTTGAACAGAATATCATTTAAATTATTTATTAATTTATCGATTAATTAATATTTATCTAAATTAATAAATTTTCAAAGTCCCAATATTATTAATTTATAGAAGTTTTACTGTATTGGTAACGTTACATGAATGTCAAAAGATTAAAAATTAATTAAAATAATTAAAACTTGTAAACCAAGGTCAGATGAATTTCAATATGGGGAGACTTTTGAACCGAGAGCAAAAAAAAATTAAAAGTTGTCTGATTTTGATTGGTTACACTTTCAGTTTAATTATCTAATTTAATTTTATTGAAAATATTAATAAAATAATAATAAAACCCTCTTTAAAAATGTGTCACCGATAATGGTGGCATCAATCACTTTGGTTTTCTTTGATAACATTCACATAGATAATTAAGCTTTTAGTAGTAGTACAGAAGTACTAATCACGAAATGAATATATACAAAGGCATTGATTAGTAATACTATCTTTTGTGTAACAAATCAATAAATAATAAAAAAATATTATAAAATGTAGTTCTGTTTTTATGAGAAAATTACAAAATATCACTTTTAATGTGGACATTTGCAAAAATGCCACTTACGGATGTTCATTTGCAATAATGAAACTAATTATAGATTTATAAAGTCTATATCTTAAAATTTTAAACACTAAAAAATGTTTCGACCCTTAAACCCTCATAAGTAACCCCTGAACATAATTAATCCAAACATAAATAATATAAAGAAAAAATAATTTTGAAAAATGGTATTTTTGTAAAAATTTCAAAAATGTGGCATTATTGTAAAATGACACTTGAAAAATAGTATTTTTTGAAACGTTTCCAAAACGTTTCTGTTTCTTTTTTTTTTTAGAAAAAAATCGTTTCCGCGTTTCCTAACGCTTCGCTTCCACGTTTTCGTTTCTGATTCCATGCAGCTTAGATTCTATTAAGGTTTAGTTATGAGGGTTTAGGGTCCAAATATTTTTTAGTGTTTAGAATTTTGAGATATAAGATTCAAAAATCTATAATTAGTGGCATTTTTGCAAATGAACACTCCTAAATGGTATTTTTGGAAATATGCACATAAAAAGTGGTATTTTTGCAAAATCCCCGTGAAAAAATTTGTTCGATAAGAACGTGTTGGACTGTGTAGGAAGACAATAAGTAAATGATATACATAATTAAGAAAAAGTAAAATAATTTGAATAAGTTTTAGTTTGATCATGTTAGATTATATATTTCATTTTTGTTCAGTTATATATTGACTAGATTTTGTTGTAGTATCATTGAATATTATATTTGCAACTTCAAAATCAGTTTTTAACTTTTCTATTAGGTAGCTGAGGCAAGAGAACACTAGGCTGAAATAAATAGAAAATCTAACCACCATTTGAAGTAGATTGATAGTTATATGAAACGTTCATGTAAAAAAATCAGAGTGAACAAGCACGTTATTAGTTCTAACTTCATTGTTTTTAATGCAGTTGTATTTACAACAAGCACGTCAAGAGTGAACAACCAACACCAACACCGAATTGAGAGAATTAGCCTATCAATAATTTAAAATCGGGCTATAAGTAACTGCAAACATACATTAACACCCATTGGAGTATTACACGTCACAAGTTAAGAAAAAACTTATAGTCTTCATCAATGAACAGCAGACAAGTAAATTAAACTTCCTAAGATTCACTAAATCCAAAGTAATATCTTCCTAAAAGGCCTCACCAAAAATAATTCGTGGCTCAGTTGAAAACAATAGTCAAACCGTAAAATAGGTTGTTTTTGGCGAATTAAGTGATGCACAAAAGTTCAACAAATCAATGGTCATGTCTAAGACTAACAGTTTCGGAAGCTACCTAAAAGAGACAAGTAAATGATCAATTTCAATAATAATGTTACTTAAAAATGCAATATAAGAGAGGTCTTGAGGCCATTGCTTCAAATTTCGTTATGTACGCTTGGTCTTGCACATAACTAACAATCGTAAGCTAATGAGTATACTCATTTTGTTTGGTAAAGGAACTTTATTAAAGTAATAGAAACTCAAGAAACAGAGAACTTAGAGCCCTCAGGGCATTTTTTGCTAAACTATGATCCACAACATTGGCTTGAGGTGGGAGAAACAAATATATATAATCAAATGAAAATTCAGAGTCAATGCTCGGATATCAAAGAGTGTTCCAAAGATATCAATATGCTCTTCTCCTGAGTTCAGAAGTTTGACAAATGTTTGCGAATCCGAGAACACATGGAGTTCGGCAAATTCCCTTTGATTTGCCTGAGATAAAGCCGCCTTTAATGCCAAAGATTCTGCAGCAAGAGCCGATGCAACTTCATTTAATATAGAATACCATCGCCAAGGTGATTATCTGAGTAGGATCGGAGCTCCATCCCATTCCACAACAAAGAGAAGAGGAATCCCATGCTGCGTCGACGAAGCAGACGGTATCATACCGATGCTATGTTCCCGTGATTGCGGCAGAGAGCTCTTCATTTGTTTCCTCGTGACTGGGTACAGTTTTAACTTCCGATTAACAAAACTTAGCAATGACATTCAATGTTTTGCTAAATAACATGAGATTTATGTTTTCATTTAAACATATGATGACAAATTCTTATTTCCTTTTTTTTTGTTTTTTTAACATCTAATTCATTTAGTGATAGAGATTCGAATACAAGAGTTGTTACATCCATATTACAACAAAGTTATACAAACTTTTCGAAACACAAACAAAAGCATGATTAATTAGAACTATGAACGATGAAGAAGTGATTTACACTACGCTTTTGAAACGGAAGCCTTACTCGCAAACGAATGAACGAATCCATTATTTTCCTTCTCCAGAATCAATCCCAATATAAAGAGATTGTCGTTCTTGGCTATCATCTCTTGGATGAAACTCCAAAATTATCTAATTTTGTCTACATATGCTTTTGCACCTATTCGCTGCTTCTTATCTTGCACTGATTCATATCTTCTTTGGATACATAATATTCCCCGATCCCAAATTCGTCGAGGAAAGCACCATACTTTCCAAGTTTCAAAGACATTAGAAACCCACCAAGCATCGTTGAGGCCCACAATACCTTCAATGGAGATAGACAATGCATTTGTGAAACCGCCTTTGATCCGCTTCACTCCGGCATTAATATCAGAATATATTGTCCTCAAAGAGAGGAATATTTCAAATCGATATGATAACCACTTTACCATGTCGGTTAACATAAACACCATCATCCCCGAACACCCATCCTTTACGCCGAACAACAAACTCAGTACACCCATCAACAAAGCGAACATAACGGCTACAGCAACGACTGCAAGGAGCTCTGTCCTTGCGAGAACTTGGGTGGAGAGTAGTTGACACACTGGAACTTTTTGGGAAACCAACTTCATCACCAATTTTTTGAGCTCGAGGTCATAATAATAGATTTGATGTTTAAAGGAGATGGAAAAGAAAATACAGAAGCTCCAATGTCTATAGAAGCATATAATGTCTAAGAGATCTTCGTTAGAACTTAGAACCATATACTTAAATTAGAAGCCTTGTATCAAAGAGACTATATTTAGTTTAAAATAGATTTTTGATGTTAGAAGAAAAAACAAGACTCTAGACAAACTCAATTCCAAACTACCGGTTGAGGTGGTAAGAATCTCTACTCTATCTGGATAAATCGTACTTACAGTGAATAGCTATTTGTGCCTATCCATAAGGACATTATGCTAATTCGTCGGACATGAACCACAGATCTCATTTCCTTCCCTATTGAGACTTTTTGTCAACCAAACAAAGAGAAAACCAAAACTTAACCAATGAGGTAACAACAATGGCTGTTTATGAAAATATAAAGGGAAGCAATAGGATTTATTTATTTACTTTTAACACTAAAAAATTACTGCAATCTATGGTACATCAGAACAAATAACAATCACAAAGAACAAGCATATAATATAAGAAACGAATTTTAGATAGCAAAACAAAATAGCAAAATCTGCTGACGGTAAGCACAATGGTGAAAAGAATGCAGCGAGGATATATTTAAGATGGAGAGGGCACGGTGACGGTTATTAAAAAGCAGACTAATGGACGCCGGTACAAAGGTTTAGATAAGTGTTATTCGAGTAAGAAACAAACAAAACAAAATCAACATAAATGAGAATCACAATGAACAAAACGTAATCTGGAATCAGACGATCTCTATATATATAACTTTTAGGAATTGTTAACTTACGGTGGGGACACACAACTTCGACGACACAAATGATCGACAAATTTCAACAACCAGTTAGTGGATTTTGTAAAACGATTTTACGATTCCAGGTTTCGAAAGGTTGCTTATCTCCGTTGGAATACTCAAGATTTAATCAAAATCAAAATCTACACAAAATAGAAAGACATCGAAAGAAATAAAATAGCGAAAGAGAGAGACATGGAAAGAAATACCAAAATCTGGTTCGTTTTTCCGCCTTGAATAAAACTTCCGATGGTCTTGCCTCTTGGCTTTACACCACCAGCTGGCACTGTTTTGCCTGATAATCCGGTCCTTTGTCTTTATGGTCTCAAGCAAGCCTCTTGGCAATGGTATCTCAGTCTCTCTTCTGTCTTACTTGCTAATGGTTTCTTGCAGTCTTCTTCAGACAATACATTATTTGTGAAGATGTCCGGCTCTTCCTTCATAGCTTTGCTCGTCTATGTTGATGACATTGCTATTGCTAGCAATGATGCTGCAGTCAAAGAGGTCTTGAAGAAAGAATTCACAATTAAAGATCTTGGTCTTCTTCGTTATTTCTTGGGTTTGGAGATAGCACGTTCTGCTACCGGGATCTCTGTGTGTCAACGCAAATATGCACTTGGCCTTTTGGAGGAGACTGGTCTTTTGGCTTGTAAACCAAGTGCAGTGCCTATGGATCCGACTGTTCATCTCAGCTCAGAAACGGGTACACTCCTCACTGATCCTAAATCTTATCGAGCAATCATTGGGAAGCTACTTTATCTCACTTTGACGGCCAGATATTTACCTTTGTTGTGCATAAGCTTAGTCAATATCTTGCTCATCCCACTGATGTGCATCTTACTGCTGCTCATAAGATTGTGAGGTATTTGAAGTCTAATCCATGACAGGGACTGTTCTATTCTGCTACATCAGATGTGTGCCTTAATGCATTTGCAGATGCAGATTGGGCTTCTTGTTCTGACACTCGGCGTTCGGTCTCTGGATATTGTGTGTACCTTGGAAACTCTCTAATCACATGGAAATCACGGAAACAGCGGGTGGTTAGCCGCAGCAGCACTGAAGCTGAATATCGAGCATTAGCTGTTGCTACTTGTGAACTCTTGTGGTTGGATCAATTACTTCTTGACTTTCGATCTCCACCATCTGCTCCTGCTAAGCTGTTTTGTGACAACAAGTGTCGGCTCTTCACATAGCTTCTAACCCGGTCTTCCACGAGAGGACAAAGCACATAGAAGCCGATTGTCACAAGGTCCGTGATCAGTTGAAGAATGGCTTCCTAAAGACTCTTCATGTTGGTACTGCAAACCAGCATGTAGACATCCTAACAAAGCCACTTGCTTCTTCTCAGTTTCACTCTATTCTCTCTAAAATGTCCATTTCAAGCCTTTATCTGCCTTCTCCTTCGGTTCCACTCCAGATTAAGGCTTGAGGGGGGTGTATTAGACTGAGTCAGTTAGTGGTCAACGATTAGTTAGTCAACAGATTAACAACTTAATCATATGCAGTTAGGATGTACAGTTACAATTAATTAAGAGAGTATTATTTTCAATCTTATCTTTGAGCTTTAAGCTTTCTCTCTCTTGTTCATCTTTTCTCTCTCTCAGCTTGAAGCTGTAATAATGACTTCAGACTCCTTCAGAGATCATCTTCGTCGTCCTCCGCCTTAGACGCCGATCAACCTGTACCAAAACTCGCAAAATTATGAAACAGAAATTCAATAGTCTTTGTGTGTTTGTGACAGATTAAAATTAAGTTCCAATAAATAAAAACACTTAGTTACAACTTTTTGTAAGTTTGAAAAATCACAACTCTTGATAAGAGTCGATGACGATTCACACACCATACCTGTTCGCCATACCTATTCGCTAATCGATAAACGACTATTAGTCTAGATCAATCTCGACCATGCAATGGCTTAAATGAATAGATTAACCGTTAGATAATTATTTCTCTACAAAAAAGGTGATGTCATCAATTTCAATACCAATAGATCGTCACCCTTCAATAAATTCAAAGAAGTAATATAAACCGTCAGATTGGATTATTATTTTCCTATAAAAAAATGGTGACGTCATCTATTCCCAAAAACATGTTTTCTATTATGGCTGCACCTGGATTGACGATTTTTGGAATAAAATTGAGTGGGATAGACTATTCATGTGCATTCCATAAAAAAGTTACCATTTACATGGAATAAGAAACAAATTTTATTCTATTCAATCTCATAAGCTACGTGGAATGATAGAAAAAAAAAAAGTTAAAAACCATTCCAAAAGAAAAATGACCGTGAATGAAAGGGATACAATAACTAAAAAAATAATATTCTTTTAATTATACTTTTTTTTGCATTCCATTTTATTTCTTCCAAAATCTACCAATTATTTTACATAAATATTTGCCTGCAATTTTTCATTCCATTTATCTTATTCATGTAACTGTCATTATTTCATTCAACTCTATTCCATTTTTTTTAGTTCATCTTATTCAGAGTATTCCAAAAATTGGCTACCATTTAGACCAAACGACATCTATTCCCAAAAACGGATTTTCTATTATATATAGATGTATTAGAGACCAAACGACAAATCGATCGACATATATATCATACTAGATTCTCACCCGCACTATGTGCGGGAACATTCGTTGTATATGTTGTAAACTATATTTAGTTTTCGTATAATTGTATTATGTCATATATGATATGTTCTAACATTAGATATTGTATGTTTTTAGGTTGTAAGTAGAATCGATTAGTTTGAAATAATGAAGATTTTTGTTTTAGTTTGTAAGTAGAAATTCATTTCCAAATTTTCGTACCGTATATTTTCCGTATTCCCATATAAGACATGTATCTATTTCCCAATTGGGAACAGGACAAAACAGGATGTGAATGCAAAAGAGACAATTATGGGGGATAAAAGTGATTGTGAGCAGAACCGACGACGGAAAAGGCAGTTGTGGACAAAATAGTGACGGATACAGTGATAGACCAACATGAAGACGATCGGTGTTGATGGAGACAGTGGTTCACGATGACAGAGATGGTGGCTGTGAACATAGATGGTGACGGTAGCCAAAAACGTAATCATAATTTAAGAGTATAAAAGTTTTTTTGCATTTCGTGAATAGTGATTTGTGGCATTTTTCAAGAGTTTTTGAATAAAAGGCATTTGTTAAACATTTTTGGCAAAAAATCCTTTATGTTTTGATTTGAGATATTTATGTGGTTTACTTTATGTTTGATTTATTTTTATTTCACTATGAATTTCTATTTTAGACTTTAAACATTTATAGAATACAATTGGTGTTTTTTTTTGAATCTTGAGTATGTTTTTAATGAATTAAAGAAATAGGTTAAAAACATAGTTGCGATTTGCAATATCATTTTATTTTATTTAGTAGACGTAAACTGATTATTTTATGGGAATTCCATACCGCTCCCGTTATATCCCGTTTCAATCTCAAATTTTAAATGGAGCACAAATGAGACATATTTTATAGTTCCAAAAATCCCGTTCTCATTCCGTTCCCATGAAATTATGTCTTATATTCTCGTTTGCCCATCTCTATTATCCGGTCTAATAATTCTGGTCAACGGAATTACCAAATTAAATAAAATATAATTTTCAAATTAGGATGCCTATCCTTACTATTTTTCATTCTTATGGTCTTTTATAATATAAATCCGGATCAAAGTTAATCTTGATATCGGTTTTGCATCAATATTAAAAAAGAGGCTCAAATAGATTTGGGTAAATGAGTTTTCCTATAATCATCTCTCCACTAACCAATTGTATTAAAATGTGTATGTATCTGAAAATAAAATAAAATAATACATAAAACTAATAAAATCAATAAAGAAATAAAACCAATAAACCATTGATAATTTCTTTAATTTATACTTTCCTATTTGCTATGTAATAACTATATCATATTCCCAAAAAAAAAATAGTATCAAATCTTTACTGAAAACTGACAAATTTGAATAAACTATACATATTTATTTTTATTAGATTTTTAGTTAGAGATAAGTTTTGTAATATTAATCATAAATTGTAGATAATTTAATTTGTTCGAGAAAATGTTTTTGAATAGATCCCCGTTTTTAGGATCAAATAATTGAATGGATATTCCAGTAAAAAAATATTTGAAATTGAGAGATAATCTCGGAATATTCTTGTGCATCAAGAATTACTCAATTTAAAATAAATATTTTAAATTCATTACCATTTACTATTTAGATCTATTATAAAATTGTTAATATTTATTGTTGATTAATACTAATTGATCAAATATGAATTTATATTTTGCACAATTTTCTAAACAATAATTAAAGAAAAATAAATGATATATCTATTTTCTTAATTTTACTTTTCAAAAAGTCACACTCAATAATAAATCCATGCTCGAATCTTTTGCATCACTATGTTGCTCTATGTTTTTTCTTTAGGGCAATGAAGTACATTGGGATCGTTATAGCAAAGTGTTTTTGATAACGTAGTCTACGACTACTGATTTCTTCACCATAATATTAAAAATGTTACTTTTCTTAGCAAAAATAAACTTAAAATATTACGTATTGGCATTTTCATATTCTTTTCCCAAAAGCTTTCTATTGGTACAATTTTTTCACAAAAACATCATTCAAACACCAAAATTAACAAAAAAATTATGAATCCATTTAAAAAATAAAAACATTATAATGAGAACATTCTTATGACAATTCAAGAGAAAAATATTTGAGAATCAAGAGTAACTCTTTTTTGTCTTCTTCATGACAACATTTGAGAATCTAGAATAACTCTTCTTGTCACTCAAGAGCATGATCATTACATTTATGGGTCAAGAAAAGAATAGCTATAAGAATGAGAGCTATTGAGTGATCATTGCATATTTATAAGTCAATGTTAATATTAATTATTGAAAAATAGCATATAAGAATGTACCATTGAGAAACAATGAGGAACACAAAAATTAGGTAAAATAAGCACCAACATATAATATAATAGAACAAACCCTAAGCCTAATATTTATAGAAAGTCATCAAACCAAATCATGGACCATAGAACAAAAAAATTCATACCTGGATTATAGTGAATATGATATCTGAAAGAAGCAATAGAAATATGATATACTAGAAAAAACATAAACGAATTAGAAAATATGATATACTAAAAAACAGAGATGAAATTAATTAGGGAAATAATATTTTTAATAAAATTAATTATTTGATTTAAGCAAAAAGAGAAACCCAATCTCATAGTGATGCACCAGTTTTCTTCACTTCGTTAGCCTGTGGAAGAAAAGACGATTAAATTAATGTTTATAAGTCAATATTAATTATTGAATCGAGATATATTAGACATGTTTTACATAAAACAGTTATTACTTTTAAATAACTAATTTAAAGTTTGCAAAGTAGACTCATAAGAAGGTAAACTTCTAAATATTATTGATTAAAATTATTGGAAAACATTGCTACAAAATACGACAACATAAACTCGGAAACATGTTTATTCTAATAGAGTGATAAAAAAGAGTTGTAACAATACTTTATCCGTCGTTTCCATCGTACACTCTTGAGCTGTTCTTCTCATTCTTGATTCTTGAGTCGTCGTTATCCGGTTTGATTTTACCCTTAATATTTAAGTACTTGAAGAGGTATTTGATAGAATTGGTTTCATTATGCTCGTTTGGCTTAACTGATGGTTGAAATCTTGATCGCTGCAATTATATAATATTAGATCGTTAAAAAAAAGAACATAATTGGTTTCTATCCACCCACAACATAAATTTGAATCACATGGTAAAATTACACACACAAAAAGTATAATTATAATACGTACATGTTCACCCGGTAGACTCCAATGCATAATTATTTTTATCAAACTCTTTATCATGCAATGATGATTGGAGTGGGAGTTCCTGAAAGAAAACGATTGTTAAGATCATATGAAAAATAAAAATAATAAATTCTATAAAAAACATATATCATTATCTACCTTCACCGGAATGTGACATGCATTACACTCGACATCATCATCATTATGGAGAGTTGCCATTGATCTAAAAAAAATATATAATAATAATTAAAAGAAGAATTTGTGAGATTAAGATAAGTATTTTTTTGAAAAAGTACCACTAAATTTGTAGAATTCCCAAGACTTGTAATAATCCGAGCATAAAATCCGAGCATACTGCATGATAAAACACATCTAATTAGCTAAAGAAAACTTACAAAAAACGCCAAAAACATTAAATAAAATATATAAATCTAGAAGAAAGAGGTATCGACCAAAAATAATATGAACAGTGTTATGCTTTTCCCTTTTATCAAGTTTTTTTTATAAGCACTTGTAAGGTCGTCACGTATGGTTAGGAATGAAAATTTTGGTGGTTAAGATATTGTGAGTAAATATTTTTCCAAGAAAAATACATGCAAGACAAAGAAAAATACATCCAAGACAAACAAACATAGGAAAAGAAATACATCGATTAGCAAAATATACTTTGTTGAAGTACCACACCAGCACCCATCACGTAAACCAGAAAGCCAGCACCCATCACGTATATCAAAAAACTTGTTTTGAAAACACCTACGGAAACAAAATCCAAAAGTCAGAATTGATCATATATGAAGTATTATGCATAAAAAAAAAGCAACGAACAAAAGAAATAGCAACCAGCAAAGAACTGTGAATAAAACAACTAACGACTAAAGCACTATATATATATAGTTCTCATAGATTTAGGTTTTTCCAATAATAAAAAAGTTGGGCCGATTTTTAAGCATTAATTAAAAATAATAATTTTACTATCCATTAAGATTATGTTAGTTTATGAAGATTTTTGTAAATCTTGGTGATAATAACAATATACCAACAATATAAGGTATATTCCTTAAAAATTAAGAATATACCAAATTTAAATTTAAAAAATCTGAAATATATGATATTGTTATAGAATCATAAAATTCGAAAGTAAATGTTTATGGGATTTCAAATTTAATAAAAAAATAGATTACCATTTATATTTGGTATTTATGTTAAACTTCTATAGTTGATCGTATAATGATAATTTTGTTACTTGTTAGAGAATGATTAGTAGAAAAAATCGGTCTATAGTTGATCGTATAATGGCAATTGCTTAGTTTTGAGGGTTTTAGGGCTCAAAACATTTTTTAAAGTTTATAATTTTAAAATTTATACTTTAAAAATCCATAATTAGTGGCATTTTTGCAAATATACACACTAAAAGTGGCATTTGTTTTTGCAATTGCCCCATTATTATAATATGAGTTTATAGAAATTTTAAATAAATTATAAATAGTAAGAAAGAAAAACTAAAATCTTTTTAAAAATTAATGTTAGGAAATATATGAACAAAATTAACTACTTTTTATATAATTAGTAGGATTATTTCGTTCCATCAAAAGTTTAAAATACTTTTTTTTATCAAAATAAAGTTTTGATAGATTTATTTTTATTATTCGATTTAATTATACGTTTTAACTTAATAGCCAAACTAAAACAAATTAAATGCTTAGTTTTGGATGCCTATTATATTAGAGGCTTCCTGCTCTTACCGTTATTCATCAATTTGGTTCTTTTTTATATGATTTATTTGGATCCAAATTCATTTTCATATCCGATGTGGAATTTTTATAAACTTTGTTTTTTTCATATGTTAAATAGTTTATGTCTTAGAATTAAATTTTGGTTTTAGGCACCTTTTCAAAGAATAATAATAAATCGGATCTTAAAGATTTTATGAGATTATCTTTACTTTGAATATCTATTTATTGTTTAGATTTATTATCAAGATTAATTTAGGAAATTCCTATTGAATTACATAAAATAAAAATACAAAGAAAGAAAAAAAAGTAACTTTTTAATCAAATTAAATTTTTGATAAATGTATTTCTGTTGTTCGATTTAATTATGTAGTTAAACTTAATAACCAAATTAAAACTAATCAAATATTTTTTTTTGGATGCCTATTAGATTAGGCTTTCTGCTCTTATTGTTGTTCATTATTTTGTTTCTTTTTATACCATGTCTTTGGATTCAAATTCATTTTCTTATCCGATTTGGGACTTTGACAAACATTGCTTTTTCATATGTTAAGTAATTTATGTTCTTTTTGAAAAATTTGAATCATAACATATGCAGAAAAAATCTATGTTTTTTTATCATATAAATTATCCGATTATTTAATTTGTATATAAAAAATATCATCAAACAAAGATGAATGGGGGATCGAATTCTTAAAAATTGATTATATATTGATATAAACGGATATTAAATATTTTTTTTAAAATTTGATTGGCCATTAAATTTTTGAGAATTAATGCTGATTTTACAAAATTTTCCTAAAATAACGGAAATGCCATTAATGTGCCATAAAAAAACAAAATGCCATTAAAAATGTTCGAAATTGATATCAAAATTACTGAAACTGTCATTGCATATGTCCAAAATTATCTTTTTCAATTTAATCAATTTACTTATAAGACAATGACAATTTGAATAATATTTGAATCAATTTTAGACATTCTTCTAAATGTATTTCTGCTTTAAGATTTAGGCGATCTCATTTTCTTGGAGATGTTGGAAATACGTACACTCGTCTTTTATTGGAATGACAAAGACGTCTTTTATAAGGGAAGAAAATTGATTACGTATTTCGCAAGATTTATTGTCCTTGTCTTCGAAACCCCCCCTTTACCCCATCCAATTCATTGTTATTTTCTTACAATTAGATCCAAAATATTTTCCACAGATTTGTGATGCGAAACAGTTCGTTAACTTAGTTTAAAGAAACCCAAACCAGAAATATATTTGTTACAGTATTTAATATGAAAATTTTACTTAAAAGGTTAGCTTCAATAGCAAACCAAGCGGTAGTGGTCTCTTTCATATTCGTTCATGACCATAATTCTTTCATTTTTGATTGACCAATCGAAACTGAGTCACCTTTTAGGTCTCATCAAAAATTGGGTGAATGGATTCATATCCATAATTAATTCATTATTATGAAGATAACAACGAATCATCTTTTAGACGACGCCGTTTTATGGAACATTATGTCATAAGAGCAGAAACACAGAGCCTTTTTAACTTGAAATGATTTTTTTGTTTTGTTTGAATAGTGTTACAAGTTTTATAGTTTGTGAAATTATTACATTCGTACTAAACAGAAAGTAATATAACAATGTTAAATAATGACGCGTTTCTTGACGGGAACGGCATGTAACGAATTGGTCTTGTGTAATGAGAGACCGAAAGTCTCGTCCATGTCCAAATCCTCCGGAACGAGGCCGTTTGGAAGCTTCCAATTACAAGAATAGAGAAGAGAAGCAAGCATAAGAGGCACTGTCTTCAAAGCCAAAGACATTCCCGGACAAATTCTGCGTCCGGCTCCGAACGGTGTAAGCTCATAATCTTTACCTTTCACATCAATATCTTTCCCCAAAAACCTCTCTGGCTCAAACCGCATCGGATTCTCCCACACGTTCGGATCTCGCCCTATTGCCCATACGTTCACAAGAACCTGAGTGTCTTTAGGCACAAGGAATCCAAGAACCTCCACGTCAGTTTCCGCTTTTCGAGGAATGAGAAGAGGACCAACCGGATGTAACCGGAAAGTTTCTTTCACAACCGCTTGTAGATACGGCATTTCCGAGATATCAGACTCTTCAACAACACCTTTTTGACCGATCACACGATCGATTTCGTCCTGAGCTTTGGACATTGTTTTAGGGTTTCGAAGTAACTCTGTCATTGCCCATTCCACGGTACTAGAGTTTGTGTCGGTGCCTGCAATAAACAAATCCTGGTAGACAAGTACATATTTTCCATAATCTTTGGATATTTCTCCCTTTTCGTTTAAATGTTATTTCATATGATTCTAATATGGTAAGACTTACATAGAGAAGGTGTTCGATATCGTTAGTGTTGAGCTCTGCTTGGCTGAGATCAATAAGGGTATCCACGAAATCATTGTTCGAGTTACTTTGCAATGATTTTTCCGCAATTTTAGCATCAATGAACCCACGGAAAACCTTAAACAACCTCTCCGAACAGACCTTCATCTTCTTCGTATTACCTTGCAGATCAAGAAACTTAATAAACGGGAAGAAGTTAGAAAGGTCTGGGTCCCCAACAGCTTCCATGACACCAGTCACCGCGTCCTGAAATCCGCTGGACTTTTTTGAATCGTAGATACCGAGATCTACGGAAAACAGAATGTTCGATATGATATTAAGTGATGTGACGAATGATGCATGAGAAATATCAACAGCTTCTTCTCTCTCGCTGCATTCATTGATGAAGCTCACAAGCTCTTGCACCTTGTTCATTCGCAAAGCTTTAGTGGCTTCGAGACGCTGCGGAGAGAACAGCTCAGTCGCTGACAGCTTTCTCAACATCCTGAAACAAAGCACAAAAACGAAATGACTAAAGATATAAAAATGCGAATGTAAAAAGGAAATATGCCTAAAGTAGTACATAGAAAAACCTAGATCTCACTTTTGTATCTATATAAAAAATAAATTGTTTTTTTATTCTTTAGAACCCCGTTAGTATCACCAGTGATATACAAAACTTAAAAAAATTTTAATTAAATTATTATTAAAATTAAAATTAAACTAATGTTTATGGGTATTACGGATCTGTTACTTTTCAATTGGAAAATTAAGATTAAAAAACTAGTGTGGTTGAAACACCAATTGAAACTTTTGTGAGAAAACTAAAATCTTAGAAAAAAAATTATCTTTAAAACTTATACCTCCAACGAGTCGACGATGGAGGAAGCCAGACAATAGAATTATCGTGATGATTGATGGACCGTACCACGTTAGGGAAGCTACGGCCAGACAAGATTTGATCGTGTGTTCTTAAAACTTCTCTCGCAGCCTCTGGTGAAGTTATGACAGCTACGTTTAGACTTCCAAGCTTAAGACTCATGACTGGTCCATAAGTTTTTGAGAGGTCGGCGAATGATTGGTGTGGCTTTTTACCGACAAGATGAATATTTCCGATGATGGGTAGCCGCGGAGGTCCCGGTGCCAATCTCCGCCTGGATCTTGTGGTGAAGAAGATAAGGAAACATGATAAGACAAAGCATAATAAGAAGAAGAGAGCTTGGCCTGAGATAATGTCCATGCTTGATTCCCTCAATTTTCCTTGAAATGAAAATTTAAGCTTCAAACCATTAATATTATTTAGTGTAAAAATCAAATACGTAAGAAGATATTTATTGCTATTTCGTACCAAAAAAAATATATTTATTGCAATTTATGGTCCAAATCCATCATACTAGTAGACGTCATTTTTTCACAAAAAAAGTCATAAACAATAAACTTTTCAAATTAAATAATCAGCTACTATTAGTTGGGGGAGATTTTTCTGCGATATTGCATCCACGCATATATATATACGTGTGCTAACAAACAAAAAATTGCTGTAAAGCTAAAGATTTTGAAATTTCTGCAAATGAAACTAGTACACACAAGATTTTCCAAATTAAAAATGCATATTTAATATGGGGCCTTGCCAACTCATGAAAGGAATTTTTTAACCGTGACGAGAAACGTTCGAGATTATTTAAAAGATGCATAATTAACTGTGGTTTTGTAAAACTATTTTCGTACTTAGAAAAAAAAACATATACGACAATGGCTAAGTAACGGTGCGTTTCTTGACGGGAATGGCATGTAAAGGATTAGTCTTGTGCAAGGTAATACCAAAAGTCTCGTCCATGTCCAAATCCTCTGGAACGACACCGTTTGGAAGCTTCCAGTCAAAGCAATAGAGAAGCAAATTGATCTCCGACAAGAAGTGTTTGGGGAAAAACACCACAAGAAGCTTGGAGTGGAAGGAAGTCCGGTGTTTTTCATCTAAGAGTCTTTGGAAGCATTACTCATACTCATGTGCCGGATGAGAAGAGGAGCAAACTAGATGACAAAAGTAAGAAGTACATCTTCATTGGATATGACGCTAACTCCAAAGGCTACAAGCTCTACAATCCTGATACAAAGAAGACAATCACCAGTCGAAATGTCATCTTTGATGAAGAAGAAGAATGGGATTGAAGATCAAATGATGAAGAGTATAATTTCTTTCCATGTGTTGAAGAAGATGATGTGGAGCAACCAAGAGAGGAGCCTGTAACACCACCTACTTCACCTACACCGAGTTCTCAAGGAGATGACAGTTCAAGTGAAAGGACTCCAAGTTTTAGAAGCTTTGAAGAGATTTACGAGGTAACCGAAAATAAAGATAATCCTACTTATTTTGTCTATTTGCGGATTGCGAGCCTATGAACTTCCAAGAGGCTATGGAGGAGAAGATATGGAGAAATGCAATGGATAAAGAGATCAAAGCGATACAAAAGAATGATACTTGGGAGTTAGCATCACTTCCAAATGGACACAAGGCGATCGGTTTGAAGTGGGTGTATAAAGCAAAGAAGAACTCTAAAGGAGAAGTTGAAAGGTACAAAGCAAGATTGGTGGCAAAGGGCTATAGTCAAAGAGCCGGAATCGACTATGATGAGGTATTCGCTCTCGTTGCTCATTTAGAAACTGTTCGACTAATCATTTCACTTGCGGCTCAAAACAATTGGAGGATACATCAAATGGATGTCAAATCAGCCTTCTTAAATAGAGATCTTGAAGAAGAAGTTTATATTGAGCAACCACAAGGCTACATTGTCAAGGGAGAAGAAAACAAAGTCTTGAGGTTAAAGAAGGCGCTTTATGGCTTAAAACAAGCTCCAAGAGCCTGGAATACTCGAATTGATAAGTATTTCAAGGAGAAAAATTTCATCAAGTGTCCATATGAGCACACTCTATATCAAAATTCAAAATGGAGATATATTGATTGCATGTTTATATGTAGATGACTTGATATTCACCGGTAACAATCCAAGCATGTTCGAGGAGTTCAAGATGATGATGACGAAGAGTTCGAGATGACGGACATTGGATTAATGTCTTACTACCTTGGAATTGAAGTTAAACAAGAAGACAATAGAATCTTCATCACTCAAGAAGGCTATGCTAAGGAGATACTAAAGAAGTTTAAGATGGATGACTCAAACCCAGTTAGCACACCAATGGAATGTGGAGCCAAGTTGTCAAAGCACGAAGAAGGAGAAGGTGTGGATCCAACACTCTTTAAGAGTTTGGTTGGAAGTTTACGTTACTCGACGTGCACAAGGCCTAGCATCTTATATGCGGTTGGAGTTGTTAGTCGCTACATGGAACATCCAAAAACAACTCACTTCAAGACGGCTAAGAGGATTCTTCGCTATATCAAATGTACCATGGACTTTGGCTTGTATTACTCTGTTTCTAACGATTACAAACTTGTTGGATATAGCGATAGCGATTGGGGTGGCGACGTAAATGATCGAAAAAGCACAAGTGGCTTTGTGTTCTATATTGGAGATATGGCGTTCACATGGATGTCGAAAAAGCAGCTGATTGTAACTCTTTCTACTTGTGAAGCGGAGTATGTAGCAGCCACTTCTTGTGTTTGCCATGCTATTTGGTTACAGAACCTGTTAAAGGAGCTGAGTTTGGCACAAGAGAAACCAACGAAGATCTTTGTGGACAATAAGTCAGCTATTGCTTTGGCAAAGAACCCAGTCTTCCATGATCGAAGTAAGCACATTGACACACACTATCACTACATCAGAGAGTGTGTTGCCAAGAAGGAAGTGCAGTTGGAGTATGTGAAGACGAATGATCAAGTAGCTGATATCTTCACTAAGGCACTTAAGCGCGAAGATTTTATCAAAATGAGGGGTTTGCTTGGAGTAGCAAAATCAAGTTTAAGAGGGGGTGTTTAGAGATAAACTTGATTTTGGATCAAGTTGGGCTAATAATCCAATAATCTTATTTAGGCTAAATCCAATAATTGATCCATATTCTAGAAGTTGTCTAGAAAATATCTAAACACTTTTACCTCCTTAAAATATTCTAGAATGTGGTAGAGAATAAATATCTAGATATTTCTATGAAATTATCTAGATAATTAAATAAAATATTGTTAGAAATCTCTAAATTTAAAATTAAAATATTTTAGATATTTTGTATTTAGGAGGCTATAAATACCTTTCTCCCCTTTCATTTGAAATGAAGTTGTTCCAAAATTTTTTTTTAAGAAATAAAAGCTTCTACTTCTTAAAGTTTTTACTCTTTCCCAAATTTCTCAAACACTTTCTCCACCACCTTTAAAATTTTTATTTCCAACATTATCGGTGCCTGCCGTGAACAGGTCCTGATTCGTAAGTACATATGGTTATGTTTGTTTTAGTTTAATTGATATGATTCTAGTTTGCAATATTGCAAGACTTACCAAGATAAAGTGTTCGATATCATTAGTGTTGAGCTCTGCTTCATCTCCTTTGGTAAGATCGAGAAGCGCATCCACGACATCTTTAGGGTTACTCCGGACTGATTTTTCTCCTATTTTAGCCTCGATAAACCCATGGAAAACCTTCAACAAAGTCTCGCAACTGTCCCTCATCTTCTTTCTATTACCGTGAAGATCAAGAAACCGCAGAAATGGAAAGTAGTTAGCAGCATCTGGATTGTTGGAAATAAAAACTTTAAGGTGGTGGAGAAAGTGTTTGAGAAATTTGGGAGAGAATATAAATTTTGAGAAGTAGAAACTTTTATTATTTAGAGTTTTTCTTGGAACAACTTGATTACAAATGAAGAGGGAGGAAGGTATTTATAGCCTCCAAAGTACAAAATATCTAGAATATTTTAGTCCTAAATCTAGAGAATTCTAACAATATTTTATTACAATTATCTAGATAATTCATAGAAATATCTAGATTATTTTTCTCTACCCTTTTCTAGAACATTTTAAGGAGGTGGTGATGTTAGATATTTTCTAGAGAAAACTCTAGAACATGGATCAAGCCCAATATTTGATTATTGGATTATTGGTCCAATAATTAAACTTGATCCAAAATCAAGTTTAACTCTCAACACCCCCTCTTAAACTTGATTTTGCTACTCCAAGCAAACTCCTCATTTTGATAAAGTCTTCACGCTTAAGTGCCTTAGTGAAAATATCAGCTACTTGATCATTCGTCTTCACATACTCCAACTGCACTTCTTTCTTGGTAATACACTCTCTGATGTAGTGATAGCGTGTGTCAATGTGCTTACTAAAATCATGGAAGACTGGATTCTTTGCCAAAACAATAGCTGACTAATTGTCCACAAAGATTTTCGTTGGTTCCTCTTGTGCCAAATTCAGCTCCTTTAACAGGTTCCGTAACCAAATAGCATGGCAAACACAAGAAGTGGTTGCTACGTACTCCGCTTCGCAAGTAGAAAGAGTTACAATCGGCTGCTTTTTCGACATCCATGTGAACGCCGTATCTCCAATATAGAACACAAAGCCACTTGTGCTTTTTCGGTCATTTACGTCGCCACCCCAATCGCTATCGCTATATCCAACAAGCTTGTAATCGTTAGAAACAGAGTAATACAAGCCAAAGTCCATGGTACCTTTGATATAGCGAAGAATCCTCTTAGCCGCCTTGAAGTGAGTTGTTGTTGGATGCTCCATGTAGCGACTAACAACTTCTCCTTCTTCGTGCTTTGACAACTTGGCTCCACATTCCATTGGTGTGCTAACTAGGTTTGAGTCATCCATCTTGAACTTCATTAGTATCTCCTTAGCATAGCCTTCTTGAGTGATGAAGATTCCATTGTCTTCTTGTTTAACTTCAATTCCAAGGTAGTAAGACATTAATCCAATGTCCGTCATCTCGAACTCCTTCGTCATCATCATCTTGAACTCCTCGAACATGCTTAGATTGTTACCGGTGAATATCAAGTCATCTACATATAAGCATGCAATCAATATATCTCCATTTTGAATTTTGATATAGAGTGTATGCTCATATGGACACTTGATGAAGCTTTTCTCCTTGAAATACTTATCAATTCGAGTATTCCAAACTTTTGGAGCTTGTTTTAAGCCATAAAGCGCCTTCTTTAACCTCAAGACTTTGTTTTCTTCTCTCTTGACAATGTAGCCTTGTGGTTGCTCAATATAAACTTCTTCTTCAAGATCTCTATTTAAGAAGGCTGATTTGACATCCATTTGATGTATCCTCCAATTGTTTTGAGCCGCAAGTGAAATGATTAGTCGAACAGTTTCTAAACGAGCAACGGGAGCGAATACCTCATCATAGTCGATTCCGGCTCTTTGACTATAGCCCTTTGCCACCAATCTTGCTTTGTACCTTTCAACTTCCCCTTTAGAGTTCTTCTTTGCTTTATACACCCATTTCACACCGATCGCCTTGTGCCCATTTGGAAGTGATGCTAACTCCCAAGTATCATTCTTTTGTATCGCCTTGATCTCTTCATCCATTGCATTTCTCCATGTCTTCTCTTCTATAGCTTCTTGAAAATTCATGGGCTCGCAATCCACAAATAGACAAAATAAAGTAAGATTGTCTTGATTTTCGGTTACCTCGTAAATCTCTTCAATACTTCTAAACCTTGGAGTCCTTTCACTTGAACTGTCATCTCCTTGAGAACTCGGTGTAGGTGAAGTAGGTGGTGTTACAGGCTCCTCTCTTGGTTGCTCCACATCATCTTCTTCAACATATGGAAAGAAATTATACTCTTCATCATTTGATCTCCAATCCCATTCTCCTTCTTCATCAAAGATGACATTTCGACTGGTGATTGTCTTCTTTGTATCAGGATTGTAGAGCTTGTAGCCTTTGGAGTTAGCGTCATATCCAATGAAGATGTACTTCTCACTTTTGTCATATAGTTTGCTCCTCTTCTCATCCGGCACATGAGTATGAGCAATGCTTCCAAAGACTCTTAGATGAGAAACACTGGGCTTCCTTCCACTCCAGGCTTCTTGTGGTCTTTTCCCCCAAACACTTCTTGTCGGAGATCGATTTGAAATATAAACCGCACACGCAACTGCTTCCGCCCAAAACTCCTTGGGTAGTTTCTTACTTTTGAGCATGCTTCTTGCCATTTCAAGTATTGTCCTATTTTCTTTTCCGCTACTCCATTTTGTTGAGGGGATCTCGGCACCGTTAATTGTCTTCGAATGCCATTATCTTCACAATACTTCTGAAATTCTTTTGAGGTGAACTCTCCTCCACGGTCAGATCTCATGGATTTGATCACAAAGCCACTTTCCTTCTCGACATGAGCTTTAAACTTTTTAAAGTTTTCAAACACTTCTGATTTCTCCTTTAAAAAGTAGACCCACGTTTTTCTTGAAAAATCATCAATAAAAAGAAGGAAGTAATTATTTTTACCGAGTGATCTTGGCTTGATCGGACCACACACATCCGTGTGTATGAGTTCTAGCGGTTTCCGAGCTCTTGTGCTTGACTCCTTTGGAAAACCCATTTTGAATTGTTTTCCAAGTAAACACCCTTCACATACTTGATTTGGATGTTTGATACAAGGCAAGTCTCTCACCATTTGTTTATTCGAGAGTAGCTCCAATCCTCCAAAGTTGAGATGCCCAAATCGAAGATGCCAAAGCCATGACTCCTCTTTGTAGCACATTTTGAGACATTGCGCGATGTCACTTTGAATGTTAAGGACAAACATTCGGTTTCTTAACATCGGCACCTTGGTAATGAGTTTGCTTCCTTGGTCTCTTATAGAAAGGTGATTATCTTTTAATTGAATATCATAACCTTTCTCTAAGAGTTGTCCAAGGCTCAAGATGTTGGTCTTCATGCTTGGAATATAGTAAACGTTGGATATAAATTGGTGATCTCCATTCTTCAATCGGATGAGAATATTTCCTTTGCCTTTCACCTCCATCTTTGATTCATCTCCTAAAGCCACATTTCCTTTCACCGATTCATCAAGCTCCACGAACATGCTTCTTCGGCCGCACATGTGATTGCTTGCACCACTATCAAGATACCACTTGTGATTCTCTTCTCGTTCATCATTTTTGCAAGTCATCAACAACATATCTCATTCTTGATTTATTTCTTCAACATAGTTTGCCTTCTCCTCGACTCTTTTGTTGTTTGGAACTTTACATTCGGAAGCATAATGACCATACTTTCCACAATTATAACATTTAATGCTTGACTTATCGTACCTTGATTTTGGACTTCCTCTCCCACGACCTCTTGATGAGTTTTCTCCTCTTTGGTTGGTGTTGTCTTCATAGGCCCTCCAACCTCTTCCATTTCCATATCTACAGCCTCGTCCTCGGATTTGACCACCACCACGCCTTTGATAACTTTGACTGGTTTCTTCTTGATCAATCCGCATATTAAGCACTTGTTCGGCGATATCTTCCTTTTTCTTCTTCTTTTCTTCATATGCTTGTAGGGATCCAAGGAGTTGCTCCATTGTCATATCCTCCAAATCTTTTGTCTCCTCTATAACGGTGACAATATGCTCGAATTTTGGATGTAACGATCTAAGAACTTTCTCCATGATTCTTATTTCATCTAACTTCTCTCCATTTCTCTTAAGGTTATTAGTAACCGTTAAGACTCTTGAGAAGTAATCGGATACGAGTTCACCTTCCTTCATTTGCAACGCTTCAAATTCTCCTCTTAGAGTTTGAAGACGTACCTTCTTAACTTGCTCCGCTCCCTTGTAAGAGGTTCGAAGCTTCTCCCACGCTTCTTTGGCCGACTTTGCTCCCGCGACCTTCTCGAACGTGTCTTCATCTAATCCTTGATAGATTAGACAGAGAGCTTTCTTGTCTCTCTTCCTTGAGTCTCTCAAACTATCCTTTTGAGTTTGAGATACACTACCTTCGTTCTCCGGTTCGACGTAGCCTTTCACGACTATCTCCCATACGTCATGTGCTCCTAGAATCGCCGTCATCCTTAGACTCCAATTGTCGTAGTTGCTTTTTGTGAGCATCGGGACTTGGAAGGGAATAACGCTACTCGCCATCTTTAGGACCTTGAGGCTCTGCTACCACTTTGTTGGAAATAAAAACTTTAAGGTGGTGGAGAAAGTGTTTGAGAAATTTGGGAGAGAATATAAATTTTGAGAAGTAGAAACTTTTATTATTTAGAGTTTTTCTTGGAACAACTTGATTACAAATGAAGGGGGAGGAAGATATTTATAGCCTCCAAAGTACAAAATATCTAGAATATTTTAGTCCTAAATCTAGAGAATTCTAACAATATTTTATTACAATTATCTAGATAATTCATAGAAATATCTAGATTATTTTTCTCTACCCTTTTCTAGAACATTTTAAGGAGGTAGTGATGTTAGATATTTTCTAGAGAAAACTCTAGAACATGGATCAACCCCAATATTTGATTATTGGATTATTGGTCCAATAATTAAACTTGATCCAAAATCAAGTTTAACTCTCAGCGTGGAATGCCCACAGCTTCCATAACACCAATCACCATGTCCTGAAACTCATTGAATTTTTTCGACTCGTAGCTACCAAGATCAACCGAAAACAAAATGTTCGATATGATATTAAGAGTTGTGATGAAAGATGCACGAGAAATATCAACAGCTTCTTCCCTCTCGCTGCTTTCACTCATGAAGCTCACAAGTTCCTTCATCTTTTTCACCCTCAAATCTTTGGTCGCTTCGAGACGCTGCGGCGAGAAGACCTGAGTCGCTGACAATTTTCTCAATAATCTATAAAACCAAAACATAAACAGAGACAAAACAACTACCTAGTCAACAAATCTTTCTTATTTTGGTCATTTAGTTTACATAATCGCATACACACGGGTGGGAGAGAGAGTAAAAGACATCGCGAATCTATTAGTCTCTAACTTGATCTCGTTTAAAAGTCGGATCTCTTATTATCTTCCAACAAAAAACTCTCTTATTTTGGTCATTTAGTTTACATAATCGCGAAATGGCTACACATACATAGCGAATCCATAGAATTATGTGATTGATATATGTACTTGAAATTGATTGATTAGTGAGATAGAATGCTTATACATCCGAGCAGATTGTTAAAACCATTTTCCAGTTTTTGGTATATAAAATTCACATGTTTTTTTTTTAAAAAAAGCTTATACATATATACAAATACACATTTATGTGATTTTTTTGTAAGCACGTATGTATCTTGTTAGTCGATGAAATAGCGGTATTTTGTGTACTCCTAGTCCTTAAGAAAATTGAGTTTGTTAAAACAAAAACATAAATTATTAATATACCTCCAACGAGCAGACGACGAAGGAAGCCAGACAACGGAAAGCTCTTCGTGATTGATGGACCGTATCGAGTTATTGGAGCTACGGCTAGACAAGAGTTGGTCGTGTGTTCTAAGAACCACTCTTGCAGCTTCTGGTGAAGATATGACCACTGAGTTTAAGAATCCAAGCTTAAGACTCATGACTGGTCCATAAGTTTTTGAGAGGTCGGCGAATGAGCGGTGTGGGTTCATTCCGACAAGGTGCATGTTTCCGATGATGGGTAGCCGCGGAGGTCCTGGAGGCGTCACGGTGGCACCAAGAGATCTCTGCCTGGATCTTGTGGTGGAGATGATAGGGAAACATGATAAGATAAAGCAAACGAACAGGAAAAGAGCCTGTCCTACCATGATGTCCATATTTTTCTCAACTGATCTTTTCCTTGTTGAAATTAAATACCAAGCTTCAAGTCATTTAAATATATTAGTGTAAAAAGCAAATATTACCAAAAATATCTTAACAAAAAATATCTAATATAGTCCAAATCCATTGTCCGGTGATGGGAACTGAATTAGCACAAGTGAAAGGCCTTTGTCAAGAAAAGTCAAACGACCAAAGACTAAATCACGTGAGATACCATACGTGAATTGTAAAATGTTCTTTTCTCATGCTTACTCTAATTGATTCTAGTGCTGAGAGCATGTTTATTAGGGGGTTCTCGTTGGGTTTCTTTTGAATATAAAATTATTAAAATTTGAGTAAAAAGAAAAAAGAAAATATAAAATTTGAGTAAAAAGAAGAAAGAGAGTGTTTTTGGTAATATAAAATTGAGTAAAGAGAGGAGATAGTTTTTAATTTTTAGAGAGAGAGTTTCTCAAATTGATAATTTTAGAGAGGTTCTTGTGAAATAATGGGGGTGTATTGAAATATAAAATTAATAAAAATTGAGTAAAAAGATGAAAGAGAAGGTATAAAGTTGAATAAAAAATGAAAGAAAGTGTGTTTTAATAATTTTATATTCACTAGAGCTCCTCAAAAACTCCCCAATGAACATGCTCTTATGTGTAGTCATTACGCAGTTAGTACGTCTGAAGTACATAATTGTCACTAAAGTTAGAACCAGGGCGGTCCTGAAAATTTTGGGGCTCAAGCAAAAGAAAAATAAAAATAAAAATATTGGGTTTTTAATTTATTTTCTAAAATTCAAAAAAATGTTTAAAAATCTGAGACTTCTTTTTGCAAAAAGAAATAAACGGGGTTTTTTTTGTTAATAATGATAAATTAGTATTTTTTTTGGCCCAAAGTCCATGCGTCATTTGTCTATGCTCAGACCCGGCTCTGGTTAGAACCATGTGTTTAAACGGAAATGTAGAACAAAATGTATGTACGAAAAAGATACTATAGAAAATGTACGTACATTATAATTGGAAAATATATAATGAAAATTTATTATCAAAAAGATGCAAGATGCAATCCTAAGATGTAAAGAATGCTATTATTAGTAGATAAGGTTTTATTTTATTTAAATAATGTCATTAATTATTTGGTTTGTGAAATTATATTCGTACTTATAATTAAACATATCCGACAATGGCTAATTAATGGCGCATCTTTTGACGGGAACGGCATGTAACGGGTTGGTCTTGTGCAATGAGAGACCGAAAGTCTCGTCCATGTCTAAATCCTCCGGAACGACGCCGTTTGGAAGCTTCCAATCAAAAGAATAGAGAAGAGAAGCTAGCACAAGGGGAATTGTCTTCAAAGCCAAAGGCATTCCCGGGCATATTCTGCGTCCGGCTCCAAACGGTGTAAGCTCATAATCTCTACCTTTCACATCGATCTCTTTCCCTACAAACCTCTCTGGCTCAAACCGCATCGGATTCTCCCACACGTTCGGATCTCGTCCAATGGCCCACACGTTCACAAGAACCTGAGTGTCTTTAGGCACAAGGAATCCAAGAACCTCCACGTCAGCTTCTGCTTTGTGTGGGACTAGAAGTGGACCAGGCGTATGTAACCGCAAAGTTTCTTTCACGACCGCTTGTAGATACAGCATTTCCGAGATATCAGACTCTTCAACAACACCTTTTTGACCAATCACGCTATGGATCTCGGCTTTAACTTTTGTCATTGTTTCAGGGTTCCGAAGTAACTCTGACATTGCCCATTCCACGGTACCAGAGTTTGTGTCTGTGCCCGCAACAAACAGGTCCTGTACATACGATCCATTATCGTTAATAACTTGGTTATGTACGTATTAAATGTTAATTCATATGATTCTAATATCTATAATATGGTAAGCCTTACATAGAGAAGGTGTTCCATATCGTTAGTGTTGAGCTCTGCTTTATCTCCTTGGCTGAGATCAAGAAGCGTATCCACGAAATCGCTGTTCGCGGCATCTTTAGGGTTATTCATTGCCTTTTCCGCTGTTTTAGCATCGATGAACCCTCGGAAAACCTTAAACAACCTCTCCGAACAGAGCTTTATCTTCTTCTTATTACCATGCACATCAAGAAACCTGAGAAACGGGAAGTAGTTAGAAAGATCTGGGTTCCCGATAGCTTCCATGACACCAATCACCGAGTCCTGAAATCCGTTAGACTTTTTGGTATTGTAGCTACCGAGATCTACGGAAAACAGAATGTTCGATAAGATATTAACAGCTGTGATGAAGGATGAACGAGAAATATCAACAGCTTCTTCTCTTTCGCTGCTTTCATTCATGAAACTCACAAGCTCTTGCACCTTCTTCATTCGGAGGGCTTTAGTGGCTTCGATACGCTGCGGAGAGAACAGCTGAGTCGCCGACAACTTTCTCAACATCCTGAAACAAAGCACAACAACAACGAATCGCATTTTATAGAGCGCTTATTGTTTTTGATTCATTAGTCAACGTTGTGGAATCGCATCAAATGAGACAAAAAAATGTTAAATAACTAAACATAAACTAACTATCTCATTAGGTCAGTCGAAATATGTCATTTTAGATCTATTAGAGAATAGCTAGTGAGTAGACTATATGATGATTACACTCGTCATAGAAAATTAGTGGGATGGTAAAACAAAAGATAAATAGAACAAAATAAACATATATAAAATCGGTATTTAAATATACCTCCAACGTGTCGAAGATGGAGGAAGCCAGACAACAGAAACGTCATGGTGATTGATGGACCGTATAGTGTTAGGGAAGCTACGGCCAGACAAGATTTGATCGTGTGTTCTTAAAACCTCTCTTGCAGCTTCCGGTGAAGTTATGACAGCTACATTTAGACTTCCAAGCTTAAGACTCATGATCTGTCCATAAGTTTTCGAGAGACTGGCGAATGATTGGTGCGGTTTTTTGCCGACAAGGTGAATATTTCCGATGATGGGTAGCCGCGGAGGTCCCGGCGCAAATTTCCGTCTGGATCTTTTGGAGGAGAAGAGAAGGAAACATGATAAGATTAAACAAAATAAGAAGAAGAGAGCTTGACCTGAGATAATGTCCATGCTTTTTTTTTTCTCTAAGTGTTAGATTTGCCTTGAAATGAAATATCAAACTTCAATACTTATTGCTAATTATATACTACTGTAAGAAGAAGAAAAAGCAAATATGTCAGAAAACACTTATTGCTAAGTATATGATCCAAATCCATCATACATGTGGTGAAATCTTTTTTTTTGGTTGGATCCATGTGGTGGAATCTATGGATGACACTAGTAGTGAGTTCCGTCACCAAAAAACACAAAAAAAAAATCAAAAATAATAATGAACTATTCAATTAGTTGGCAGAGAATATTCTAACCCACGGTTAGATTCTTAACCATGGTTAAATACATGTTGAGCGATTAAGCGATCATGTGCGATATTGCGATATTGCATCCACGCAAATTTCTTTGAAAGTTTGCGCGATACTGCATCCACACGGAAAAAAAAGTTTTTAATTTGCGTTATTAAACCAGTCCACATATTTATGTCATAATCAGTCAATCTCATCTTCTTGGAAATGTTGAATACGTCACTCGAATACGTTACTTACGGCGGAAGAAAATCAATTACCAATGTCGAAAAACTTATTATCGTCCTTGTTTTCGAGATCCTCCTACACCGTCCAACTCGTTCTTATCGAACAATTTTTTCACCTTTTGTCAGTTCCTTTCTCATATACCCTATTCCATCTGATTATAAGTCCGATGTTAACAAAAGATAGATACAATAAAAAATAGAGCTAACATTTTGTAATATTTTTTTTATTATTTATTGATTGGATACACAAAAGATGATATATATCGTAACACCTAGCATGATTATAAGTAGGTAATAAAAGTAAATATAGGAGTTTTTAAAATATAAAATTATTAAAATTTGAGTAAAAGGATGAAAGAGAGTGTTTTTGTGGGGTGTATTGAAATATAAAATTAATAAAATTTGAGTAAAAAGAAGACATAGTGGATATTTTTTGGAGAGAGGATATGTATAAGTTGTATGGGAAGAAACTTTTGGAAAGGGGTTTTAGGAGTGTTTAAATATAAAATTAATAAAAGTTGAGTAAAAGGATGAAAGAGAAGGTATAAAGTTGAGTAAAAAGAAGAGAGAGTAATAATTTTATATTTAAGAACTTGCTATATTTACTATCGATAATCATGCCCTTACAATATAAGTACTTGTGAAGTACATCATTGTCATTGGGACCGGGCATTTCGCGATTAGTACTTCGATCTATTTTTTTTGGTCATCTGAGCAAAAAGCTTCATTATCTATGTGAATGTTTTTTTTCTTTTCTTTTTTGATAATTAATCTATGTAAATGTTATTAAAGAAAACTAAAGTGATTAATGTCAATAATATGTCGTCCGTTCATAGCCTTTGGTATTTAATAAACTAGAATGTGGTTCGCGACTTTGTTTTACAATTTTGTTAAATATAGTGACGAAAAGTTTAAATTGATCTAATAGTTTTCAAATATTTTTGTATTTATTACTTTTAATCAAATTTACATATATTCGTTTTTTATTTAATTTAAAATTTTAGTAGTTATAAGTAATATTAATAAAATATACATAAAAATGAATTAATTGAAAATTGAAAATAAAATTTATTGAAAAAATATATTTTGCTTAGGTGGACACCTTATATAGAGAAAAAACTCTCCAATTATATAGAAATTTTTTGAAAATGTCACTTTTCAAATTCCACTTTTTAAAAATACCACATTTTCAAAATTTTTGAAAAGTACCACTTTTTCAAAATTATTAATTCATTATATAATTTATGTTTGTGTTATATTAGAGTTTATTTTGGACCAATTGCAAAAATGCCACACTTTAAAGACACTTTTACAAGTGTGTCACTCTCTCCTTCACTTTTACATTAATGCCACATTTTATTAACAAAAGGACAAATATGTCATTTTTTTTTTTTTTCTCCTTTTCTCTCTCACCTTCTCCTTCTTCTACGAAATATCCAGATCAAAAACCCACTTCTTGTTTTTCTCTTTCTCTCTCTCACTTTTTCAACAAAACTCAAGATCTGCTTTTTGTTTTTCTCTTTCTCTCTTTCTCTCTCTTTTTTTCTATTTTTCTCTAGATCTACATCGAATTTTATGAGTTTTTTGTTATTGATCTCGTTTTAATTTTCGCACATATGTTTATATTTGGTTTATTTTACAGATTTGAGTTTTTGATGCGATTTGTGTTACAAATCTGAGATTTATTCGATTTGGGTTACATATATGAGTTGTTAATTTGATTGTGTTGATTTCAATCTAGATCTAGATTTAAAAATCTGAGTTTTGTTTCGTTTTGCTTTATTTTGTTCATGATTTTGATAACAAATCTGGGTTGATTTTGTAATTGATTTCAATCTGTCAATTTGGGTTTGATTTCAATATGGTTAATTTTTTTCTTGGTGTTCTTCTGAGCGATCTAGAGTTTTGACGTTTTTATAAAGTTTTTTAAAGGTTTTGTAAAACTGTTTAAAATGTCTATAAGGTTTTTATAAGATTTTTTAAAGGTTTTTTAAAGGCTTTTATATGCTTTTTAAAAGTTTTTGTAAACTGTTTAAAATAATTTATAAGATTTTTAAAAGGTTTATAAAAGTTTTTAAATGGTTTATAAAAGTTTTTAAACTTTATAAACCTTGTAAAGAACCATTATAAGGTTTTATAAGGTTTTTTAAAAGTTTTTATAAGGTTTTATAAGGTTTTTATAAGGTTTTTTAAAGGTTTTGTAAAACTGTTTAAAATAATTTATAAGGTTTTTATAAGGTTTTAAAAATATTTATAAAATCTTTAAAAGGTTTATAAAGATTTTTTACAAGGTTTATAAAGCTTATAAAAGTTTATAAGAGTTTTTTATAAGTTTTATAAGGATTTTCTAAAAGATTGATAAAGTTTTAAAAAAATTTATAAGGATTTTTTACAAGATTTATAAGGTTTTTAAAAACCTTATAATTTTTTTAAGTTTTATAATGTCAATAAAAACCCTAACCCTCTCCCTCCTCCCAAAATCTATACCCTAAATGCATAATAGTTTACCCAAACTCAAAAATTTACAGTCGTTTATATTTTTGATCAAAACGTTTTTTATTCTTCTTCTCCTTGTGAGTTTCTCTGAGAATATATATTTTTTTTTCATATATATCCACCAGATCAGAGAGAGCAAGAATAAAATTCTCATATTTCTTTTACGAGAGATCTGAGAAAAGAGAAGAGAGAGAGAAAGAGAAAAGAAAGAAGAAAAATTTCGCAGTTCTCTTTCACGAGAGAGAAAGAGAAAAAAAGGAAAGAGAAAAAAGAAAAAGAAGAAAGACAAAAGGAGGAAATGACATATTTGACTTTTGGTTTAATGAATAGTGGCACGCTTGTAAACAATTTTAAAGTGTGACATTTTTGTAAAGTGACATATGAGATGTGGCATTTTTAAAAATTTCTCGTTTATTTTTGAGGATTTAGAGGTTTTTAGGGATCAAAACAATTTTTAGGGTTTAGCATTTAAGATTTAGACTCTAAAAATCATAATTACTAGTATTTTTACAAATTGATAACTTATAGTGATATTTTTGCAAATATACACATCAAAAATGGTATTTTTGCAATTGTCCCAATTATATATATGATTTAGCATAAAAAAAGGTTTTGAGCTAAGGTCCTAATTACGATTTTATTTGTAGTTTGATCCACAAAATTTCTTTTATATTTTGTCACAGGGAAAAAAAAATTGATAAAAAAAATAAAGAGATATTCTAGGATACCTCATATAACGACTATGGATCTCATATAACGACTATGGATTTGGATTTTGTTGTTTTCTGTGTGTGTGTTTTGTGTGGTGTGCCTTTCTCGTTCTCTCTCTATGCCATGCTCGAACGGTCGAACCTCAATCTAGTCACACGTTGATTGCATAAATTTTACCTCATATGATAGATATTTAAATTTAAGAAAATTTGTCTTCTTCTAACCTTTTTTTTTTTAAATAATATTTTTTCGTTTGGGTTTAGTTTCCCTTCTTGGGCTATTGATTCCGAATGAATTTTTTTTTTTTTTTTTAACTTTCTATTTAAAACATGCGCGGGTGGAAATGTTACAACGTAAAAAATTATTACATAAGAACAACAAAGATGGCAAACAATAAGGAAGGATACTAAAAAGTATATACACCATCTTAAAGATTCATAATCTTCATCGAAAATCCAGGAAAGACCGAGAGCTAATCCAAACAAAGAACGACACATGAAACACATAACACAAGAAGTCGAATTTGAAGGGTAGAACACAACTCAACCATGAAAACTCTAAGTCCACCACGAAACCTGAAGTGATGCAACACCAAATATAAGAGCAGACCTTAACTGAAATACCCCAACATCGAGGAACCGAAACCAAGAACCTCACTTAAAGCCATAGAAAGAGCCTCATATAACCAGCTAGAAGACGCTAACTCTAAGTCAAAAAGACGACATTAGATTACCCAAGCATTGAGAAGAAAGGGGAAGGCACAATGCCGAGTAGCCCAATCCCTTCGGGAACTTAAACCAACAACCTTTCACTGAAAAGATTAGCATAATCTACAACAATAACTCAACCAGAGTTAAATCACCGTTCTGAAGCAAGAAGGAGCGTCCACCAAAACACTAAGTCACATCATGCTAGATTAGAGGGAGAGAAAGAGGAACCAAACCTGAGAAACCGTGACTTCAAGTATCTCCAAACCACAACCGGCCGAATCTAGTTAGGCAAAGGTAGAATCAGAATGAATTTGTTGTCGTGCTAATATGGCGACGGATGGGTTTGTTCCTTACCGGCTTGTCTACTATGTAACATCAGTTTTTTTTTTTTTTCTTCAGATAACACCAGCTTTTGTGCCTTTTATAATTATTCTAAATGGAAAACCAAAAAAAAAACTTACAAATTAGAGAAATTTTCTAAGCCAGCGCATTTTTTTCATATGGATTTCCATTACTAGCTTATTTTTTTTATAATTTGGAATACTACCACTAATATTCAACACCAATATTGTTATTGGGCCGAGTACAACGGAGTAAAATTATTTACTTACGAAATTAAAAACCCTTATTATGACGATCGCACAGGCTGCTTGATAGGCAAGGCACGTAGAGGTTTGGCCTTCCGCAATGTAACACCGAAGACATCGCTCATGTCCATGTTTTGTGGGACGACACCATTTTCAAGCTTCCAGTCAAAGGAATAGAGAAGAGACGCAAGCACCATAGACATTGTTCTAAGAGCCATCGAGGATCCTGGACACATCCTTCGTCCCGATCCAAAAGGTATCAGCTTGAAGTCGTTGCCTGTCACATCAATTTCTCGTAACAAGAACCTCTCTGGCTCGAACCTCATTGGATTCTCCCACACGCTCGAGTCTCGTCCTATCGCCCACACGTTCACCAAAACCTAAAAAAGAGATTAAGTTAACGTGATATCCAAGTTAGGTCTAGGTAATGAATCTTCATACCGAGGCGTTTTTAGGAACGAGGAAACCGAAGATTTCGACATCGGCTTCTGCTTTTCGAGGGATCAAAGGAGCTGCAGAATGCAAACGAAGTGTCTCTTTCACAATTGCTTGTAAGTAAGGCAGCCTCTGGATATCAGATTCTCGAACGACACCGTTTCCACCTATCACATGCCGTATCTCACTCTGAGCCTTGATCATATTTTCCGGGTTACGGATTAACTCTGACATTGCCCACTCCATTGTACTAGAAGTTGTGTCTGTACCAGCAGTAAACACATCCTGTATATATGCATACATGGTTAATAAAGCTAAACCCATCACTCATGGAACAAGAAAGTACTCTTACTTTATCTCAACATCAAGACTCACTTGAACAAAGTGTTTGATTTCATTTATACTGAGTTCTGCTTTGTCCTCCTGAGCAAGATCCAGAAGAGTATCTAGCAAATCGAAGCTCGAAGTCTCTTTACGCTCTCTCTGAGATGATCTCTTAGCCATCCGAGCATCGATGAATTCTTGAAAAATTTTAAATAATCTCTCTGTGCAAAGCGTTGCTTCTTTACGGGTACCTTGTAGATCAAGAAACCTAAGAAACGGGAAATAGTCTCCGAAGTTGGGTTTTCCACTCACGTCCATCAAGCTAATCACCGTGTTGTGGAACTCGTGAGATGACTCGGAATCATGGGTCGCTAAATCCATAGATAACAGAGCATTTGAGATGATACTGAGAGATGTAACGAAGAAAGCACGAGCTATGTCAACAGCTTCTCCTTTCTCACAACATTTGTTGATGAAACTCATAAGTTCTTCTACTTTCTTCATCCTTAAAGACTCCATAGCATTTAAGCGTTGCGTTGATAACAAATGCGTTGTTGTTATCTTCCTCAGAAACCTGAAATGTGATCATATTGAATTATTGATAGTCATATATATATGTATGTATGTGACAAATTTAATTTGGTCTGATTGTTTCCATCAATTTTTTTGCTTGCAGTGAGTAGTGACGTTCGTTTGAACCAAAACATATTCTCACAAGTTTTAAAATTTAGGTTCAAAAATCGTATTAAAAAATGTTATAGAGATTTTTTTTGGTTCAACATATAATATGTTCTTACATATTTATGCAAAATTAAATATATTTTATGTTTATAACCGTTTGTATTATGCAGTTTTTTTATAGATTAGTTGTTTTTATGTTAAATAATTATCTTTTTGGAAAAAATTAACAAATTTTTAATAATCGTCTATTTACTCAAAACATCATACATATTTTAAAATAAATGAATAATAAATTATGAATTTTTTTTTTTTTTTGTTAAAACGCTTACAAATTATGACTTTTTTTAGAAGATTCTAATGATTTGCGCTAGTATCGTCGTGGTGTTATCATTTCAATTTCTGTTTCGATGCGTAAGAATCACGAGAAAATTCAAAAGAAAATAAAATACCTCCAACGAGCTGTAGGAGGACCCCATGCAACCGAGTATTCATAGTGGTCAAAGACTCGAACCGGATCGTAAAAGGTTCGGGAAGATAAAAGATGGTCTTGAGTCTTTAGTGCCTCTTTTGCTGCTTCCGGTGAAGATATGACTATGGTAGTTATACTTCCAAGCTTTAGACACATTATTGGTCCATAAATTTTCGAGAGAGCCGTGATCGAACGGTGAGGATTGTTGTGTCCGACTTGGAATATGTTTCCAACCACTGGCAGCTTTTTAGGACCCGGCGGGAGTGTTGCTCGACGGCTTCCGCGAGATTTGCTTCTCGTTTTTCCGGTGATTAAGAAGAAAAAGAAAAGGAAAAATGGTAAGAAAAAACAGAGGAGAAGAGACAGAACACCCATTTCAGTTTCACGACCGATTTGCTTCTTTTTCTTTACAAATTTTTAAATATTGTTTTGCATGTTATTATTTACAGTGAAACAAAAAAAATCACATGATGTTTGTGATTTCAGAAAACAAAAAATATATCTCATTTCTAGTCAATCACGTCCATTGTAACGCTTGAAGAAATCAATACATCTTTCGAATTCTTGGTGGACCGACTCATTATTGTATACACTTGTCGTGCGATATATGTCGGTTTTCTGTCGTCGATATTGTCAATGTGTAATATATAACACGTACGAAAATTTGTTTCAAAATCATGTATAATCATACATACAACCATAGAGAATTTTTTCGACCAAAAAAAAAACCATAGAGAAGTTTAAACATTAAACTTTAAATTTCGGTTTAGGAAGTATAATATTCAAATTAAAAATTGATTTAAGTATAGTCGATTGGTGTTGCTTTTATTTTATTTTGAACTTTGTTTTGTATAGAAACATCTCTTTTGATTCGGTAGGTTAAGTTTTGACTTTTGATGTATTGCAAATAAAAACGTAAAATCATGTTAACCAAATTAAAGTTTGATAAATTTTTGTTGGTTAATATAAATGGTTCTCAAACATAAAGAGTGTTACAAAGAAACGAAATCTTGATCTTAGATAGAGTTAGTACCTCCAACGAGCCGATGGAGGAATCCAGACAACGGAGTGTTTATGGTGATCAAAAAGGCTCAAATCGCATCGTTAAATGTTCGAGCGGACAAGACATGGTCGTGTGTTTTAAGTGCCTCTGTAGCTGCTTCCGGTGAAGATATAACCACTGCGGTTAACCTTCCAAGCTTCAAACTCATTATAGATCGATCAGCCTGCCAAATTTGTATGAACCGACGACCCCAACCAATACACATTTAGTTGCCTATATGTGCATCTCAGTACAATCTCGAGTTATCGACCAAATCAAAACACAAAATGTAAAATGGAAAAGGTTTATATTAATTTTATTATTGTGATTTTGTTGTGCATTTAAGTTTCTATTGATCAATTCTGTGGGATTGGTTAAATTGCTATAATTATTAGTGTTGCTAATTGCTACTGGTTAAACTGCTATAATTATTATTATTATGAGGAGATTGCTGTTTATCTGTTGATCAGATTAATTACTATTTGGCAGCTTAAAGATGTTTCTTTAGCTAGTGTTAACTTTACTTGTTCCGTTGTTAGGTTAAGCTGCTAAACCTGGTTGTGCCAATGTATCTCTCTTGATGAGAAATGGAGTTGATAGGAAACTCTTAAGCTCACTTAGTAGAGAAGATCATGAAGAACTCTTGTAGTATTGCACTTTATAAACCCAACCCCAACTCTAGTCATTTACTAGTGTAATATTGTCTGCTTTTGAATAAGTGGTCAAGTCGACACAGATTTGTTAGTTAATGACGCGTTTCTTGACTGGAACGGCATGTAACGGATTAGTCTTATGCAATGTGAGACCAAAGCTCTCGTCCATGTCCAAATCCTCAGAAACGACGCCGTTCGGGAGCTTCCAGTCAAAGGAATAAAGAAGAGAAGCAAGCATGAGAGGCACTGTCTTCACAGCCAAAGGCAATCCCGGACAAAGTCTCCGTCCGGCTCCAAACGGTGTAAGCTCATAATTTCTACCTTTCACATCAATCTCTTTCCCTAAAAACCTCTCTGGCTCGAACCGGTCCGGATTCTCCCACGTACCCGGGTCTCGTCCAACGGCCCACACGTTCACAACAACCTGAGTGTTTTTAGGCACAAGAAATCCTAAAATCTCCACGTCAATTTCCGCTTTTCGCGGGAGGAGAAGTGGAGCAGCTGGATGCAAACGGAATGTTTCTTTAACTACAGCTTGTAAATATGGCAATTCCGAGATATCGGACTCTTGCACGCCGTTTAGGCCTATCACACGATCGATCTCTTCTTGAACTTTCGTCATCTTCTTTGGGTTTCGAAGTAATTCTGCCAATGCCCATTCCACGGTACTAGAGTTTGTGTCCGTGCCGGCTACAAACAGGTCCTGATACATATAAGCACATATTACATCGTTAAACTTGGACATATAATATAGATTTCCGATTATATCAAACACATAAATTTGTATTTCATTTTACATGTTTTTTATAAAAAAACAAAATCACGTTTAAAAAGGTATATTTCCCATAAAACAGAGTTTTTTCGGTTTACATGTATAATTTTCAGAAGTGTTTTGTTCGACCACAAAATATTATGATCTCATTAAGACATCAAATAAAAAAAAAAGATAACCTGTACACATGTAAAATTAAACGTTAACAAAAAACAAAAAGATAATTGAGGTCATATACATGTGTAAAAATAGTAGATTAACACATGCCATAAACTTTGATTGTATCGATCGAATTGGTGAGCTGGAATATGAAGACTGGCAGAAGTTTGTATCTCAAAACTAATTTGCACCTAGTTGATTATCATCAATCTTGATCATGGTTATGTTCGATCTTTATCAGTATGATCATATTAGGCAATCTAAGCTAATTAAGACGACTTACGAGGAGAAGGTGTTCGATCTCGAGAACGTTGAGTTCTGCTTCATGTCCTTGATTGAGATCAATAAGCGCATCCACGAAATCGCGGCTCAAAACATCCTTATCGTTTGTTCGAGATGAGTTTTCCTTGATCCTAGCATCATAAATCCCTCGGAAAACCCTAAACAACTTCTCCGAGCAGTCCTTCATCTTCTTTCTATTACCTTGCAGGTCAAGAAACCTCATAAATGGGAAATAGATAGCAAGGTCTGGCTCTCCGATAGAGTCCATGACACCAGTCACCATGTCCTGAAAGACACTGGACTTCCTCGAGTCGTAGTTACCGAAGTCGACTGAAAACAGAACATTCGAAATGATATTGAGGGCTGTGACGAAGGATGCACGAGAAATATCAACAACTTCTTCTCTCTCACAGCTTTCATTCATGAAGTTGATAAGCTCTTGCATCTTGTTCATCCTCAGAGGTTTTGTGGCCTCGACACGCTGCGGTGAGAACAACTGAGTCACTGATAGTTTCCTCAACAGCCTGGAGAACATAACATAAATAAGGTTACAATTAGAAGATATACTATGTTATGGTTCCAACTCACAAGCAATTGGCGACCATGTTTCTTATATATCACTTCAAGTTTCTGTCCACTTCCGATATGAGATATTATTACCAATTAAAAATAACTCAAGCACGGATAGGTTAAACCAGTTAGAGAGAGTATTCGTTCCAATTGGGAGGAATGTTTTGCAATTTGTGGACCTATACCACAAGTATTATCTAGTTTCGGGATTTTGAAGATCATCATTGGTAACACTTTGGAACTTCCTAGTTCGTTCAAAGAGAAATCATTGAAAAAGAATAATCAGAATAAGTTACCTCCAACGAGGAGATGACGGATGAAGCCATGCCATGGAAAAATCATGATGATTGATGGATCGTATCGCTTCATTGAAGTACCGGCCCGACAAGATTTGGTCGTGTGTTCTTAGAACCTCTCTTGCAGCTTCCGGTGAAGCTATAACCACTGAGTTTAAACACCCAAGCTTAAGACTCATGACTGGTCCATATGTTTTTGAGAGGTCGGCGAATGATCGGTGTGGGTTCTTTCCGACAAGGTGAATGTTTCCGATGATGGGTAATCGTGGAGGTCCCGGAGGAAGCGTGGCAGCGCCGCGAGAGCTCCCTCGGGATCTTGCGGTGATGAAGATAAAGAAACATGATAAGATAAAGCAGAAGAAGAGAAACATAGCTTGTCCTGCTGAGATGATGTCCAACTGTGTTTCTCAAGTAATACAACATTACACAAAACTAATTAATATATAGGGATAAATAAAGTTGACCAATTGGACCCTTTTTCCTTTTTGACATATGTACTTTTATTTATATTGCATGTCCAAAATATCTATATATCCACCGTTGGCCCCTGGCTAATACACCTCACTTGTCAATAAAAGTCAAAAAAAATTGCGCCGAAATTGACAGATCACAACTGATACGTACACGTAAAGCCGTAAACAATCGTTATGAATTGGCGATTTTTGGAATAAAATTAAGTGGCATCCCATAACATGGAATACAAAAATAAATTGTATCCCACTAAATCATATGAAGAATGATATAGAAAAAAAAATTAAAAACCATTCAGAAAAAAAAAATAATTACAAAAATGTCATTTTTTGTGTGCATATTTGCAAAAATGCCACTTAGGGGTGTCTATTTACCAAAATGTCACTAATTATAGATTTATAAAACTTATATCTTAAAATTCTAAACTCTAAAAAATGTTTTGACCCCTAAAACCTCCTAAACCCTCATAACTAAATCCTAATAGAACATAATTAACTCAAACATAAATGATATAAAGAAAAAATAATTTTGAAAAAGTGGCATTTTTGTAAAGATTTCAAAAGTGTGGCATTTTTGTAAAGTGGCACTTGAAAAATGGTATTTTTTAAAATTTATATAAAAAACAATCATAAATAGAAGAGATACAATTATATAATTAAAAAATAATATTAAATTTAATATTTTGTTACCAGTTTAGCATACAATTCACCAAATGATCGGAAGTGGTTAAATTTTCATATTTTCTACAAATATTTTGTTATACTTTTAAAATCTAACGATTTCGTTTAGATTTTTTCATAATATATTTTTTTAAATAACGACATTTCTTATAACATATAAATTAGTGTTATATACATTTTATGTTTTTATATAATGTTGTTTAATTTTAATTATACTATTTCTTTTTGCATGTAATTTTTTTTTTAAAACCACCATTCATCTTACATAAATAATTTGTCTGTGTTTTTTCATTCCATTTTACTTCTTTAAAAAACTACCATTCATCTTACATAAATATTTCTGTGCGATTTTTCATTCCATTCATCTTATTCATGTAATTTCCATCATTCCATTCAACTCTATTCTATTTTTTTTAGTTCATCTTGTACCAAATATTCCAAAAATTGACTACCATTTAAACCCTAAGTTTTTTGTACCGTGGAAATTTCGAACTTCTAAACCATAATTTCGGTTAGTAACCAGTTATTGATAATATGCTTTTACGACATAAATTACTCCATATATAACCCAATATCAGTAGCGTTTAATAGATCATAAGATCATTAATTATTCGGTTTGTGAAAATATATTCGTACATAATAATTAAACATATACGAAATTTGCTAATGAACGACACTTTTCTTGACGGGAACGGCATGTAACGGATTGGTCTTGTGTAATGAGAGACCGAAAGTCTCGTCCATGTCCAAATCCTCCGGAACGAGGCCGTTTGGAAGCTTCCAATTACAAGAATAGAGAAGAGAAGCAAGCATAAGAGGCACTGTCTTCAAAGCCAAAGACATTCCCGGACAAATTCTGCGTCCGGCTCCGAACGGTGTAAGCTCATAATCTCTACCTTTCACATCAATCTCTTTCCCCAAAAACCTCTCTGGCTCAAACCGCATCGGATTCTCCCACACGTTCGGATCTCGCCCTATTGCCCATACGTTCACAAGAACCTGAGTGTCTTTAGGCACAAGGAATCCAAGAACCTCCACGTCAGCTTCCGCTTTTCGAGGAATGAGAAGAGGACCAACCGGATGTAACCGGAAAGTTTCTTTCACAACCGCTTGTAGATACGGCATTTCCGAGATATCAGACTCTTCAACAACACCTTTTTGACCGATCACACGATCGATTTCGTCCTGAGCTTTGGACATTGTTTTAGGGTTTCGAAGTAACTCTGTCATTGCCCATTCCACGGTACTAGAGTTTGTGTCGGTGCCTGCAATAAACAAATCCTGGTAGACAAGTACATATTTTCCATAATCTTTGGATATTTCTCCCTTTTCGTTTAAATGTTATTTCATATGATTCTAATATGGTAAGACTTACATAGAGAAGGTGTTCGATATCGTTAGTGTTGAGCTCTGCTTGGCTGAGATCAATAAGGGTATCCACGAAATCATTGTTCGAGTTACTTTGCAATGATTTTTCCGCAATTTTAGCATCAATGAACCCACGGAAAACCTTAAACAACCTCTCCGAACAGACCTTCATCTTCTTCGTATTACCTTGCAGATCAAGAAACTTAATAAACGGGAAGAAGTTAGAAAGGTCTGGGTCCCCAACAGCTTCCATGACACCAGTCACCGCGTCCTGAAATCCGCTGGACTTTTTTGAATCGTAGATACCGAGATCTACGGAAAACAGAATGTTCGATATGATATTAAGTGATGTGACGAATGATGCATGAGAAATATCAACAGCTTCTTCTCTCTCGCTGCATTCATTGATGAAGCTCACAAGCTCTTGCACCTTGTTCATTCGCAAAGCTTTAGTGGCTTCGAGACGCTGCGGAGAGAACAGCTCAGTCGCTGACAGCTTTCTCAACATCCTGAAACAAAGCACAAAAACGAAATGACTAAAGATATAAAAATGCGAATGTAAAAAGGAAATATGCCTAAATTAGTACATAGAAAAACCTAGATGTCACTTTTGTATCTATATAAAAAATAAATTGTTTTTTTATTCTTTAGAACCCGTTCAGTTTGGTGGATATACGAAACTTAAAAAATTCTTAATGAGTATAAAGATTAAATTATTATTAAAATTAAAATTAAAATTAAACTAATGTTAATGGGTATTACGGATCTGTTACTTTTCAATTGGAAAATTAAGATAAAAAAACTACTGTGGTTGAAACACCGATAGAAACTTTTGTGAGAAAACTAAAATCTTAGAAAAAAAATTATCTTTAAAACTTATACCTCCAACGAGTCGACGATGGAGGAAGCCAGACAATAGAATTATCGTGATGATTGATGGACCGTACCACGTTAGGGAAGCTACGGCCAGACAAGATTTGATCGTGTGTTCTTAAAACTTCTCTCGCAGCCTCTGGTGAAGTTATGATAGCTAAGTTTAGACTTCCAAGCTTAAGACTCATGACTGGTCCATAAGTTTTCGAGAGGTCGGCGAATGATTGGTGTGGCTTTTTACCGACAAGATGAATATTTCCGATGATGGGTAGCCGCGGAGGTCCCGGTGCCAGTCTCCGCCTGGATCTTGTGGTGAAGAAGATAAGGAAACATGAAAAGACAAAGCATAATAAGAAGAAGAGAGTTTGGCCTGAGATAATGTCCATGCTTGATTCCCTCAATTTTCCTTGAAATGAAAATTTAAGCTTCAAACCATTATTATTATTTAGTGTAAAAATCAAATACGTCAGAAGATATTTATTGCTATTTCGTACCAAAAAAAATATTTATTGCTATTTATGGTCCAAATCCATCATACTGGTGGTGGGAGATACTAGTAGACGTCATTTTTTCACAAAAAAAAGTCATAAACAATAAACTTTTCAAATTAAATAATCAGCTACTATTAGTTGGGGGGGATTTTTCTGCGATATTGCATCCACGCACTTTTTCAAAAACGTTTGAAAAGTCATAAACAATAACTTGTCAAACCCAATTAAATAATCAGCTACTATTAGTTGGGGGAGATTTTTCTGCGATATTGCATCCACGCATTTATACGTAGGGCTGGGCATGAGACGGGTACCCTGAGAATTTGGGGTACCCGATACCCGATCCGATCCTAACGGGTATTTGAAAAACAATACCCTTATCCAACCCGCAAAAAACGGGTACCCTATTAAACGGGTACCCGGCAAAAATCCGTTGACTCGCCGGGTACCCGACTTGTTACCCTTACCCGCTTTGTTACAATAAAATTTATCTATAATTGTGATTAGGAAATTTTTATACCAAAAGAATGAAGAAGTCATTACAAAAAGAGGAAGAATTCCTCTAGGCAACATATAGTTCAAAAGATATAAAATTACAAACTTTAAACCTTAAAGGTTGTAATCTATCATTTCTAAAATCATCAATGATAATTCAGAAACACAAAAAATTCATGTTGCGAGGATCATTCTTCCATAAGATTGCTTCTTCCATAAGATTGTTTCTTCCCTTATATTTACTTACCTACGAATGAAAACAGACAGTAAGTTTTGACTTGCATAATACAAACAAACGAGTGATAATAAACAAAACAAAAATCACCAACAAGTTAATATCACAAATTTCAGCTTGGTATCTAATTAATACTAATGTAACTTACCTAAAAAAGTTGAGACTCATTCATCTGCCAAGGAAAGAGTAATTCCTTGGAATAAAGTTGTAAACTCTATAAAACAGAAATAATTTGTTAGTTTATAAATAAATGAAAACATCCATAAAAGTTTAAACATTTTGAAAACTTACCATTTTCTAGAGTCTCAAGCTCTTCCATTGGCTCTTCCTCCGAAGAACGTTGCGGATAATCTTGTCGAATCCAATCTTGAGTACAAATCAATGCTTCAACTAGCATTGGTGTGAGAGAACTCCGAAAAGGATCCAGAATACGACCACTTGTGCTAAAAGCTGATTCAGATGCAACCGTAGAAACTGGTATCGCCAAAAGATCCTTTGCCATCAAAGAGAGAATCTTATACTTTGAACTTGCTTTCTTCCACCACAACAATATGTTAAAATTCGGATCTGACCTAGAAACACACGCATCAGCGAGATAACACTCCAATTCTGATTTAAAAACACAAGTCGCTTCAGCTTCTTCATGGAGATCCATCAGAGAATCAAGATCATAACTTTCATCCACAACCATTGCTTCCGAGTTATTGGTTTGTGTTGCTCTTGGCACTCGGTTACTTGGTTCTTCAGAAGAAGAAGCATAATTCTCATAGACTTTAAACATTCTCTCAAGTAGAGAATGGATACTTTCAATCAACATGTCAGCAATGGTACCACCATAACTTTCGCGGATCAGCCAACTCACATACTTCATCTTATACCGAGGATCAATAATACATGCGATAAATATCACCAAGTTCATATTTTCTCCCCAATATTTATCAAACTTTAACTTCATTTTACCAGCCATTGCCTTCAGATTAGCATATGCCTCGCTTAACTCCATTTTCCGAATCATAAGACCAACACCAAAGATCTCCTTCATATAAGCATTTCCAGTGACATAACGTGTTGCAGAAACCTTCAAGGTGGCATCATAGAAGAACTTAAAGACAGGTAAAATAGAGATTGCATATGTCCAATCAGCCTCAGTTGGTGCACCTCCTACCTTCCTAAGCTCTTCCACGTATTTTTCATCTTCCAATTTCAGCATATTAAATCCCCTCTTAAGCTTCACAGCAGATTGCAACATCAAGTAAGTGGAATTCCATCTTGTCTCTACATCTAAAGTAAGACCAGATGTAGTATAAATTTTTTGATGAAGAAGACATTCCTTAAACTTCTGTAATCTTGCTGGAGAGGATCTTATGTAGCGAACAGCACTACGAATTCGACAAACAGAAGAATTCATTTCTTGCAAGCCATCTTTAACAACCAAATTTAAGATGTGAGCACCACATCTCATGTGAAGAAATTCACCATCAAGAACACTTGTACCCCATGACTTAAGTCTTCTTCTCAAGAATCTTACAGCTACATCATTTGCACTTGCATTGTCAACTGTAAGTGTGAAAACCTTGTTGATTCCCCAAGAAACTAAACATTTCTCAAGTATCTTCCCAATCATTTCACCCTTGTGAATCTGACAAAAGTTGATGATTTTCTTGTGTAGATTCCAGTCATCATCAATGAAATGTGCAGTTAAACACATGTAGTTGAAGTTTTGCACTGAAGTCCAAGTATCCGTTGTGAGAGAGACAGTTCCTGTGTGACTCTTAAAGAACTTTTTCAGCTTCTTCTTTTCTTCAAGAAATAAACTCATACAGTCCCTAGTTATTGTTCTACGAGAAGGAATAGCAAAGCGAGGTTGAACAATGCTCATGTAATGTTTAAAACCTTCTTTCTCGACAAACCTGAAAGGCAGCTCATCTTTTATAATCATCACCAATAAAGCTCTGCGTGAATCTGCCTGATCAAAAGCTAAATATGACGGAACAACCTCAACATCCTTCTCTTTGCTAGATTGATGGAACAAGGTTGACTGTTTCAATCTTTTTCCAGCAACTACTTCAACATCAAGCTCTGGATGTAGTTTCTTGCATCTCTTCATATGCTTCAACATAGTACTAGTACTAGTACCAGATTTACTCTTTATACTAACCACTTTGTTGCAATGATCACATTTAGCCTTATCACCACTCTCTGTTTTCTTAAAGTTTTCCCAAGCAGGTGATCCAGATTTTGGATATACCTCAGATTCTTTGGTTGGATCTCCTTCATTATCTGAAAGTACATTCTGTCCTCCAGGTGAAAACTTATTTTGCTTAGGTTCCATCTACAACAATACATAGAAAACATAATAAAAATCAGAGAGCGTGACCATAAAAAAATAAAAACCAGAGAGCTAGATACAATGAAAGTTATAGACCAAAACAGTTGAAAACACAAATACTTGGAATCTGAATGGAAAGATAGAAGTAGATATAGATATTCACAAGAATAGAGAGATATAAAAGTGGAAAGAGGTAGAAATTGCAGGTTGAGGTAAGGGTTTCTTGGAGAAATCTGATGAATTGAGAGAGAGAGAGGAAGTTTACCTGAGAACTGAGAGCAGAGTAGGTTAGATCTCGAAATCAGATTAGGGTTTCGAAATCTCTGATTGCAAAAAGAAAAGAAAGTATCGGAACTGTGTTAGAGTCAAAAGAGCGATATGTAGTGTTATCGAAGAAGATAAGTCAGTATTATATTTGGGCTTGTAATAATTTGATTTGGGATCGATTTGAGAAAAATATTTCGTGGGTTCAAAATTGGGTTTCTTGTTGTAATATTGGCATGTGGGCCTACTATATGCTAAATGGGCTTCCGAAACAACACTAGTCCATGGGATAATGTTTTATGGGCTCTATATTTTGTTAATTTGAGTTCGGAACATGGATTCTACAATTAGATAAATTATTATTTTTATGTTCATATTGTCTTAATTGAAAATACATTATAAAAGGAAAAATTTCAAGTCAAATTATATAGTACTAAATTGAATTTATTAAATATAAGAGTGATATAAAATACGAGTATTTACGGACCGGGTAATAAATCGAGTAGTAGGACGGGTACTGAGACGGATAGTAAAAAAAAATTGATACTCGATACCCGACTCTTACCCGCGGGTAATTGGATTTTAATACCCTTTACCCGACTCGGAAGTCACGGGTACCCTTTTTTTGAAGACGGGTACGGGTCGGGTAACGAGTAAAAGACGGGTAACGGGTATCTGTGCCCAGCCCTATTTATACGTGTGCTAACAAACAAAAAGATGCTGAAAAGTCATTATTTAAAAAGATGCATAATTAACTGTGGTTTTGTAAAACTATTTTCGTACTTAGAAAAAAAACATATACGACAATGGCTAAGTAACGGTGCGTTTCTTGACGGGAATGGCATGTAAAGGATTAGTCTTGTGCAAGGTAATACCAAAAGTCTCGTCCATGTCCAAATCCTCTGGAACGACACCGTTTGGAAGCTTCCAGTCAAAGGAATAGAGAAGCGAAGCAAGCATAAGAGACACTGTCTTCACAGCCAAAGGCAACCCCGGACAAATTCTCCGTCCGGCTCCGAACGGTGTAAGCTCATAATCTCTACCTTTTACATCAATCTCTTTCCCCAAAAATCTCTCTGGCTCGAACCGGTCTGGATTCTCCCACACGCTCGGATCACGTCCTATAGCCCACACGTTCACCAAAACCTGAGTGTCTTTAGACACAAGGAATCCAAGAACCTGCACATCGGATTCCGCTTTTCGCGGGACGAGTAGAGGAGCAGCCGGGTGTAACCGGAAAGTTTCCTTCACAACCGCTTGTAGATATGGCAATTCTGAGATATCAGACTCTTGAACGACGCCGTTTTGGCCTATCACGCGATCGATCTCGGCTTGAGTTTTCGTCATTGTTTTAGGGTTTCGAAGTAACTCTGTCATTGCCCATTCCACGGTACTAGAGCTAGTATCGGTGCCTGCCGTGAACAGGTCCTGATACGTAAGTACATATGGTTATGTTTGTTTTAGTTTAATTCATATGATTCTAGTTTGCAATATTGTAAGACTTACCAAGATAAAGTGTTCGATATCATTAGTGTTGAGCTCTGCTTCATCTCCTTTGGTAAGATCGAGAAGCGCATCCACGACATCTTTAGGGTTACTCCGGACTGATTTTTCTCCTATTTTAGCCTCGATAAACCCATGGAAAACCTTCAACAAACTCTCGCAACTGTCCCTCATCTTCTTACTATTACCGTGAAGATCAAGAAACCGCAGAAATGGAAAGTAGTTAGCAGCGTCTGGATTGCCAACAGCTTCCATAACACCAATCACCATGTCCTGAAACTCATTGAATTTTTTCGAGTCGTAGCTACCAATATCAACCGAAAACAAAATGTTCGATATGATATTAAGAGTTGTGATGAAAGATGCACGAGAAATATCAACAGCTTCTTCTCTCTCGCTGCTTTCACTCATGAAGCTCACAAGTTCCTTCATCTTTTTCACCCTCAAATCTTTGGTCGCTTCGAGACGCTGCGGCGAGAAGACCTGAGTCGCTGACAATTTTCTCAATAATCTAAGAAAAAAACAGAACACAAACAGATACAAAACAGCCACCTATTAGTCAACAAATCTTGCGGACTCGCATGAAGTAGAAACAAGTTTCATCAAAAAAAAAGTGGACAAATTAAAACTTTCTTATTTTGGTCATTTGTTCATACAAATGGATACACACATACATAGCGAATCCATGGAATTATGTGATTGATATATGTGAGGCTTGAAATTGATTGATTCGTGAGATAGAAAGCTTATACATATATACAGATAAGCATTAATGTTCTTTCTTTTGTAAGCACGTATGTTTCTTGTTAGTCGATGAAGTAGCCATTTTTTTGTGTACTCCTAGTCTTTACTAAAATTGTGTTTGTTAAAACTAAAACATATAACAAGTGTAATAATAGGGATTTAAATCACAGGAATCATGTTGAGACTTTTCCCAAGCACCAATCAGAACAACTAAAAACCATAGAAAAATGAAAAAGCGATAGAGCTAAGACAACAAATTAAAATTTTAAATGGAATAGCGATATTAGTTATACCTCCAACGAGACGACGACGGAGGAAGCCAGGTAATAGAAATATCGTGGTGATTGATGGACCGTACCACGTTAGGGAAGCTACGGCCAGACAAGATCTGGTCGTGTGTTCTTAAAACTTCTCTTGCAGCCTCTGGTGAAGTTATGACAGCTACGTTTAGACTTCCAAGCTTAAGACTCATGATTGGTCCATAAGTTTTCGAGAGATTGGCGAATGATTGGTGCGGTTTTTTACCGACAAGGTGAATATTTCCGATGATGGGTAGCCGCGGAGGTCCCGGCGCATACTTTCGTCTGGATCTTCTTGTGGTGGAGAAGATAAGGAAACAAGATAAGACAAAGCAAAATAAGAAGAAGAGAGCTTGTCCTGAGATAATGTCCATGCTTTTTTTTTCTAGAAGTGTTAGATTTGCCTTGAAATGAAATATCAAGCTTCAATAATTATTGCTAATATAATTATATACTACTGTAAGAAAAAGAAAAAAAATAAAGCAAATATGTCAGATGGTGGTGGGATCTCTAGATTGACCCTAGTGGTGAAATCTGTCAAAAAAAATCAAAAATAATAGTAATGAAATTTTCAATTAGTTGGCAGAGAATATTCTAACCCATGGTTAAATACATGTTGAGCGATTAGGACCAGAGCGAGATATATAAAAACAAATAACAAAAAAATTGACCATGTAAGATATTGCGTCCACGCAAATTTCTTTGAAAGTTTGCGCGATACTGCATCCACACGGGGGGAAAAGTTTGTAATTTGCGATATTAAACCAGTCCATGCGGTAGAATCGTGTGACATAGATTTATCCGTCGTAAAAATCGATGTAACCGTTATCATAATTTATAATAAAATAATAATAAAATTGGAAAGTTAGAAAAACCATTCCACTTGTTTTGCATGTTATTATTTACAGTGAAACAAAAAAAATCACATGATTGGTGGACCGGCTCGTTATTGTGTACACTTGTCGTGCGATATATGTGGGTTTTCTGTCGTCGATATTGCCAATGTGTAATATATAATACGTACGAAAATTTGTTTCAAAAATCATGTATACATACAACCATAGAGAATTGGACGCGAACATTTTTTTTTATTTTTGTTAAAGGGTTTTCATAAGGGTTAATTAGCGATATAGCAAAGTTTTGATTTATATTTAGTGTAATAACAATGTAATATATTTAATGGAGGAAATAGCAAATGGAAGTGCTGAGTTTACATTTCTAACATCCACACGTACGAAAAGATGAAGACTGTTTTAAGTGGTTGTGATGTCAGCAAAACAACTTCCTCTGGTCCGGAATTCAGCCAGCGAGGCTTCTTTTGTCTGTGTTGGTCAACTTTTAAAACCAAAAAAAAAAAAAAAAAATTTAACAAATCAAATATAGTAGCGTTTGAGTGTTGTTCTTCACTTGTCAATAAGGGCAAAACTGTCACGAATACACAAAATACAGGCGCGTGCATAGTACTTTTTGCTAGTCGCTTAATTAACATTTTTTTTACGTCATTTCTGCCAATTTCTCTTTCGTTAATATTGAATTTAAAAAACAGTACATAAAGAGCCTTAACCGGAGATACCCAACCAGGTAACCGGTTTGAAGATAAACCAACAAATTGGACGCGAACATATTTATACTAAATTGCTGTTATTAGTTTAATAAAACTAGATAGTTATACGCGGAATACGTTAAAAAAATTAATATAGTTTTAGTTTAAAAAATCATCTATAGTTATTGGAAAAATTATTATACGGAATCTAAAATTAATTTATATATATATGAATTTTGCAATTAGATTGTATAAAAAAATATCCCACCTGTGAAATAATTGAAAACAACAAATTTATATATCACTTATTAATAAAATATATTTATTTAATATCATAATCTTCAAAAATACGGTTTATGATTCAAATATACAAAATAAAAGATTGCAAATATGAATTAAATTTTATAGTTTTAAAGTAATTATAAGAATAAGTGAATATTTATAGTAAATTTTCTTTTATTTTTGTTATAAAAAAAAAATTCTAATGATTGTGTGATTGTGTAGTGTTTGGGTAGTAATATAGTAGATAATTAATAATAGAATTTAATTTTTAATTAAAATTTTCAAAAAATTGAGAATTTGACACCTAAGCAAATTAATCTAAAAGTGTTTCTCCTTTAATATATAGAGGACTTCAATAAGTAATGGCAGGAGAAAACAGAGGAGAGAAAGATAGGTTCGTACTAGTAAGACTCTTGTGAACGTTTTTTCCAGTATGTACACAATTATATATGATTAGATGAAATTTTATGTATTTAGATAGAATTCTACTTGATAGATATTTGTATGATTAATTAACTAGAATTCTATGTATATAGAATTTCATCATATGTTGATAGCATTTTTGAAAATCAACATAAGAATTTAACTCTTCTTATATAATGACATGTAAAATTATTAAGACGATATTGTAGGTTTCTTGATGGGTACAACACAAAGAGGTTTTGCCTTGTGTAAGGTAAGACCGAAGACCTCGCTCATGTCAATGTTTTGAGGGAAGACACCGTTTTGAAGTTTCCAATCAAAGGAATAGAGAAGAGAGGCAAGGACCACAGACATTGTCTTAAGAGCCATCGAGTATCCCGGACACATCTTTCGTCCCGATCCAAATGGTAATAGCTCGAAATCTTTGCCTTTTACATCGATTTCTCGTAACAAGAACCTCTCTGGCTCGAACTTCATTGGATTCTCCCACACGTTCGAGTCTCGTCCTATCGCCCAGACGTTCACGAAAACCTAATATCCAAAACCAGTATCTCAAGTTACTCAAAGGTAATGAATGTTGGCGTAAAGAAAACAAGTATGAAATAAACCTGAGTGTTCTCAGGAACGAGGAAACCGAAGATTTGGAAATCAGATTCGGATTTTCGAGGAATCAAAGGAGCTGCAGGATGCAAACGAAGGGTCTCTTTCAAAATTGCTTGCAAGTAAGGGAGACTCTGGATATGAGATTCTTGAACGACACCGTTTTCACCTATCACTTGCCGTATCTCACTCTGAGCTTTGACCATCTTCTCCGGTTTACGGATTAACTCCGTCATTGCCCACTCCATTGTACTAGAGTTTGTATCCGTGCCCGCAACAAACAGATCCTGTCGCACGCCAAAAAAAAAGGTAATAATAATGAACGATTTTGCTCAAAATATCATTTTTTTTTTGTTAAAATTTTTTTTTATTAACGTGTGTATCCTGGCCTCCACTTTCGGTGGGTCCAGACTAGTCGCAGGACCCCACAATATTACCACTGCGGGTCCCGCGTCGTTCACACGTGCCCTCACATCCGAGTTCGCTTTATCCTATCGTTAAAGAAACGGCTAGGTGGCCAACGGGAGTCGAACTGCGGATACCGTATTGGGGTTTCTCCTTCAAGTACCACTAGAACAACCCGCGTTGGTTTGCTCAAAATATCATTGATTTTTATCTTAATCTTCACAAATGTTTTGCAACACTTACGAGAAGCATGTGTTTGATATCTTTAATGGTGAATTCTTCTTCGTTTTCTTGTGTAAGATCTAGAAGGGAATCTAACGTATCGATACTCGAAGCCTCTGTATTAGACAATCTTTTGGCTAGCCGAGCGTCGATGAATTCTTGGAAAACCCTAAATAATCTCTCTATGGAGAGGACCGCTTCTTTTCGAGTACCTTGCAAATCAAGAAACCTTAGAAACCTGAAATAGTCTCCTGCGTTGGGTTTCCCGGAGATCTCCATCAGGTGAACCACCGTGTTGTGGAATTCGTAAGGCGAGGAGTTCGAGTCGTACGTAGCCAAATCTACCGAAAACAGCGCATTTGAGATGATATTGAAAGATGTGACGAAGGTTGCACGAGCCATGTCAATAGCTTCTCCTCTCTCGCAAAATTGGTTAACTAAGCTCACAAGTTCCTCCACCTTTCTCATTCTTAAAGATTGAATAGTGTCTAGGTTTTGCGGTGATAACAGATTTTTCGCTATCGTTTTCCTCAGAAACCTAAAGATACATACAAACGGAACTTCAACAGAGTGTGTCTAATTTTAAACATTAAACTTTAAATTTCGGTTTAGGAAGTATAATATTCAAATTAAAAATTGATTCAGGTATAGTCGATTGGTGTTGCTTTTATTTCATTTTGAACTTTGTTTTGTATAGAAACATCTCTTTTGATTCGGTAGGTAAAGTTTTGACTTTTGATGTATTGGAAATAAAAACGTAAAATCATGTTAACCAAATTAAAGTTTGATAAATTTTTGTTGGTTAATATAAATGGTTCTCAAACGTAAAGAGTGTTACAAAGAAACGAAATCTTGATCTTAGATAGAGTTAGTACGTACCTCCAACGAGCAGATGGAGGAATCCAGACAACGGAGTGTTTATGGTGATCAAAGGCTCGAATCGCATCGTTAAATGTTCGAGCGGACAAGACATGGTCGTGTGTTTTAAGTGCCTCTTTAGCTGCTTCCGGTGAAGATATAACCACTGCGGTCCTTCCAAGCTTCAAACTCATTATTGATCCATAAGTTCTGGAAAATGCAGCAAGTGAACGGTGAGGATTAAGACCGAGTTGGAATATGTTTCCGACCAATGGGAGTCCCGGAGGACCAGGCGGAAATGAGCCTCGACCACTTTCGCTGGAGTTCCTTCGTGTTTTTGCCGTGGCAAAGAAGAAAAAGAAGAGTGTTAAGAGAAAACAGACGAGGAGAGACATGGCCGGAATTAGTGAGAGGTCCATTTGCACGACTGTGTTTCCTAAAAAATGTTAACGCCATCATGCATTTTTATATTCATATTTTTCACGTTTTTTAAAGAAAAATTTATAAAAGAAAAGTTAAAGATATTATCAAATTTGGAAAAGCAAGTTGGCAAAAAACTGTCACGTACAGTTGCGTGTGTAATGTTTCTATTGTTGGTTTTATAACTAAGGAGTTCTTGAAATTTGTTTCTTGTCATGCACAAGTATGGAAAGTTGGCAACTAAACTTCTTACCTAATTGTTGGCATACGTAGAGAGAAGTTATGGTGCAATTTAATTCTTAGCTTTAGATGTTTAAATAAAGAGACAAGACATGTAATTTAGTGACTTATTAGTGTCGTCAATCTGGAAAATATATGATTCTGAAATACACATAGGAGATAAAAAAATCAGCCTGCCAAATTTGTATGAACCGACGACACCAACCAATACACATTTAGTTGCATATATGTGCATCTCAGTACAATCTCGAGTTATCTACCAAATCAAATCACAAAATGTAAAATGGAAAGGTTTATATTAATTTTATTATTGTGATTTTGTTGTGCATTTAAGTTTCTATTGATCAATTCTGTGGGATTGGTTAAATTGCTATAATTATTAGTGTTGCTAATTGCTACTGGTTAAACTGCTATAATTATTATTATTATGAGGAGATTACTGTTTATCTGTTGATCAGATTAATTACTATTTGGCAGCTTAAAGATGTTTCTTTAGCTAGTGTTAACTTTACTCGTTCCGTTGTTAGGTTAAGCTGCTAAACCTGGTTGTGCCAATGTATCTCTCTTGATGAGAAATGGAGTTGATAGGAAACTCTTAAGCTCACTTAGTAGAGAAGATCATGAAGAACTCTTGTAGTATTGCACTTTATAAACCCAACCCCAACTCTAGTCATTTACTAGTATAATATTGTCTGCTTTTGAATAAGTGGTCAAGTCGACACAGATTTGTCTTTTTGATCAAAATTACGATTTCAATGCATTTTGAAATTGATATATATGAACTAAAAGATGTTGGACTTATCAAACAAAATAGGTGGAACTGAAAAGACATAATCGTGATAATATGCAATTTTTAATGAAATAAGTGGTTATAAGTACACAAGTACACACGATAAATAAAAAGACAACCATATTAACGGTGATGAACGAAAATATACATACAAAGAAATTATGGGGAAAAACGCAATCGTATAATAAATATACACAATCTTAAAGTACATAAGAAAAAAGTATGATGAACAAACGCAACAATCTTTTTGTAGGATTGCTATATTATTAATAGATATAGATGGAAGCATATTAAGACGATATTATAGGTTTCTGATGGGTACGAGTGACGTACGACATAGAGAGGTACTTCCCGTTCAATTTGTTTTTTCTTTTGCAATATGTAGTGCATACAAAAGAAACTAGTTAGAGAGTGTCTTGAAGTTATTATGTAAAAAAACTTAAACCAATTAAATTTATACAAGTGTTAGAGTATCTCCATCCATAGTCTCTAGGTGAAATATCCATAAGATTTTCTTACCAATTTAAAATTGTCATTCTTAATAGATTTTATTTATGTCAATTAATTAATGTTAAAAAAAAAATAAACTGAACCAATAAAATGAAGATAAGTTTACAATGAGTCTCTCATGGATATCTTATTGAGAGAAATTTAAATTAGATGAGTTTAAAAATTGTGGAAGAGTTTCTTACCATTGGTGTAAACCTCTTCAAGAAACTCATGATTGGATATAACTAAGGAGTTCTAAAAATTTGTTTCTTGTCATGCACAAGTATGGGATGTTAACTATATCATGCATTTTTATATACATATTAAGTCTCAACCTATATATAATAATCGCTCGCGTTTTATGTGCGTAAACTATTTATATGTTTTTCACTTAAAAATGTAAAAATATGTATTAATTTTTATTTTTATTATAGATATTATTTTCGATATTTATTTTGTTGTTAATGATATGAATTTTTGGAAGTTTAGTTTACTATTTTATTATTTATATAGGTAAACGTGTGGTCAAATTAAAATGTTGAATTAATTTATAATTTAATACATTTGAGTGTACAATTTATCTTATATAATATTTTAAGTTTTTTTCTAAACCCAAGTAACTAGAGGATGTCCTATGTCACCTATTCTTTTGATATTTATCTTTTTGATTTATTTATTGAAAAAAAATGAAGTGTTTTTAATAACTTTAACTATTAATTATTACAATTCAATAACTAAGTTTAATGTAAATTAATTCAAAAAAAATAAAATGTAACATAAAGATAACCAATCTCAGTTTTTTTCTTTCTTTGATATCCCACCAAAATTATAATTCCAAATTAAATGTGTTATTGTAAACTTTTAACGGTTTGAAAAATATATATTTTATTTATTAAACCCAGCAATATACTATACAAAAACATTTAAAACTTTAGATATGTAACTACGATTTTCAAAATACCATCAAATAAACAAGTTATTAAAAATAAAGAAAAAAGCACAAAACATACCTAAAAGAATCTTAATAAGTCTTAGGAAACAAGATTTCTACATAAATTAAGTTATATAACTAGAAATGTATATTAAAGTATTGGTCATGAAAATACTATGAAAAAATATTGAAATGAAACAACATTAATTCATAGGAATTTTAATAAAATTATATTGTTATTTGGAAAAAGGATAGAAATAATATATTTGTAATAACAAATGCAAAGTTGTAAAGTTATTGACCATGTACTTATGAATATATCTATATATATAATATTTAAACCACATTTTTAAGTTCATAGTAATTGAAGCTTTTAGAAAGAAAAAAAGAATTAAACTTAACTGATTTAGAACATTCGCATTTCATCTGTTCGCATAAACATTTAATGATTTTTACGATGGGTTAAATGGTCAACATCAAAACTTCTAGAGACATGTTCTCATGGGAATATGGAAATAACTATGTCTCGGATGAAAGGTCGTGAGATGGTCGCCGAAGTTCTCAACTCGTCTAATTTTTATCACCACGTGACATCTACTGATTCGTTACTTTTCAAAAGAAATTTTTAATTGTTGACCAGATTTATGTTGTATATTGTTTGGTAAAATAAATTTGCATATATATAAATGTTTGTATAAATTTATCTTTTCAATTAAAAAATTATTAAATTTAACGATTCATATTGTTATAAGTTTTAAAATTGAAATCTTGCGCAATGTGCGAGAGTATAAATCTAGTACTATAAATAAAAGACATTTGAGTTTAATCTGGATGTTTGTTCGGTTGAAATGGTGTGAGTTTTTAAGATTTATAGTTTATAAATAATATATCTAAATTACACAATACCTTGTAAAAGACATTTTTTATTCAAACATATCCAAATACGGTTGTTACTTATTTTTGTATTTATGTATATGAATCAAAACACATCTAGTGATTGATCATTTTTCCATGTTAATCCACATACTAAAGTGTTTGATCATATAAACAAAAACGTAAGAAAAGAAACTAATAAAATTCTCTAACTTAAGACGGATTTTTAAATCATGTTTAAATGAATTTAATAAATCATTTTGAGAGGATGAAAGATATCAAATCATTTTGAAAGGTTGAAAAGTGAAGAAAACATTTTTGTGATTTTGAAGGAAGAGTCGATAAAGTATTACCTTTAAATAGTGTTTAAAGCATCATTAAAGGTAATACTTTAAAAGTATCTTAAACATTAATTTATTATTAATCATCTCTCTTTGAAGAATACCGTATCACTCATCTCTCTTTTGATACGGTTCAACACCAAAAAATTTAATAATTAAATTTTTTTATTTTTTTATTAAATGATACTCTTAAAGTATCAGGATTAAAAGTGGTCTTAGCATATCATTGGGAGTATGAAATATTCCATTGATATATTTGTCATTTTATAAACAAATTGTTATATTCATCGATTAAGTAAATCTCTATTAGAATTTATTTTGATTTGAAAATTTCAATAAATTTGTTTGTTAGATTATATAATTTTATAATACTAGTTTTATATATTGAAATACTTACATATTTGAATATTTGACACGTGTTAGAATCTAATCGACTTATTGACAATTGTCAAAATTTCGTGAGTTATATTATGTTTTAACCACATTCTTTTTTATGTAATAAAATTTTTGACTTTTTTTTTTTTAATGAAAAAGTTAATCTAAGAAAAATTAAAGATATTATCAAATTTAGAGAAGCAAGTTCGCCAATATCTGTCACGTACAGCCTGTGTAATGTTTCTATGGTTGGTTATAACACTTAGAACTAAAACGAATTCTAGAAATTTGTTTCTTGTCATGCACAAGTATGGAAAGTTGGCAACTTAACTTCTGACCTAATTGTTGGCATACGTAGAGAAGTTGTGGTGTAATTTGATTCTTAATTTTAAAAGTTTAAACAAAGAGATAAGACATGTAACATAGTGATTTATACTAGCTATAATTGGAAACGGTTTATATTAATTCTATTATTGTGATTTTGTTGTGCATTTGAGTTTCTATTGATTAATTCGCACGGTGGGATTGGTTAAAGTGCTAGCTTAATTTGTTCCGCTGTTAGGTAAAGCTGCTGAATTCGGTGGGACTGATGTTTGCTAAATTAATGAGAAGTGGAGTTGATGGAAACTCTTAAGCTCACTCAGTAGAGAAGATTATGAAGAAAATTTGCAGTGTTGCACTTTATGAAGTCTCCACTCATTTATGAAGTCCGCTTTTGACCAAGTCCGCACGGATTTAGTTTATGAATGCATTTTGAAATTAATATATGTAAACTAAAAGATCGATGTTGGATAAAACGAAATAAGTAGAGTTGAGAAGCATAAAAGTACATGTCGAATAATAAAAAGACAACCAAATTACGGTGATGAACGGAAATATACATATGGAGAAGTTATGCGGAAAAAAAAAAACCCAACCCAACCGTATAATAAAAAGACACAATCCTAATAACGGTGGAAACATACATAAGAAAAAAGTATGATGAACAGACGCAACTATCATTTTGTTGGATTGCTATTATTAAAAGATAGATAACATGAAAACGTACTAAGACGATATCATAGGTTTTCTTATGGGTACGACAAAGAGAGGTTTGGCCTTATGTACGGTAAGGGCAAAGAGCTCGCTCATGTCCATATTTTCAGGGACGGCACCGTTTTGAAGTTTCCAGTCAAAGGAATAGAGAAGCGAGGCAAGCATCACATATACATTGTCTTAAGAGCCATCGAGGTTCCCGGACACATCCTTCGTCCCGATCCAAACGGTAGCAGCTCGAAATGGTTGCCTTTCACATTGGTTTCTCGTAACAAGAACCTCTCTGGCTCGAACCTCGTAGGATTCTCCCACACGCTCGGGTCTTGTCCTATGGCCCACACGTTCACCAAAACCTAATATCGGAAGTAAGAGGAGAGCTAGAGATATGAGTTTTAAGTTTTAACCGAACCGAACGAAACCAAATTTTTCCTTTAACCATATCGGTTCTACGTATATATCGACCAAACAGAACAAACCGAAACTAGACCAGACTTTAATTTTGATTAGTTTTTCGTAATTTATAATTTTATTTTACACAATTATTATTATAGATTTTTTTCAATCTATCTATTGTTAAAATCTAATCTAACCAAAGTCGAACTAAATCAACATTTTTTCTATTTGGTGGTAGTTCTCATGAACCGAGCAATTCAAACAAAAGAAAAACCTATATAGCAACTTTTAGCTTCTCCTCTCTCGCAAAATTGATTTACTAAGCTCACAAATTCCTCCACCTTTCTTGTCCTTAAAGATTGAATAGCTTTTACGTTTTGGTGTGATAGCAAAGTTGTCGCTATTATTTTCCTCATAAACCTGAAGATGCATGCAAACAGATTTTGAAATAGAGTTGTGACTAATCATGTGCGTATACTTATAAACTTTTTAAAGTATTGTTATAAATGCGAGTTTCGGTTTAGGTTTTTCAGTTCAGAAAGCACAATGTTCGGTATAGTAAGCACAAACACAAAATCTTGATCTTAGATAGAGTTAGTACCTCCAACGCGCGTTGGGAGAAATTTAGACAGGGGGATATATATGGTGATCGAAGCCTCGGATAGGATCGTTATATGTTCGAGCAGACAAGAAATGGTCGTGTATGTTAAGTGCCTCTTTAGCTGCTTCTGGTGAAGATATAACCACTGTAGTTAACCGTCCAAGCTTCAAACTCATTATAAGTCCATAAGTTTTGGAAAATGCCGCAAGTGAACGGTGAGGATTAAAACCGAGTTGGAATATGTTTCCGACCAATGGGAGTCCCCGAGGACCCGGCGGAAGTGAGCCTCGGGAGCTCTTCCGTGTTTTATGGTGGCAAAGAAGAAAAAGAAGAGTGTGAAGAGAAAACAGTTACAATACGGGAACTGTTTACACTCTCCTACGGGAACAATTACCTTTGGTAAACTGGAGCAGGGCCGTTTGGATTAAAGGGGAGGTTCCTCGGCAAAGTTTCCTCTGTTGGTTGTTTGTGCTTAATCGATGTCCCACAAAGGATAGGATACTTGGATGGGGTCTACAAACAGATCCTAAATGCTTGTTGTGCGCTAATCTACCAGAGAGTAGAGACCACTTGCTATTCGTCTGCGGATTCAGTTGGTCTATATGGAGCCGTGTGGCTTCACGTTCTCAAACAATAGCACATAGGGACTGGGCTTCAACAATCAGTACCATGCAATCTTTAAGAGGACCAAGAGAAAATACGAGACTGTCTCTCCTTGCCTGGCAAACAACGATCTACAACATTTGGACGGAGAGGAACCAAAGACTCCATCGGAACACTTTCCGATCGGTTGACTCGATTTTGCAGATCATAGACTCAACAATCCGGAATAGAATATCTGCCTTCAGAGACACAAACCCTAATTTGCGCTCTAGCATGATGCAAAGATGGCTAAGGAATCATTGACCTCACTATTACTCGATCGGAGACTCTGTAAACGGGATCTGGTGAACGATTCAACTTTCAGCAACAAGACAACATTTAATCGGTTCAAACTTGGGTTTCTTTCTTGTATTATTAAACATGGGCCACTAAATGTAGTTGGGCTTCCCTAACAACACTAGTATATGGGACTTGTATGTTTTTTTTTTCCTTTTTTTTTATGCATTCAATAGAAAGCCCTTTTTTTAAAAAATAAAAAATAAAGAAGAGAAAACAGAGGAGCAAAGACATGGTCGGAATTAGTGAGAGTTCTATTTACACGACCGTTTTTGTGTTTTCGAGGAATGCCTAAAACGTATAACTCAAACATGCATTTTTATTTATATTCATTTTATGATTTTTTAAAAGTTATTAAGATACTAACGAATTTGGAGAAACACCTTCACAAAAACTGTCATGCATTATCTGTATTGGAGCATCTCACCAATATAATACTAATATTAATATTATATTTTAAATTGAAAGACTCACTATTTAATACTTTTTTAGTATAGAAATTTAAAAAAATGCCACTTTTTAAATGTCATTTTACAAAATGCCACATTTTTTAAATATTTACAAAAATGTCACTTTTTCAAAATTATTTTTTTTATATATCATTTATGTTTGGTTAATTATGTTCTATTAGGGGTTAGTTATGAGGGTTTAGGGGGTTTTAGGGGTCAGAACATTTTTTAGGGTTTAGAATTTTAAAATATAGGCTTTATAATCTATATTTAGTGGCATTTTTACAAATGGGCATCCCTAAATGGCTTTTTTGCAAATGTGCACACAAAAAATGGCATTTTTGTAATTGCCCCTTTATTTTAAATGATTTTTAAGAATGTTACACATAGATTAAAAAAAAATTAATTTTTTTAGTTTTTCTAAATTAAAACATCATTGTTCATTCAATTAAATACAATTCAACCATTAGTAAATCAAACTGCAAAATATAAATAGTTAAAATAAATAAAAATACATTTAATTTTGTCTTGAAAACTCAAAAAATCATATAATTTGATACAAAAACAAACCTCTAGAAAATCATCTAATTTGATACAGAAGTATCACATATATTAGTTTGATACTCAATGAGTATCTCATCAATAAAATAATATCTTATCAATAAAATATTAATATTTTATTTTTAATATTGTTTAGTTTAAAAAAGTTATCTTAAGTTTTCATTAACATTTTTAAATATATCATATTGCAATTTAGAATATAATTTTAAATGAGAGACTATCTGGTAGACAATGTTCATAGGTCTCTCATTAGAGACTTCCAACGGAGATTTATTTATTTATTATTATATTTTTTTTGAAACTTGTGTAATGTTTCCATTGTGGATCATAACGGTGGTGGAAACTTGTGGCCTACGGTCACGAGCCCGGACAAGTGTTGGCTATAACGTTTCCGGCTTGCAAACACACGATTCTACTGATTATTAAATTTTGTTTTCTTTAAAGGAGGTTACATAGTGGAACTCACATGAGCATTGCCATTTTCTATTACTCATCATCACTTTTTCTTCTTCTTTTCCAATCTGCATTTTCTTTTTGAAAAGAAAATACATTAAAAGCACATCTGAATCTGCACTAACCTACAAAAGGCTTTGTGTTTGTCGCTTTTCTTTTTGTGTTGTTAATCTTTTTACATAGATTCTCTTCTCGAGTTTCTAGCGATGTTACCAAAGTCAAACCCCTAATTCTTCACCTCTTCTTTATTAACCAAAAATAAACAAAAAAACAAATCTTATTCTATATCATCCACCTTAATATTAAGTGAATTTAGGATTTTGTTTCTCATTTCAATAGTTCTCTAGTGAACTTTATTGAAACCTTATTAACTTTGACTTTTTATCTGAAATGTTAGCGAGTGAAATGATTTTGAACCTCTAGTGAAGTGATCCCTGCTGTTTTGTTTCGTAACTCATGCGTGTGTATTTTGGTCCAAAAATCTTACAAATTGGGTAAAAGTAAAACTCGAAACAAACCAAATAAAACCACATAAGAAAATCTAATAAGAGTCAGACCAAAGCGATAAAAAGGGCAAACATGAAAAGGTCAAAATCCCATCACCCCAAAAAGCGACCTCAACAATGCCTCCAATCGCTGACGTAACCAATGCGTTTTTTTGCATATAAAATAAATAAATTATTATATGCTAAAATATCTTTTTCCTTAACAGAACTATTAGACACATCTAATTTTCCGGAAATATACAAAATAAGGCATATGCTTTTTACTTAGCTATTATTAGGAGTTATATATCAGTATTTTAGTTTTTTAAATTAAGAAAAACTAGCCATAAACACTTCATTACTAATGATAAAAACAAAAATTCGACTGAATGTAAACAAATACTCTTTCTGTTTCAATATATATGATGTTTTAGAAAAAAATTGTTTCAAAATGTATGATGTTTTTAATTTTCAATGCAGTTTTTATTAATTATTGATGATGAATTGTAAAATTCAATACACATTAATCGATTTTATTGAATTACTATTGACTTAAAGTTATAGAAATCTGTTTTGTGCAAAAAAACAATGTATTAATATATCAAAATTAATATGTTTTTTTAATATGTGAAATTTTTTTAAAACATCATATATATTGAAACGGAGAGAATAAACCAACCAAATAAATTATTAGATTGATATAAGGGTCAATTAATATAGTGACTATATTGGATATAAAAGGAAGAATATAGCCATGCTAACCTATTAATTAAGTAAGTAACATAAAAAAATAAAAGTGGACCATTATACCCTTAGATTTTTCTTTCGTGGGTGATGTGGTTCGATGTTAGTCTACGTTGACTTTCTAGGTGAATGCAAATTGGGCTAGGAGAATATGTTTTAATAATATTTGTCTTTGTTTTGACAAATATCTACCTCAAGTGATATTGTATTTGATTTTAATCTCATATTTATAATTAACTAATTTTTCCAACAATAAAAAATCACATATTTGTTTCCGCATTGTATATGGTTTGATATTCAAAATGGATACATATTTCTAAAAATAGTAAATGATGTTTGATGTTTAAAACACTACGGTATACATACATATAAAATAGAATAGAAAACATATATAATAAAACATATGCGAATACTATCTTGTTCAATATATTAACCATAAACTATATGTAGTAGTCCATAATTAAGCTCTAAATTCAATATACTAAATTCTAAACCCAATGCTAAACTTTAATAAAACATTTAAACCCAAATATGGTTGTATTTTTTTAATTTGGAAAGAGTTAGTGTATTTTATTGTTTTAATATGTAGTAAGTTTATATAGAATATCCGCCCGTCTGACTATTCTATTTAGAATCACTTATTTTTCTACTTAGTTATTATGTATTCGTTTTGTGTGTCGCAGAGCCCACAGTTTTGCATAGAATAGAGCCATAGATTTGATCCAAGAATAGGACGAAGCACCAATTTTGCGATCATGAGAATAATTGGAAGACCGGTAATAAAAGAAAAAAGACAAAAGAATTTCCTTTTGTTATCTCATTCACAACACAAGTATCATTACACGATTTTACTTGTACAAGTAACTATGTATGTCTCTGTTGGTGGCATCTACTAGATTCTTTAAACAAGCCTATTTTCAATAGAAAGTCAAACGATAAACGATAGTTTCTGCAACTGCATGTTCCTTTAACTACAAATTTGGCAAACAATGTCTCAAACTATTGAATTCTCAAGAGTTTTCTTCGTCAAGAATTCACAAACTCTTACCTGATTATGGGCATCACTACTAAAGTAAGCATCTAAGCAAGCTTCAAAGACTCTGTCCCAAAACGATGCACAAATGCTAGTATAATTTTCCTCAAAACAGGAAAAGAACAAGTATACTAACCAAGTTGAATAGAATAACATAGTACATTTGAAGCAACGATCCACTTGTTGAAAATTCTCCAATACAAAGAATCATTCGATTCTCTCATCTTATCGTCATCTTCTTCCTCTACTTTCACCAAAAATATGGAAGCCCTAATTTCACCAGTTCGCTCTCCTCTCCGATCAAGCCCTCGTGGACAAAACCTTCGACCCTTCCACAATCGAAGACCTCATGCGTCTCTTCAAACTCGATTTCTTCACAGCCTGATCTGCTCTCGATTCCTAACAACAACAAGAGCTCAAAGCTGCGGAAGAATCTCACAGTGAAGCCGAATCTAAACTCGATAGTATTGATCTCAGATCTAAAAATTATGATGGACTTTTAGGGTTATGGAGTGGGGAATGGAGAATTATAAACGAACCTTGGAGGAGATGGAGAGGGTGGAAGCTGCGAAGAGCTAAAGGAAAAGGAGGAGAGTGCTCGGAGAACTGAGAATTTGACGGAGAAAGCTGTTGCGTCTTCCTGTGTCTGGAAAGATAAGAGAATTATCGGATAAATAATATTTAGGGCATTTTTATAATATTATATAAAATATACTGAATACCATAGCCACGTCCCTGTTATTGTTAGAGCATCCACATTAGTAATAAAATATGGGTGTCTTTAAATATAAAATTATTAAAAGTTGAGTAAAAAGAAGAAAGAGAGTGTTTTTGGTTGAAATAATGGGGTATATTGAAATATAAAATTAATAAAATTTGAGTAAAGAGAAGATATAATGGATATTGTTGGAGAGATTGTGTATTTAGGAAGACATAAATAGTGACATTTAGAGAGAGAATGTGAGTGTGTTTAAATATAAAATTAATAAAAATTGAGTAAAAAGATGAAAGAGAAGGTATAAAGTTGAGTAAAAGGATGAGAGAGTGTGTTTTTAATATTTTTATATTGTGAGACATTGGTAAAATGTCTCTAATGTGGATGGCCTTAGGGTTAGTATCTAATTTATAAAAATTTTATGGTTATCCTGTCTAATTTCCCTTGTTATGATATAATCTACGTTGCATGGAAACGTGAAAAAAATGGTATTTCTGTTTCGGAAACGGAAACGCGAAAACGCGTTTCCTAAATATCTCAATTTGGAAAAGTTTTGGAAACGTGTTTCCACAGTTGGAAACGCGGCCGAAAACGTATTTTCGAAATTGAAAACGCAAATTTTGTTTTTTTTTTAAATTAATTTTGGTTTTTAAAACAAATTAAATAAATATTTTGAAAATATAGGGATTTGTTTGATATTTTTAATAAGTTTTAAAACCTAATTATTAAACACTAATCCATTATTTTTCTCAAATCGTCATCGTAACATAAAAACGAGTCAAAGAGATAAATAAGGTATTTTTTTCAATTACAGTAGATTTGTTGTTGATTATTGAAATTGTGAAATCGTATACAAAAATGAAGTATTTTTTTGTTCGAATCGGATTAAATTTGTGTTGTTTCAAATATTTTAAAACTATTGATAATTTTGGTTTCATCATATATATATATATATATATATATATATATATACATGTTTTTCTTTCTTTTTAAAAATAATCGTTTTCGAGTTTCCGTTCCATACTGCTTAGCATATAACAAACTAATAAAAAATCTAATGAATCAACTATTTTAATAAATTAAAAATATTGTGTTTCCACGCGCTTCTTGAAGGCGAGTGAAGTTGACTTCACCATCACTTCCCAATTAAATCTCTTGGGTCCCACGTGGGACCCATTTTTTCGAAGGTTTCCGAACTAAAAAACCCGAAATCCCTCGTGAATCTCACTCTCACGCGCCACGTGTATACCACGCTCCCTTATATTTAAAATCCCACCGGTCTTCTGTACTAGACGACAAAAACCAATTAATTTCCGGTCACATGACTGTCACATTATACAGTCACAATCTCCCATTTATTCTCCGACACGTCACCATAACCAATACCACCCTCCTGTCACACAAGCATCTCTCTCCATTATCCTCACTAGTAATAATTTTTTTATTATAAATTAAATTACTAAGTAATTTACTTTACTGAAAAAATATTAATTTCCTTAGATATTTAATTTTGTCAGTTGGGGAAACTTATCATCTTCTTCTATGGAAGCTCCGGATTAATCCTTTACTTCTATATTTACGAAAAATGCCATCTCGCCCTTCTCCGCCTGATATTCCGCCGCTTCCGACGACGACAATTCACCACCGTTTTCAGTCACTCCCGCTTATCATCGCCGGTTCACTGACTTTAACCGGAGTTCTACTCATCCTCTTCACTATACTTCTATACCGGAGACTATACCGGAACCGTACCGCTCCTTCAGATCTTATCTCAAAATCTCCTCAACACTACCAATGTCGACGATTCTCTTACACTCAGCTCCGTCGCGCAACGAACTCGTTCGCCGAGTCGACTCAGCTCGGCCATGGCGGATTTGGGTCGGTTTACAAAGCTGATTTCCCGAGTGGCGACTCACTCGCCGTCAAAGTTATGGATTCCTCTTCTGGGTCTTTACAAGGCGAGCGTGAGTTTCATAACGAGCTTTCTCTCTCCTCTCACTTGATGGGCTCGCCTTATATCGTCTCTCTCCTCGGATTCTCCTCCGATCGCCGTGGCCGGAGTCTTGTACTCGTCTATGAGCTTATGGCTAATCGGAGTTTACAAGACGCGCTTTTGGATCGGAAATGTGAAGAGCTTATGGATTGGAACAAGAGATTTGAGATTGTGACTGATATTGCAAAAGGGATCGAGTTTCTTCATCATTGTTGTGATCCTTTAATCATTCATGGTGATATTAAGCCTAGTAATATCCTTCTCGATTCTGATTTCAAAGCTAAAATCGGAGATTTCGGTCTCGCTAGGGTAAAGTCTGAGGATTTAGTTAATGGTAATGAATCTAGGATTATGATTGAGGAAGAAGATAAGAGAAATGATGTTGTTGAAGATAACGGGTCGATTCTTGAGGAGACTGAGAGTGTGATTACTGTGTTTGAAGAAGGTAATGTTGTGAATCTCTCGCCGGAAAATTGTGGAATTAGCGTCTTGACGGAGACGGAAGCATCACCGGAGAATTGTGCAGTTAGTGTCTTGACGGAAGTAGAAGCATCTCCTGGACCGGAATCATCGATAGTATCGCGATTATCGCCGGAGGTGGGTTTGGAAACAATGAGTGTGGAGAGTAGTAAGCAAAAAGTTGGTTCGAAGAGAGATTGGTGGTGGAAACAGGACAACAATGGTGGAAACAGAGGAGGGATTGAATCAGGGAGTGTGAAGGATTACGTAATGGAATGGATTGGGAGTGAGATTAAGAAAGAGAGACCTGACAGTAACAAGGAATGGATTAAAAATGGTGATGGGTCATCGTCAGTCTCTAGTAAGAAGAAGAAGAAAGAGAAGAAGAGAAAGCCTAGAGAATGGTGGAAAGAAGAGTTTTGTGAAGAGTTAACTAGAAAGAAGAGGAGGAAGAAGAAGAAGAAGAAGAAAAGAGGTTTAAGCTCAATTTCAAGTATTGACACTTGGTTTCATCGAGACGATGATGCTTCCTCTGTTCATGAGCAGAATCATAACCCTGCAAAGCGGAAGAAGAGGAATAGTATAGATTGGTGGGTAGATGGGTTAAGCGGCGAGCTGAAATCGGTCATGGGAAGAAAAAACAGTCAAGATTCTGGTTTGTGGTGTGATGTGAATGTTCAGAAGAGCGGTGGAGTAAGTAGCACACCGAGTATGAGAGGTACGGTGTGCTACATTGCGCCAGAATGTGGCGGTGGAGGTGTGTTGTCTGAGAAATGTGATGTTTATAGTTTTGGGGTTCTGCTTTTGGTTCTTGTCTCGGGTAGACGGCCATTGCAGGTGACTGCATCGCCAATGTCGGAGTTTGAAAGGGCTAATTTGATATCATGGGCTAAGCAATTAGCTTGCAATGGTAAATTGTTGGAGTTAGTTGATAAATCTATTCATTCTTTGGAGAAAGAGCAAGCGGTTCTATGTATTACTATTGCATTGTTGTGTTTGCAAAGATCTCCGGTTAAGAGACCGACGATGAAGGAGATTGTTCAGATGCTTTCGGGTGCGTCTGAGCCACCACATTTGCCGTTTGAGTTCTCTCCCTCGCCGCCTATGGGTTTTCCGTTTAAGTCAAGGAAGAAAGCACGGTGAAGTTTGGGTTTGGTTTTGAGACCAGTCAAGTGTAGCCAAATGTAGCAACTGTTTGATTCCATAAGATTAGATTTTTGCAAATATTTATGAAGATCTAGTTGCTTAACATTTTAGTTTAGAGTAATAAAGAAAGAATTTCCAATTGACGTCAAGAACATGGTCATGATTAGAGTTTAATTGCCTTTTTTATTTACTGAAATTTATGCACAAAAGTAGATGGACCCAAATGCTAAAATGTTTGTATCCCATTGTATGAAAACGAAAAAGAGTATGGGACATTTTACCTTTTTGTGCTTGTCTCCTTAGTGCTCCTAACAATTTTCATGGAATTGGTCCTTTCACGATTAAAGTCACTTTATTAGTATATACACATCTGCAAATCTTCCCATAGTTCAAACTCAAAAATCAAAACGCATTTGTTTTAAAATTCTTGTAACGATTACAGTCAAACCAGTCTGCCTCAACCACTAGGCTCATAGTGACAAATATGTTAACACTGAACTATGTTAGATAGGATCATTGATTAGAGGAAAAGAGTTTGTTGATACACATTAACAGTTGGTCCACCATACATAGAGATATTAGACGTTATATTAGGTTTTCTTCTACAATTGTACAAAGTCTAATCTAAACCACTAAAAATGGAGAGATATTTGCAAATTCGACACGATTCTTTAGGTAAATCCAACTGCAAACTTTGAATGAGAAAGTCCCTACCTTTAATGACAAAAGTTGATCTTTTCCACTTCTCAAGATCCTTTAATTCCCCAATTTCTTCTTCATAATCACACATTTCACCAGACAACAGAGACAAACCTCTCTTTCTCTCTGTCTGAAGCATCGTCCATGGGAGCTCCTCCACCTTCAAGTGATCCATACAAGTTCCTCAACATTACACTTAACTCAGATGGGTCTCTCACCAGACACCGTGATTTTCCCAAATTACCCCCAACAGAGCAATCCAAAGACATTCCTCTAAACCCAAACCACAATACCTTCATCAGAATCTTCAAGCCCCGGAATATTCCGCCGGAATCAAAACTTCCGATCATCGTTTACTTTCACGGCGGTGGATTTATCTTCTACAGTGCCGCTTCTGCTCCTTTTCATAAATCATGCACGAAAATGGCTGATCGTCTTCAAACCCTAATCCTCTCCGTCGAATACCGTTTAGCTCCGGAACACCGCCTCCCGGCGGCGTACGACGACGCCGTCGAAGCGATCTTTTGGCTCCGAGATCAAGCTCGCGGCGCGATCAACGGTGCAGATTGCGACACGTGGCTAAAAGACAATGTAGATTTCTCGAAATGCTTCCTCATGGGTTCTAGCTCCGGTGGAAATATCGTCTACAACGCGGCGTTGCGCGTGGTGGATACGGATCTATCTCCGGTTAAAATCCAAGGGCTGATAATCAACCAAGCTTTTTTCGGTGGCGTTGAGCCGTCGGATTCAGAGTCACGTCTCAAAGACGATAGGATCTGTCCGTTAACGGCGACTCATTTGCTTCTGTCGCTTTGTTTACCGGACGGTGTAGATCGTGACCACGTGTACAGTAATCCGATTAAAAGCAGTGGGCCCAAGGAGATAGAGAATATGGGACGTTTTCCGTCGACTCTGATTAACGGTTACGGTGGAGATCCGTTAGTTGATCGGCAGAGACACGTGGCGGAGATGTTGAAGGCACGTGGAGTGCACGTGGAGACGAGGTTTGATAAAGATGGGTTTCATGCTTGTGAGTTGTTTGATCAGAACAAAGCTAAGGCTTTATACGACGCCGTTGAGGCGTTTATGAAGAGTTCATCGACTGGTCCGACGTCAAACATGTAGTAGTCCGATCTAATCATATTCTTATAAATTATCTAGCTAATAAATTAATATTTTTTCCTGCAATTATTGTGCAAGTTTTTTTTTTTTTTGCTTAAAAAATTACTTCACCGGTGAATTTTAATTGATGAGACATTACAAGTGATTGAAATTTATGCAAGTTTCGTTGTTTTAATTCGAATACAAGTGAGTGAAGTTCTAAAATTTTCAGTATATTATGATATGTGGCGTAATGGCAAAATGTATTATTGCATGTTGCTTAGTGTCTATCGAAATATTTTTGTATACTATACGAGAGTACGAGACGTAATAATAGTGGACGTGTTTCATCTATCTACTACTTTTTGGAATGTTACAAAATGGTTAGATGCTAGTTGGTTGAATCATCCACCGGTGAATTTTAATTGATGAAACATTACAATATAGTACATGATATTTTTTGGATATTGCAAAAAACATTACTATGCAATTTTTATCACGTGAATATAGTTTTTTTTTTTTTTGTCAACAACATACAGTATCCATATTTAAATTTGGGTGGTGACACATCGACGACACCAACACAAATTGTGACGATAAATTTTGTAGGTAAAAAAAATATTATATCAAAAAAAATTATATATAACGAAAATGCAACTAGTTCCTATCTTTTTTTTTTTTTCTCAAACTAGTTCCTATCTAATTTAGTGGAAAGTGATGACCTTCATTCAAGTAGAAATATTACTCCACATTCAAATATATAAAATCATATATGAATTGGTCAAAAATTGTTTCGCATACACTCCCTTCAAAAAATAGTTAAACTGCGATTTCTTCCGATAAGGTGTCTACGGCGGCTTCCGTCCGGCGTCTTCTCCGGCGCCGGTGCTTGCTGGAGTCCTTCTCTTCAGGCCCGTCCCACCTCATGGGACAGAAAAAACCCAAAAAGTCCTCTCCATCAAAACTCTCTCGTTCGCAGAAGTCGGGTCCTCGGAATCACAAACCGTCGACTTCGTCTTCTCAGTCTCCGGTGGCTGCGTCCCTGGCATCGTCATCTTCTCCACCTACTCCAGGCGTCGTGCCAGTGCCTGAGGTTACTGGTGTCGATGCTTCCCCTGTTGCAATTTCTCCCAACCTTACTGGGATCGATCTTGCTCCTATCGCTGCCCCTATTGTTGCTCCTGTGATCGCGACTATGGTTGCTGATCCAGAACCAACCAACAAAGCTTCCAAGGCTGAAGAAGCCAAGGAATCAACTGCACCTCCTGTTGAACCTGTGATCGCGCCAAGGGTTGCTGATCCAGAACCAACAAACCAACCAATCTTGGCTGGAGAGGATCCGGCTAGGACAATCTCAAATGGGCCTAGTGCTGCGACTGCGATTCACACTTCAGTAACGAGTAAAGACCCGGCAGCAAAGGCTGCAGATACTTGGTCCTCTCTTGTGAAAGGGACATCCAAACAGCTCAAGCGGAAAGGTAAGGCCTACACATTGCCCTCAGGCGAGGCCTGTGTAAAGATCCCCAATTCTGTGATTGAGAGGAATAGAAAATCGTGGGAGTGCTTTGTTATAGGACAATTTTACTCTGATCCTCCTTCGCAAGGAACGATCCATAACATTGTCAATGGCATTTGGAGCAAGCAATATAGGGACATTTCGGTTTCGAAGATGGAAGGCAATGCGTTCTTGTTCCGTATTCCGAATATTTCTACCAGGACTAGGGTCATTAACCAAAGACTTTGGCAGATTGAGGGGCAAACGATGTTCGTTGCTAAATGGGAGCCGGGTGTCATTCCAGTTAAGCCAGAACTTGACGCTGCTCCAATTTGGCTTGAGCTCAGAAAAGTCCCCCTGCAGTTCTTTCATGAGGAGGGTTTGGAGCACATTGCGGGGCTTGTCGGAGATCCCAAGCTTTTGCATCCAACCACAGCAAGCAAGAGCAACTTGGAAGTTGCTAAAGTTCTTACTATTATTGACCCAAGAAAGCCCCTTCCGGAAGCAGTTAATGTGGAATTCGAATCGGGTCAGATTGAAAGAGTATTGGTTTCAAGCCCATGGATGCCTCCTATATGTGCACACTGCAAGGAAATCGGCCATAGCGTCAAGAGGTGTTCTACGGCTCCTAAGTCTTGTAAGGTGTGCAACTCGGCTGCACATGCTATAGGAAGTTGCCCAAGAGCTAAATCAACAGATAATGGGGGCAGGAAGACGCGAAGGAGTCGCTCTAGAGGCAAAGCTTGGGCTGAAAAAAGAGCAGCCAGTGATGCACCATTACCTAACGGTTCATCTGTACAGGAGGTTGTCAATGTTGCCTCTAAATTGGGAACATCCAAGGACTTTGCTCTTGGTGAGTCTAGCAAGCTGGTAGACACACAACACGCTTTGACCAAGCCTGCTACGGGGAGCACCAGCGACATATCTTCTCCTGCGGAAATAGATTCCTCTGATGTTTCTTCTTCAGATTATGATGAGGAAAACAGAGATGTTAGTAGAGAGGTAACCATCAGAGGAAGCTCAGGGAAGGCTTTGAGGAAATCGGGTACTTCAGGTACTAGGGGCAGGAGCCCCATTCACTAATCTACATGTGTGTGGATATATTTTGTTGGAATGTTAGAGGTTTTAATATCTATAGTCATCGGAATGCTTTTAAGAAATGGTCTAAAAGCAGTAGATCTCTTTTTGGCGGGCTTATTGAGACGCATGTGAAACAGCCGAAGGAGGTGAAGTTCATAAACAACATTTTCCCTGGCTGGTCTTTTGTTGGAAACTATGAGTTCTCGGATTTAGGTAAGATTTGGGTGATGTGGCACCCGAGTGTTAAAGCAACAGTAATTTCTAAGTCGCTGCAAATGGTGTCTTGCTTGGTAACTTGGCCACAGTCAGAGAAGGAATTGGTTATATCTATTGTGTATGCTTCTAATAGCGACAGCCTAAGGAGAGATTTATGGAGGGAATTAATTGAATTCTCGGGTTCTCAGAGTGTAAGTTCAAGACCCTGGATTGTCTTAGGCGATTTCAACCAGGTTCTACACCCTTCGGAGCACTCTCTCTGCACTTCCCTAAATGTGGATCGGCGTATTAGAGTGTTTAGAAGTTGTCTCATGGACGCTGAATTAAGTGACCTTAACTTCAGAGGGAGCACGTTTACTTGGTGGAACAAGAACTCTACTAACCCGGTCGCAAAAAAGTTAGATCGCATCTTGGTTAATGAGAAGTGGAGCATGGTTTTTCCTACTGCAGTGGCCTCCTTTGGCAGCCCTGACTTTTCTGATCATGCGTCTATGACTGTAATTCTCGATCCCTCACTGGAGAAACTAAGGAAGCCGTTTAAATTTTATAACTTCCTGTTGCAGAACAAGGAGTTTCTACCTCTCATTGCATCTCTCTGGTACACTTTCAGTGTGGAAGGATCTGCCATGTTCAGAGTCTCACAGAAATTGATAAGGTTGAAGAACCCAATAAGAGAGTTTAGTAGGGACAATTACTCGAACTTGGAGAAAAGAGTCAAAGAAGCCCATTTGATTTTACTTCATTCTCAAGACCGGATGTTAGCAAATCCTACTACCGCAAATGCAGAATCTGAGATGGAGGCTCAAAGAAAGTGGAGTTTATTAGCCAACGCCGAGGAGGCTTTCTTTAGCCAGAGATCTAGTGTAGCTTGGTTGGGATTGGGGGATAGCAATACTGCTTATTTTCATCGCATGGTCAACACTAGAAGCTCCATCAACCATATCCATTACCTCTTGGATTTTGAAGGCAACAGAATCGAATCTCATAGGGCCATTCTAAATCACTGTGTTGACTACTTTCAAAATGTTCTTGCTGGAAATATTGACCCGGTTATGTATGTACAGGGGGATTTAGACTTGCTCATGCCTTTTTCTTGCTCTCTGCCGCAGCAACAGGCTATGATAAAAAACTTCTCAAGGGAGGAAATCAAAGCTTCGTTCTTCTCTCTCCCTAAGAACAAAACTTGTGGGCCTGATGGATATCCAGCAGAATTCTTCACCGCAAATTGGGAAACTGTTGGAACAGAGGTGACTGATGCGGTTTTGGAATTCTTCAACACGGGCAACCTGCTCAAGCAGTGGAATGCTACAACATTGGTGCTAATCCCGAAGATTCCCAATGCAGCAAACACATCAGACTTTCGGCCAATCTCGTGCTTGAATACGTTATACAAGGTGATATCAAGATTATTGTCCGGAAGGCTGAAACATATATTAAATGAGATTATTTCTGCAAATCAAACTGCATTCATGGCAGGAAGGTTACTTGCAGAGAATGTGTTGCTTGCTACTGATTTGGTACAGGGATATAATCGGGAAGGAGTGGAATCAAGGGCAATGCTGAAAGTGGATTTGCGAAAAGCTTTCGACTCCATCAGATGGGATTTCATATTAAGTACTTTGAAGGCCCTTAATATCCCCACGCAGTTTATTCAGTGGATTTCTCAATGCATCTCTACAGCTACTTTCTCTGTGAGTATAAATGGTGCAACAGGTGGTTTTTTTAGAAGTACCAAGGGAATAAGGCAGGGCTGTCCACTTTCTCCATATCTGTTTGTTATAGCAATGGAGGTGTTTTCGAAGCTGCTCCTATCTAGATATGGCTCGGGCCAAATCTCCTACCATCCGAGGTCTTCCGAGCTACAGATTTCGCACCTAATGTTCGCGGATGATGTTATGGTTTTCTTCAACGGGACCTCTTCTTCTCTTCACGGTATTTCTGAATGTCTTGAAGATTTTGCAGGATGGTCGGGTTTGAGAATGAACATGAACAAAACGGAGTTATTCTTAGCGGGTCAGAACCATAGGGAATCCGATGTTATTAACAACTATGGATTTACTAGGGGTTCTCTCCCTATAAGATACCTAGGCTTACCATTGATGTCCAGAAAGCTCAGGATATCCGAACACGAGCCACTACTGCAAAAATTAAGAAGCAAGTTCCAAACTTGGGCTGTCAAGGCTCTATCATTCTCGGGCAGGGTACAACTACTCAAGTCGGTTATCTCGGGACTTGTTAACTTTTGGATCTCAGCCTTTATTCTTCCACAGGGTTGCATTCGAAAGATTGAGTCTCTTTGTTCCCGATTTCTCTGGTCTGGAAATATGGAGAATTGTAAGTTAGCTAAAGTCTCTTGGGCTGTGGTTTGTCTTCCTAAGGCAGAGGGAGGTCTTGGTTTGCGTCGCTTCTCCATATGGAATAAGGCTCTTTGTCTTAGGTTCATTTGGTTGTTGTTCTCGAATTCTGATTCTCTGTGGGTAGCTTGGCAGAAGCGCTACCATCTCAATGCGAAATCCTTCTGGGAGCTTTCTGAAACAATCACCGACTCTTGGACTTGGAAGAAGCTGCTTCAACTAAGACCGTTGGCTCTGAAATTTATAAAGGGTGTGCTAGGAGACGGTAGAAAACTGAGCTTCTGGTTCGATCCATGGTCTCCTTTCGGACAACTAATCTCTTACATTGGACCCATGGGACCGCGCAATCTCCGCATTCCATTACATGCTAAGATTGCGGATATTGTCGCTAATAATTGTTGGCAGTTAGCGGCTCCGAGGGATGAGCAATCTCTAAACTTGCAGGTCCACCTTACTACGCTCCGGATCCCGGGTTCACATGCACCGGAGGACTGCTACGAATGGGTTATTGAGGGGAAGGGTGGAAGACAATTTAACTCGGCAGCAACTTGGGATGCACTTCGACCTAGGGATGATACAAAGAGCTGGTCGGATCTAATATGGTTTAAAGGCCACATCCCCAACTTTGCTTGCACATTGTGGCTGGCAAATTACAATAGGTTGCCAACAAGAACAAGGTTAGCCGCATGGGGTTTAAATGTGCCTATAGAGTGTTGTTTATGTTCTACTACTGAAGAGACTAGGGACCATCTTCTCCTCTTATGCGACTTTAGCGTGGAGGTTTGGAGCAGAGCTTTGTCTGGATTGCAACCATGGTTTAATGGTTTTATTTCTTGGTCAGAGTTGCTTTCATGGATTAGGGGTTCTTCTCCTACGGCGCCGTCCCTACTTAGGAAGCTTGTGGCTCAAGCTACTGTTTTTCACCTATGGAAGCAGCGCAATAATGTCCTTCATAATCAAACGGCAATTCCTCCAACGTGGGTCTTCCAAGCCATCTATCGGGACGTCAAGAATTCGATCACGGCAAGAAGGAAACGCAGTGACTTTAACAACATTATGTTGCTTTGGCTAAGATGAGTTTTGTGTTCATGACACTACTTTATACTACTTTGCTTTTTATTCTTTTTTTTGGGCAAAGTATTGTAAGATTTAGATGTAACTTTTGTAACCTCTAACTTTTCATTGTCTAAATGATATTTACCTTTTACCAAAAAAAAAAAAATAGTTAAACTGCGCAAAAATCCTAACCACAATTTAATCCGTACATTCATCGTATTCACAGATTAAACTCCGTTAAACACAAGAAATGCAACAAACAAGAATAATTCCAAAGTTAAAAAAAAAAAAGAAAAAAAAAGTCACCAACATTTCTTCCTAATCAACATTATAATGTCGCAATTAAAAGATCAAACCACGTCACGTGAGTCATGTTCCGCGTTCGATGCACATAAGCACCTAAACATCACAATTAACCCCGATGGCTCATGCACGCGCCACTTCGTCTATCCGATGGTCAATCCCGACCCGGACCCGTCCCCGGGAAAACTCACCGCCTCCAAAGACGTCACAATTAACCAAGAAACCGGTTTAGTCGTCCGAATTTTCCGACCAACCAACCTCCCTTCTAACGACAACACGGTCGCTCGTCTTCCGATCATCCTCCACCTCCACGGCTCCGGTTGGATCCTTTACCCGGCCAACTCCCCCGCAAACAACCGCGGTTGCTCTCAAATGGCTAGCGAGTTAACGGTGATAGTCGTCTCCGTTAACTACCGTTTAGCTCCTGAGCATAAACTCCCGTCTCAATACGACGACGCATTAAACGCTCTGCTTTGGGTCAAACAACAAGCCGTTGACTCAACTAACGGAGAGCCATGGCTTAGAGACTACGCCGATTTCTCACGGTGCTACATCTGCGGGTCGAGTAACGGCGCCAACATCGGTTTCCACGTGGCGTTAAGTTCGTTAGACCACGATTTAACGCCGTTAAAAATCGACGGCTGCGTTTTTTACCAACCGTTTTTTGGCGGGAAAACGAGGACGAGATCGGAGCTGACGAATTTCGCCGATCCGTTTATGCCGGTTCCGGCGATCGACGCGTTGTGGGAGCTTTGTTTGCCGGAAGGTGTTGATCGGGATCATAGGTATTGTAATCCGTTGGGTTATTTGCCGCAGAAGGAGAAAGTGGGGAGATTGGGACGGTGTATGGTGATCGGTTACGGCGGAGACACGGCGGTTGATCGGCAACAAGATTTCGTGAGTTTGCTTGTTAATGCTGGTGTTAGGGTTGAAGCTAGGTTTGATGATGCTGGTTTCCATGGAATCGAGCTTGTTGATCCACGGCGAGCCGTTGCTCTTCTTAATATGATCAGAGATTTTATTAATTGATTTGTTTTCGTTGAATTAGTATTCGTTATCCATTATTATTCTTCGCTTTTTGATAACCAAGGAGTTAATTCTTATTTTTTTTTACTATTTGACTAACTTTTCATGGTATAGGTAGCACACTAAAGCATCTGGAGACATTTTGTAGATGTTTTTAAATATAAAATTAATAAAATTTAAGTAAAGAGAGGAAATAGTGGATATTTTTTTAGAGAGAATGTCTCGTAGAAGACAAAGTTAGAGAGAGAATGGATGAAAGTTGGAGTGTGTTTAAATATAAAATTAATAAAAATTGAGTAAAAATATGAAAAAGAAAATATAAAGTTGAGTAAAAAGAAAAAAAAGTGTGTTTTTAATATTTTTTTATTTAGAAACATTTACATTTTATGTGCAATGTGGAACGTGGATGGCCTATTTCTAATGATTATAAAATACGATACCACTAAAAGAAAGCAGTTATATATCATATCATATCATTTAATGTTTAATGTTTAAGGAGAATCGACACTTGACATATTTAAAACTATTTAAAAGCAAACAAAACATCAACGGATTTCACGATTTTACTAAATTTTACCAGTCGTATAATTATACAGGATCATAATCTCGTTAATTTGTTCAACGTTTTACTAAAACAAAAAAAAAAAAAATCTAGGCTTTTGATACACTAGTTTTTTAGAGTATGGTCACTATTACACAAATCCATTATTTTGTTATCAACTAAAATTTAGATTAATTTCAACGTTCCATTCTACATTATTTTCTTCTCTTATTACCAGTGTTATCAATCTATCATCCAAGTTTAAGCTTTCTTAACTTTAAAAAAATATTTCACTGTTACCTAATAATCACAATTTTTTAAAAATCATAACTAAACCTAGCTCAAGAGTCCAACTTGTGAGATCAGATTTAGAAATCCTAACGTCGGACGGTCAGGATGTTTGGGCCGTATCTTGTATATAATAAAGAGCATATACACGAAGATCCGTTACCTTCATAAACCAAAAAAGTTAATAGTTTACATACTAACTAGTCCAGTATCCGCGGAATGGTAATATTGAAAAAAACATTTTAAAAACTCAAAGAAAAAAGCAAAAAATACCAAAAAAATAATCGAGAGTAGACGGTCAAATGATGGTTGTTAAACAATTGCTTAGTAAGATTGCGGTGAAGATCCAAACATTTTTTTCCCGCCAAATGGAGTAAACAGTTGCTTAGATAATGAGCTTGATAATAGCAGTAGTATGTGTTTGTGTTAGAGACCTAACATGATTATCTAAGAAATTGCATCATGTAGATCCATTGGAGGATTAGACCAGGTCTTTGAGGCAAAAAAATTCCAAATTCCTGCGGAGAATGCACACTCAAAGAAAAGATAGTCGTGGCTATTCACACTGGAAGCCCGCGTCCCATCCCAATCCTTACCCGTCCTAGCCCTTTATCCATCATGACCGAGTCCTAGCCATGATGTCTTGTATACACATATGACCAATACCCTAATATGTTAGCCTAAACCATCAAAATGCGCATAAAATATTGACAGCAATACGTAGATCCTAAAACTCTAGAATTCTAGCATTAGTGTCTGAATCCAAATACAAAAATATATCCTAAGTTTAGATATATTGTGTTAGTTTTTAAGAAGCTTCCTTGACTAGTTTAGGAAGGCTTTTGGGAAGGATTTTAACTAATTTAGGAAGACCTTCCTAAATATGAAGGAAATCTTCCTTAGAAACAAATTTAGAAATGATTCTCACTAATTTAGGAAGGATTTCCTAAATGTGAAAGATACTTTCCTCAAAAAAAAATTTAAGATTAATGATTCTCACCAATTTAGGAATGCCTTCCTAAATGTGAAGGAAACCTTCGTGAAAAACAAATTTAGCACTAATTTAAGAAGACTTTCCTAAAAAATAAAATTAGGAAAGATTCTCACTAATTTATGAACGTCTTCATAAATATGTAGGAAACATTCTTAAAAACAAATTTAGGAAGACATTTAACTAATTTAGGAAGACTTTTAGGAAGACTTTTTAACTAGTTAAGGAAGGTCTTCCTAAATATGAAGGAAACCTTCCTAAAAACAAAATTTATGAAGGATTCTCATTAATTTAAGAAGACTTTCCAAAATATGTAGGAAACTTTCTTAAAGAACAAATTTAGGAAGACTTTTGACTAATTTAGGAAAGTTTTTAGGAAGGCTTATAACGAAGTAGCACAGTAATGAGTTTATAAGGAATATAAAGTATGATACTAACAAATGAAAATGGTTTATATAATTTCATGCTTATACATATGTAAAAATATTTAAATGTAAAACAAAACCTCAACGGATTTCGCAATTTTACAAAATTTTATCAGTCGTATAATTATATAGGATCAGAATTTCATTCATTTATTCAACATTTTACCAAAAAAACAAAATATATGCTTTGAATGCATAGTTCTTACTTCTTAGAGTATAGTCTCTTGACACAAAAATTTACTATTCCACAATTCTGTTATTGTGTTGTCAATTAAAAGTTTAAAATCTAAACTAATTTCAACATTCCATGCCACATGATTTTATTGGCATAGATTGGTTACCTCTTTTGAGAATGTGGTGTGGTTCAACCGCTCGTTTGTTATCAATCAGACGAACATTTGAAACGAGCGGTTGAAACGACGGTTGAAATAGATGGTTAGAAACGAGGTTTAGATGCTCAAACGAGGCGTTTGTGAACCACTCGAAAATAGGTGAGTTTGAAATTGCATTGTTTATCAAACTGGCATTAGGATTTTTTTTTTTAAATTAGTATATATTTTTTCATTTTTCAAGATACTATGTATATGTATATATTTTTTTATTATAAAATATATTAATACCAAACTAAAATTTTAAAATCATTATTTATATTTAAATTTATATTTATATAAATTTTTTTGTAAAAAATATTTACTATTCAACCTCTTGTAACCAATCATAACTACTTTTTAACCGTTTGTTTCAAGTCAACCACCTTCTCTATTCCGTCATTTCTAACCGTCTTCTCTTAACGATTTTCTTCACAGCCGTTCAAAAATCTTCAACCGCTTCGTTTAGACGAGGTAACCAATTGGACTTTTGTGTATTAAATTAAAATGAAAATTAAGTTTACCCTTTCTTAAATTAAAATTATTTCACTGTTACCTAATCACAATTTCCTTTTTTTTATAATCATAACTAAATAAGTAAATATAGCTCAATCTAAAATCCAACTTGTGAGATCAGATTTAGAAATCCTAACATCGGACGGTCAGGATATTATGTTTGCGGCCGTATAAAAAGAGCATATTATACACGAAGATCCGTTACCTTCATAAATCGGATTCGGGTCATTCAATATTGAAAGAGCTTCGACTTCCCCAAAACTGTTGCGACTTAGCGAGTGTTTCTCCACTTCTCTCTCTCTCTCCTCTTCCATGGCGGCGGACGGTGGGGCTGACTCTCCAGCTCCACCATCATCGGAAAACGGCGGAGAATTTCTATTATCGCTTTTACACAGAAGACCTTACCAACAACAACAAAACAACAATCCTTCGCCTTCACTAGCTCCTCACTCTTACGCTCTCGATCCGGCAATTGCAGCCGTTGGACCCTCCGTGAATGCTTATCCACCGTCTAATTGGCAGTCTAATGGTCGTGATCGAGTCGGTACGAATGCTCCTCCTTCTTGGCCACTTGCCTTTTCACCTCCTAATCTTTCCCCCAATTTGTTAGGGTTTTCTCAATTTCCGCTTAACCCTTTTCCTACAAGCCAGTTCGATGGTAATCAAAGAGTATCATCTGAAGATGCTTATAGATTAGGGTTTACCGGAACTGGAAATCGTCCAATTCAGTCGGTGGTACAACAACAGCAACAGCAGCAGCAGCTGCCATTGGAGAATCGGAAGCTTGTTTTTGGTTCTTTCTCTGGTGATGCTACTCAAAGCCTTAATGGCAACTCTAATCTGGGATCTGCTAAACATCATCACCAATCCCTTGTCTCGAATTCTAACACGGATCCAAACTTGTCTCATCGTCGGAATCATGAGTTCCATGAGCAAAGAGGAGGCTTTAGCGGAAGAGGGAACTGGGGTCCAATTGGGAATAACGGACGGGGTTTGAAGTCTAGTACTACTACTCCTCCTCCTCCTCCTGGGTTTTCGAGTAATCAACGAGGATGGGATTTGGGAAGTAAGGATGATGATAAAGTGATTGGGAGTTTCCAGAGAAGTGTTGATAGACCGAAGGGGGAGCATTCTAATTTATGGGATAAAAGTGTTGATTTAAGTGTTGAGGAAGATAGATTAAGGAGGTTATCTATCCAGAATGAGAAAAGGTTCAATCTTAGTCAACAGACTGATCACCCTGGACCACCTAAGGGTACAAGTCTACATTCTGTGTCGGCAGCTGATGCCGAGGATTCCTTTTCGATGTTGAACAAGGAAGCTCGTGGTGGAGCTCGATATAAAGAGGAATTGGGGAAGTTCAGTAAGGGAAAAAGGGAAGGTAATGGGGAGTTTGGCCCTGGTGATGACGGAATTCAGGATTTTGGAGAAGATATCGTTGAGTCTTTGTTGCTTGAAGACGAAACTGACGATAAGGATGCCAAAGATGAGAAGAAGAATAGCCGGGCTTCTCGCGAGAAGGTAAGTTTCAGTTTGTGGTAGATGATATAGCTCAATCAACAGTTTTAATATACTACTATTGGCTTGTTGGGAACATACAATGATGGTGTTTAGCTAGTATAATTTATTCCTGGACTAAAAACGATGCTTTTTTGGGTTGGAAAGATTGTTGAAGTTGTGGTTTTTGTTATCAGGAATCAAGAATGGACAATCGTGGTCAGTGGCTGCTTCCCCAAAGGTTAAGAATGGCTAATAGGTATATGGCATGTAGGAATGACATCCACAGGTATGATGCTCCTTTCATGGCAGTGTACAAGTCTCTGATTCCTGCAGAAGAGGAGCTGGAGAAGCAGAGACAATTAATGGCACAGCTAGAGAACCTAGTTGGAAAAGAATGGCCTCAAGCAAAGTTGTATCTTTACGGTTCATGTGCGAACTCTTTTGGGTTTCCCAAGAGTGACATCGATGTCTGTCTTGCAATCGAAGATGATGATATCAACAAATCTGAGATGTTGTTAAAGCTGGCGGATATTTTGCAATCTGATAACCTCCAAAATGTGCAGGTAGATTAAATGATTATACCTGATGATTAGGTGTTTAATACGCCTTCGTTAGCTATGAATTTCGTGACTATATTTTGTAACTTTTTCTTGTGTAGGCATTAACGCGAGCTAGAGTGCCAATAGTAAAACTTATGGATCCTGTTACTGGGATATCTTGTGATATCTGCATCAACAACGTGCTGGCGGTTGTAAACACAAAACTCTTGCGAGATTACGCGCAGATAGATGTGCGGTTAAGGCAATTAGCATTCATTGTGAAACATTGGGCCAAATCAAGAAGGGTCAATGAAACTTATCAAGGAACACTTTCCAGCTACGCGTAAGTTTTCCTCCATGCTTTAAATGAATGTTGCTTTCGATTGCCTGAAATAATCTAATGACTTCTTTTATGAAAATTTTGCAGGTACGTTCTGATGTGCATTCACTTCTTACAGCAGCGTAGGCCTCCGATCCTCCCTTGCTTACAGGTTTGTATAATAATATATCCTTGTGTGTAATGTAACGAATGTTCTTGTTTCATCAGGGTTTTTCACTTGGTGCAGGAAATGGACCCTACATACTCAGTTCGGGTTGATAATATCCGCTGTGCGTACTTTGATAATGTCGACAGACTCAGTAACTTCGGAGCTAGTAACAGGGAGACCATAGCTGAGCTGGTTTGGGGGTTTTTCAATTACTGGGCATACGCTCACGATTATGCGAATACTGTTGTATCCGTCCGCACTGGTTCCATACTTGGGTAAATTCACTCTACATTCTAGAGATGAAATCTGTGAAGCAAAATACTGAGAGATGAAATATGAATTTGTGTGTGTTTGTTTGTTTGTTGCAGGAAGCGAGAGAAGGACTGGACAAGAAGAGTTGGGAACGATAGGCACTTGATATGCATAGAGGATCCATTTGAGACCAGCCATGATCTTGGTCGGGTCGTGGATAAGTTTAGCATCCGAGTGTTGCGGGAAGAGTTTGAAAGAGCTGCGAAGATTATGCATCAAGATCCTAATCCATCTGCCAAGCTTTGCGAGCCATATCTTCCTAGAGACATTTAACTTTCTAAAATTAGTTGTGTGGCTTGTATATATATATATTTATGGTTAAGATTCGTTCTTTCTCCTTTTTTTTTCTTGGTTGTTTTGGATTCTTGTTTGTGACCCAACAAAAAAAAGTCTTCATTTTGAAGCTTTTATGTGATCTGTTTCACCATTGTGGTCATGTCTCTGCTCCTTTCATAGCCGGATATGTATGTCTCTGTTTCACCATTCTTATTATATGTATGGCTTGTTTACTAATTAGAGGTAAAAGGGAATTTTACAAATGAGTTTTTTTTTTTTTTTTTGGTAAAAGTTGAAAATATATTTCTGAAGACATAAGTCAATTGGGGTACGACAAGATAGACTCACATCAAAGAAAGCAAGGATAGATAAAGTAGCTGTGGAAGATCATAAGAGTACACATGAAAGCATTACAAGACAACCTAGAAAAGGAGATAGAGAAGGAGGGTGGATCGTGGAGAAGAAGGTTGAAAGGTTTAATTTGATGGATGAAAGTAGCGGAACCAGAGAACCATGTTGGAGTCTTCGGTTTGTGGCAATCTTGATCTCACATTAGGCTAGTCCATGATATACAGTTTGTTTCTTATTGTCCTGGAGACTTCAGCAACAGTAGAGGATGATGTTCGGCTTGAAGATCCGAAGAGACGACTGTTACGCTCGCACCACATAGCGTAAACGCACGCTTGGAAAGTGAGTTTAACAATTTTGGAGATACGGCGAGGAAGTGAAGGGATCCAGTGCATGATCGAGTCGAAAGCCAGAGGGAAGGGATGGTACGATGGTGAGAAAGCAGACCATATATCTTGGCTGAAAGAACATGAGAAAAATAGGTGAGAACGTGTTTCAATGGAAGCAGAGCAAAGTAGACAAGAATAGTCAGTTGTTACTCCCCAATTATGAAGACGATCTCGTGTGGTTAAGCGATTCAGCACGGAAAGCCAAGTAATGAACGCATGTTTCGGAATGTCCGGTGAACCAAACCGAAGAATGCCAAGAAACCATGGGACCAAAATCATTCAGAGCTGACCAAGTGTAGGCGGTGGTGAAAAGAAGGAGTTGGTCGTAGTTTGTGGACCAAAAGAAAGTGTCCTCCGTAGCAGTATTAGTTGGAGGTGATAGTAAACTGATCGCGTTCCTTAGGTTACTACGACGAGAGGCTTGAGAGGAAACAAAGCACCATTCTTCACCAAATGCAGCATGTGCCACCCTAGAATAAGAGGGAATACCTAGTAGTAGAGGACCAGAGGGACCTGTATACTTCAAGAGAGGACCAAAATGGGACAAAGTATCATGCCAAAATGATGTACGATTCCCATTTCCAATGGAGGACTTAAGGAAGATTGCTACTTTGGGTCGTAATTTGAGAAGCTTCTTCCAAAACCAAGAGCCTCGAGAGTCATTCAAAGTCCAGAAGATCTTAGTGGTGATTAAATTTTGCCAGACCCAACTCACCCAAAGCGAACCACTTTTGGTGAAGATCAACCAGATAAGCTTTAGTCCAAAGATTTCATTCCAAGTAGAGAGCTTCCTCAGCCCAAGTCCACCATGTTAAATGGGTTTGCAGACTGCATCCCAAGACACTTTTACTCCATGAGCTGTACCCGGTTTTCCATGCCATAAAAATGAGCTAATCAGAGCCTCTAACTTGACCAAGAAGGCTTTAGGGAAAAGAAATGCAGGGAACCAAAAGTTTTAGGTGACCATAAATGACAGATTTTATCAGTTGGAGATGCCCTGCATAAGAGAGTAACTTGTATGACCACGCAGATAACTTCCTTGAGATTCGATCATAAAGCGTTTGAAAGTCATCCTTATCCAGCTTTCTCGAATGCAGAGGTAGTCCGAGATAACGATCAGGGAAAAAACCTAGAGAAAGACCATAATTGGCAGCAATTGCAGTTGTAAGCTGATGGTCATTCCCGCTAAGGAAGAGACTGGTCTTGTGTTTGTTTAGAGCTAGGCCGGAGATGACGTAGAATTCATCAAGGGTCTGAATGATCTTAGAGAGTGAATCTTCTGAGCCATCAAAGAATATGAGGACGTCATTAGCGAAGCTTAGATGAGAGATCATGGGGCTGTGACAGTTCGAATGTCTCTCGAATTGACCATTGGTCAAAGCTAGATCGAGATGCCGCGAGAAGATATCCATTGCTAGAACAAAGAGATAAGGCGAAATTGGGTCTCCTTGACGAAGACCTTTTCCTCCTTTGAAGTAGCCTGCTAGCTCTCCGTTGATAGCCACATAATAAGATGGTGATGTTATGCATTCAGCAATCCACCCTACAAAAGTGGAGGGAAAACCAAGGGCAGTGAGGCAATTTAAGATGAAAATCCAATTTATATTATCAAAAGCTTTTGCCAGATCAATTTTGAGACAACCGCTTAAAGGAGCCGTGGCCTTATGGGAGTTGTGGAGAATCTCTGTTGCTAGAACAACATTTTCCACAAGCAAGCGACCTTTGACGAATCCAGCTTGATTTGGGAGAATGATGTCCGCAAGGGAAAGCTTTAACCTCTCAACAAGGATACGAGAGATGATCTTATAAGTTGTATTACAGCAAGAGATGGGGCGGAAGTTAGGCATGGTATCAGCATTCAAAACCTTCGGAACAAGGCAGATGGTGGTAGTGTTGAGCTTCCTGAGCAGTTTACCCGAGATAAAGAATTCTTGGATTGCTGGAATTAGTGAACCCCCCGTGATGTCCTAGGAGGAAGTGAAAAATTCAATTGGGAATCCATTCGGTCCAGGAGATTTGTTTTTGGCCATTGAAAACGCAATCGCTCTGATTTCTGAAGGAGTTGGGATGGCTTGAAGCTGCATAATCAGATCAGTTGAACATCGAAAAGGATGGAAAGAGCCAATGGTTTCCACTGTAGCCGGATTGATGAGAGGGTTTGCTGTTCCCAATAAGTCTTCAAAGTCTTGAACAGCCAGCTGCTTGTACTGTGACGGGTCAGTGATTTTCCTATCATTTTCATCTCTTAGAGAAAAAATCTTGTTCATAGCCTGTTTGCCAAGATAGACTTGTGGAAAAAACTAGTGTTGGAGTCACCTTCGGAGAGCCATTGGATGCGAGACCTTTGGTGGAAGAACTGTTCCTCGGCATTTGAGTAAATTGCATATGTCCTTCTAGCTTCAGACTCTTGATCAGTAAGATGTTGAGAGGGGGTAAGGAGTAGTTGCGCTTGTATAGCTTGCAAGGCAGAGAAAGAAGCTTTTACTCGTTGTTGAATGTTGCTGTAATGTCTTCGGTTCAGGAGCTTGAGACAATTCTTTGCGGAAACCATCTTCTTTGATAAGATGAATTGAGCCGTTCCAAAGAGCCCTGGCATTGACCAAGCCTCATCAAGCAGTAATAAGTAATCAGGGTGAGTCATTACGTGTCGGTAGAATTAGAAAGGCTTCTTTGTTTAAGGAACATCGAAGCCAAGGTTGATGACACATGGAGAGTGGTCAGAGGAGCCAGGCGGGACGAAGAAAGCAACTGAAGAAGGGAAGTATGTACTCCAAACCTCATTTATCATGACTATCGAGCTTTCGAAGGGTAGGATTCTCAGGGCAGTTGTTTTTCCAAGTGTAAAGAGCACAAGTGTAACTTCGCATCTCCTGCATGCCGGTAATAGGGGCGAGAGTTTGGGGAATTGACGAGTACTCGTATTGACTAAGGATTTGGTTAAAGTCTCCAGCAAGGATCCATGGACGGGAAGAGGTGGGGGAAGAGCCTCTAAGATCAGCAAGCTCTTGCCAAAGTAACTTGCGTTTAATGTGACAATTGAAAGCGTAGATGAATGAAACAGTGAAGTAGTGTTGCAATTGAGGAACAAAAACACCACACATGATCATCTGACCAGATTTGTGGTAAATTACAACAGAGAGGGAAAGGTCCCAAAAGACGAGAATACGACCTGATTCATCGGCAATGAAGTTATCTTCTAAACGCCATGGAGGAAGACGATTGATAAACGTAGAATCCGATTCTTTCTTGATATGAGTTTCAAAAAGAGCCCCCATAAGAGGCCTATAGTCTTTACAAATGAGTTTTGTAAAGTAATGATTTTAATTTTGAGGGCCAAATAATATAGTGTTTATATTAAACCTATATAATTAGAAACTTTTTTTTTTGTTAAAAGGCCTTCACTAAATATAGAAAAATTTAAAAAATACCACTATTTCAAAAAATAAATTTTATTATATCATTTTTGGTTAACTATGTTGTTTTAGGGTTTACTTTTGAGGGTTTTAGGGTCAAAATATTTTTTAAGATTTATAATTTTAAGATTTAGGCTTTAAAAATCCATAATTAGTGGCATTTTTGCAAGTAGACACACTCCTAAGTGGCATTCTTGCAAATGTACACACCAAAAATGGCATTTTTGCAATTTTCCAATAAATAAGATAGATAACATTACAAAAAAGCATTAAAATAAAAATGAAATGAAGAGAAAGAGGTGTAAGAGTATAGAAGATAGGCAAGCATAACAAAAGAACACTAAGTGCCCAACCAAATGTCGAGAGCTCATCACCAATTGGGCTACCTAGCTTTCTCAAAGCCGAAGCCTTTTTCATGGCCATAGAAATTGTTCTACGCATAATAAGAACAATATAAAGCTTAGTTACTCCATTGTGAACTCGTCTATTCCTCTCCTTCCAAATTTCATATAATTAGAAACTTTCAAAAAGAAAGTAAGGAAATGTGAAGTTTTAGTAAAAATATAGTTTTATTTTAGAGAAATTAACATGTATATTAGGTTTGTTACCTATAATTGATTATTTAACATTGGCTAAAACATATTTAGATATCTAACATTAAACACACTTAAAATTCCAATTTTACCCTTTCAAAATTCCATAATTTTTAACATTAAAATAAAATAAAAAAAAAAAAATTTCTTTCTTTTGACCAAAAAAAAAAAAAAATTGTTTCTAACCCTAAAATCAATAGCCGCCTTCTTCTTCTTCACGTCCTCGTGTTCTTCACGCTCCTTCTTCTTCTTACTCGTTCACATCTCCATAATTTTTAACATTAAAATAAAATAAAATAAAACAATTTTTTTTTCTTTTGACCAAAAAAAAAAACAATTTTTTTTTCTAACCCTAAAATCAATAGTCGCCTTCTTCTTCTTCACGTCCTCCTGTTCTTCACGCTCCTTCTTCTTCTTCTTACTCATTCACATCTTTCCTCATTCTCCTTCCTCCTCCACGTTCATATCATATATCGAAATCTCCTTCTTCTCCTCCTTCTTATCTTTCTTCTCCATAGATCAAATCTCCAATCATCAATTAAGATGGTGATTCTTCTTCTCCATTAAAAACTCTCAACCATCGTCACCTCTCTTGCTCATACTAAGTCACTCCTGCGTAGTTGACTATATTTGAAAATCAGTATAATAGGTAACAATTATTTTTCATTATAATATGTAACTATATTTCTGATAATAGTTAACTATGTATATTTTCTTTTGTTATGCAAACTATAATAGGTAACTAGGTTGTTTAAATAAGTGACTATTAAAACAACATTTTCGTGTAGTCAACTATACTCTGAAAATAGTTAACTACGTTTTTAAATTGGTAACTATTTTGTGAATATAGTTAACTATGTTTTAAATAGTTTGAAATAGTGTGACGTAGTTAACTATGTTCAGAGATCAATTAAGTATATAGTTACAAAAATAGTTAGCTATATTTTAAATAGTAAATTGATGCAACATATTTGATTTTTTTGACCCAATTTTGTTTTTACATACAATGGATCTGCGTTTTTTGGGAGGAGCAATTATTTATGAGATGAGATCAAGTGAAGAATTTTACGGATTTTTTTCTTTATTTTTACCTTAATTATAATTATAAGGACAATTTCAACATATTTTTATTTTTCTCTGCTAGTTTTCTAATTATATTTTTGGTTATCTTACTTTCCTATATGTCCAAAAAGTAATATTAAACTAATTAACCATTTATTTTATGTCAAATAAAGTCAGAAATTGTTTGATTTACATAATAATATGAGAAAACCAATTTGAACCTTTGTCACATGATGATCATATGGCGTGTTTACTAATTAGAGAGGTAAAAGGGAGTTTTACAAATGAGTTTGTTATTTGAAATTTGTAACATGTATAAAGTACTGATTTAAATTTTGAGGACCAACTAATATAGTGTTTATATTAAAACTATATAATTAGATACTTTCAAAAGTAAAAAATAAGGAAATTTGAAGTTTTAGTAAAAATAGTTTTATTTTGTGTCAAATAAAACTCAACAATTGTTTGATTTACATAATAATATGAGAAAAACAATTTGAACATTTTTCACCTCTAACGAACATATGATGATCATATGATTGGATACAAAAAGTTAGGTTAGTTTTCACAATTATATGTAAACCATTCCAATTTTTTTCATTTTATCTAACAATTTGAAATTTTGGGTTATGGACAAGTGAAAGATAAGAAAACTTTAAATTTTGGTAAAGAGACTTTCATATTTTATTATGATCATAGTTTATTTGTTTTAGGTAATTAGAAACTTTCAAAAGTAAAAAAATAAGGAAATATGAAGTTTTAGTAAAAATAGTTTTATTTTATGTCAAATAAAACTCAGAAATGGTTTGATTTACATAATAATATGAGAAAAACAATTTGAACCTTTGTCACCTCTAACGAACATATGATGACATATGATTGGATGCAAAAAGTTAGGTTAGTTTTCACAATTAATGTAAACCATTCCAATTTTTTCATTTTATCTAACAATTTAAAAATTTTGGGTTATGGACAAGTGAAAAGATAAGAAAACTTTAAATTTTGGTAAAGGTACTTTCATATTTTATTATGATCATAGTTTATTTTGTATAAGGCTCTGTTCGAAAATGCTGCGAAAAGGGCCGATTCCACGGCGAAAAAGGCGATCGACAGCAAGAGCCCGAGAGGATTTTGTGCTATTCGGTTAATAAATCGGATTTTTTGAAAAAACTCGTTCTTTCACCATTTTAAGTCTAAAATCGATAGTAACTTGATGAATCTTTTATCTTTAGTTATTAAGAACAGGAAAAAGTAAAAAAAAATGAAGAAAAAACGTGAAGAAATCGAAGAGGGGCGGCTAGAGTTTCAAGGATCGTCCTTCTTCATGAAGAAGACGAGGGTAGTTTCGTAGTTTTGCTTCTCATAAAAGTACATACACGAAATTACGAATTTTTTTTCAAAAAAAAATCCATGAAATTAAGGCAAAATGACTTAGGAGGGACTCGAACTCGCTTTTAAGGATACTTATCTTCTTGCAAACCACCATATATTAAGCTAACGTTATTTCCTTAAAAATGTCTAAAACTAATCTCCGAATAACTAATTAGGCGTTAGGTCCGCTATCACTTCCCGATTAACGCCTAGCGAATTTTTGAACATTGCCCGCTATCATTGCCGGGTAAGTAAATTCTTATTATATGTATGGCTTGCTTACTAATTATAGATAAGTAAAAAGAAATTTTACAAAACAGTTTTGTTATTTAAATATTCGTAACATCTAAAAATATTTTGTATAAGGTAAGTAAATACTTATTATATGTATGGATTGCTTACCAATTAGAGTAGTAAAAAGGAATTTTACAAAACAGTTTTGTTATTTAAATATTCGTAACATCTAAAGTAAGGATTTTAATTTTGAGCAGTGTTTATATTAAACGTACAGAAACTTTTTTTATTTATTTGAAATTTAACCTACATAAACTTTCAAAGTAGAAATACTGACCTTTTTAGATTTCTGAATGGTACGGGGAGATTTGTATGCAACGTTCCACCGTGGGGATTTGCTGCCACCGTTACTTTGTGATCCTTGCTTCAGTTCTTCGAAAACTTTTTGTACATGCATACATACAAATTACAAATATTACATATTGATCTAAACATTTAAAACTATTGCAGACAAAACACATATTGTTGATCTAAGAAAAACAGAACATATCGATCTCTTATTCTTCACGCATTTTTTTATCAGAGCATATTTATAGCTTCAAAATGAATTTATAAAAAAAAACGCACATTAGTGAAGCCAAGAAGATATGTAAAACGGATTTAAAATAAAGCATCTGAAACTCAATATAAAATTTGTTTGAAAGATTAAACGAACATGGTAATTATCAGAGAGAGTACAAGAATCTCGTAATGGTAACGAAACTAGATTAATTAGACCATAAGTCTTCTTATCTTGTTAGATGATGCTTTTGTGTTTGCTTCTCTCGGACTCGGTTTAACGAGAAACAGAGAACAATAAAAGTTTTAAGCGAAGAACACAATTAAGAGATCTAGAAAAGATAAACAGAGTAAGAGGATTTCTGATTATTATTATTTTCGAGAAAGAGAATTTCTGATTTCTGATCGAAATAAGGAGTATTTATAGAAGTCATTACCTGTATAAAACAAAGATTAAATTACAACGGTCGAAAAATATTACCGTTTTACAACGTTCATATTTATCTAATCTCGAGTCGAGTCGAGTCAAATCAAATCAAAACTTTTAAATAATATGGGAACTTACGCGCACTCAAGCAAAGATAATTGTTTGGTTCATTTTGTTTTGCTATGAATCTTTTGTGCTTAATTCAAATGTATAGTTTTTTTTTTTTTTTTCTCTCAAGAAAATTCGAAAAAATGCATTAACGATTTCCGTTGCTTCACCATTGTTTTAGATTTTATCACTCTTGATGATTTATGTTTGGTTTCAGATCCTTTTTTTCTATTATTTACTTCTCCGATCTTTCAATACGAGTATTAATTCTACTAATCAAAACGGCTAATAAAAAAAGTAGAGATATTATATTACTAAACCATTAGAGATTAGTGCAGAGATCAATCAGATCCAACGAGATACATAAACATATCTAAACCAAGTTTGAAAATGGAGACAACCACCACGATGAATGTGTTCTTCCCTCGTACAAACCTAAAATCCGACTTAACGAAACACACAGAAACCTCCTTCTATCTCTAGTATATCGCCACATCCAAATAATCTCCAATCTGCAAAGAGATGATTAAATTTCAGTTATAGCTCTCCTTAGATTAAGAAAGTTACAATATCATCCAAAAGATTTATCTTCTGTGCTTGAACTTACCTCGAAATCAAGGTCAGAAAGCGTTTTAGTGTCGTCTGGTTGTTTTCTGTTTGGATAAGACATCGTCTCGCCAACCTTTATCAATTAACAAAAATCAGTCTCTTCTCATAGGTTCTGATGATGACATAGTATGATGAGGACATCAAGTCATCATCAGGTTCTTAGATTCATAATCGAACATAACAAAAAAAAACAAGTAAAGCCGTAATGACTGAATCCAAAAGCATCCATTCAATTAAACTAATACAGCCCAAGTTCCAAAACCATAAGCATGAGATGAGTAGTCAAGGCTTATGATTTGTGTTCGAGATATATTATAGAAACATTGTTGATAAAACTGTTAATGATTTGTAGCTAAAACAGAAACTCTAGAATGCATCAATGATCATGTGTGGTGGTGCTATGGTTATATCATAATATCTAATCAAAATTGTGCAGAAATAGTAATCTTACTTCTCTCACAATAAAGCGGCCGTTCTTGTCCGGATAAACAAAAGCAAAAGATAACCTTGCATTCCTTCTCCTAGCTGCTACAGAAACTTCTTTGACCTGTAATGAACAAACGCAAAAGATATAGTATTACCCACTCTGTGATTAAGAGTTGAATTTCGAATCAATCATCAGTAAAACAAAGTGACTTCTTTAGCTCAAACAAGATTCACTATATAGAGCCTGCTCTATTGTTGTTGACCTGAGCACATCTTTGAAGTAACAAATACATACCAAATCTGTTAACTCGCGAAGATTAGCGTCTTTCCAAGTGTAAATTTGAACTTCATCTTTTGGTTCTTTGCCTCTCACAGCATAATCTTCCTTAGTATGATGACCACCAGTCTGCAAAAACTCCAATTTTCTCAGAAAGAGTAAGCTCAACTAAATGCATCAAACTAGCTTTTGATGACTAAACCAAACATTCATCAATTCTCTCGATTGTGTCATTAGGCTAGCCAAAGATACAATAAATCGATCAAATTGACGACAATCACCCGAAAAAGCAAACCACAAAATCAGCAAAATCTATGAACAATTTAAGACCCAGAATCGGAGGAAAGCAAGCTGAGCAGTGAAGCGTACCTTGGTGAAAACACGAAGAAGCAAAGGACATGTCTGCGATTCGAAGATACAAGGAATCATTGAGTGTAATATAAAAAACCCTAGAATTAAGAAACCGATCCAAAGCGAAGAAGAAGGAAGAACCCTAGATGAATCGGAGACAAACCTTTTCGCGATCTACAGGTACGGTTCTAGAGCGAGGAGGTTGATTAAAGCTTCTCGGAGGAGGCGGCAATGGCCTTCCACCACCTTGTCTTCTCGCTGCTTCAGCCATCTCTCTTCTCTCTCTCTCAAGAAATCTCTCCGACGACGATAATGTTCACAGGGATCGGTCAGACTACTTTAGGGCCCATAGTTATGTAACCTAATGAGCCTTTTGTATATATTTTTAGGCCCATTTCCTCACAGGCCCATTTTATATATTAATTTGCATAATTGATTGTTCATTGGCTCCGAATTTTTCAATTTTTAACTAAAAATATAAATTTGAGCAATAAAACATGGGGGAAAAACTAAAAACAGAAATATTGTATGGGGAATTAATTATTTCACATAACACTTATTATCCTTCTATTAATTCACTAAGCACTAATTCTTGTTTCCTTGATATTCTTGTTTAAAACCAGACTGAAATGGGATCAAACCGGGTTCAACCGGGAACATGGCTAGGTTAGGTCAACATTAAAACCCAAACATAGTTAAATCGGTTGTAAAACCGGATTGAATCGACAAAAATTCGAAAATGGGTGACCCAATTGAATCGTATTGAACTGTTAAAATGAGATTTTCTATTTTGTTAGTTAATTTTTTATATTAATTATGTTATATATATATATATAATAGGTATATGATTTGTAAAACTAATAACATTTGTACTTCTACTTTTAATGGACAATGAAGAAAAATGTTCACATATACTTTAGATTTCTTTTAAATCTAAACTATTAAAGTATTCTTTTTTCAACACTATAATTATTTCAATTATTATAACTATTGAAATATTTTGGAACAAAGCGTTTGTTTGATATTTAAAAACTATATAAACTATATATGTATATACATGAGAAATTTCAAAAAATGCCACTTTTCAAGTACCACTTTACAAAAATGCCACACTTTTGAAATTTTTACAAAAATGCCACTTTTTCAAAATTATTTTTTCTTCATATTATTTATGTTTTGGTTAATTATATTTTATTAGGGTTTAGCTACGAAGGTTTAGGGGGGTTTAGGGGTCAAAACATTTTTTAGTGTTTAGAATTTTAAGATAAGGATTTAAAAATCTATAATTAGTGGTATTTTTACAAATGAGCACCCCTAAATGATATTTTTTGCAAATGTGCACATAAAAAGTGTCATTTTTGCAATTTCCTCTATATACATGACATGGTCAATAAATAAAAAAAACATAAAACTAATTACATTTACTTTTAAAAGAAAAAAAAATAAATCCAGTTAAACCCGAGACCATATTAACCAATGACCCAATAATTTTTTCGGTTTGATTGCGGATCAGATTTTAAAAACATTGCAATTTCTTGATTCCATCGTTGAGTAACTGTTATTGAAACACACATGCATGATACATAAAATCCATATTCAATGCATTTTTAAAAATGTCACATTTAAAATACAATTTTACAAAAATATTATTATGAATTGTTTTTTTATTTATTATCGTAGGGATGCCAAGGTTTTCCAAACCGAAAGATTAATTCCACAAGATCCATGTTTCACCACCCATTTCTCTGTAGTGGCCATGAATCGAACCAAGGTGGCAGTAGCACAGCCGTGGGTCCATTACCACCAGGCCATAACCGCCTGGTTTTATTATGAATTGTTCATTTTTAAAAATACCATAAATCACTTATTTTTTAAGCCTTAAACTTAAGATTCTTAACCTTTAAAAAGATTTTTGACCCTAACAAACCGTAAACCTTAGCATAATGTATTTAACCCAAATATAAATGATATTTTGAGTAAATGATATATTATTAGTGGTATTTTTGAAAAGTGACATCTCAAAAATGACATTTTTCAAACATTCTTTTAAAATAAATTATATTTACTTTGTTTCTAATTGTTTGATATTCTAGAGTTTTTACTATGTTTTTATCAATTCCGTTTGCTTCTTTCTTATTATAGTAAAATGGTTAAAGAAATTTAGAAAATTATATGAAACATAAAAAAAGGGGTCTCTTAAGGTTTTCATTTGTCAAGAGAGTAACATTCAGACGATAAGGCGCACATGACCCCACACCTCACATGAAGCTGCAGTGACATTTCCATAAGACTGTGAGTATATTAAACTTGGTTTTAATTGGTTTAATTATTTACCATGCTTTTAGTAATAAACTAGGTAAGTAACCCTAATTAATGAAACCGGATCAGAATCTTAAATTATGTTCATGAATTTATTTATATTTATTTTCTATTACAACTCTAGTAGTATATTCTAATTAATGAAAAGATCAAAACAAAACAATTTAGAAAATTTGTTCAAAATATAAGCAAAACAAAACTATTTTTTTTAGAAAAAATATTTTCATTCTTACAAAATATTTACAAACACACTTTTACTAAATTTATTAAATATGATACTAAATTAAAAAGAATTTTTTTAAAGTCATCAGATTGATATTCGTAGTATTTGGTATAACGAATTTATGTTTTTAAAACAATGTTATTATTTTTATTTTGTTGTCAACAACATTATTTTTAATCATTCACATTTAGACTTTTGTCTAAAATGATTCAGTTCTATTTTACAGAAATCACAAATGATATTATATCACATGTGATTAGTGATTATGGTATTTTTTAAAGACATATTGTGTAGTTTACCACATGAACTAAATTATGGAACTCAAGTGACGATGGATGTATGGCAACCAAATAGAAGGGTTTGATTAACTCAGTCTAGGTTAGACATGTGTGACATCGATTCCTACGAAAACAACGATCTCAACAACTTCGAAGCTGGATTTATCCAAAACTATATCGTGATTACCAGCCGAGATTTTTTATTTTATGGACGGTATGTATGTGATATATATTTTACTTCACTAACAAAAAAATCATACTATAATAATTAGGATATTTCAAAGTTACTTAGTCCGAATTAATCATAACAAAAAAAAATTAGCAATATTTGGTTGGCAAAATACATTTACATTGTCAACCGAAAATCAATTTAGTTTCGACAAATGATATTTAAAAGCAGTGGGAAACAAAACGGGCCCTCATTATGTGAAAAAAATTGGGTTTTAGTCAACATTTCTATAATATAGTATACAAGCAATGTTGAGAATAATGAATCCCAAATTTATGGAACTTGCAATGCCTGAATCAAAGGAGTATGAATGACAAACTCAAATATTTTCGGTAGACATAATGACTCCAAGTGCGCAAACTAGGATCGCATTAGTTTTTACCAATTTCTTTTGCTTCATTCTTATTATAGTAAAATGGTAAAATGAATTTAGAAAAATATATGGGAAAGAAAAAATGGGGTCATTGAATGTTTTGATTTGTCAAGAGAGTAACATTAAGACGATAAGGCGCAAATGACCCCACAACCTCGCATGAAGCTGCAGTGACATTTCCATAAGAGTATGAGGATATTAAATTTTGGCAAAAAGAAATTGGTGAGGAAATTAAAACTGAATGTATATATATATAATACATAAAAATTACTATAAAGTGAAAAGTGTGAAATTATAAAGACTACCCGATCTTCTTTGCTTCCCTTTCCGTATTTGGCATGCCCCTAACCACCACCCTCAAGTCTATATAAATAAACATTTAAATTTATATTTACTACTCCTTCCGTTCCAAAAAATAAATTTTTTCAATAAAAAAAATTGTTCCACAAAGATAAAATTTTAGTGTTTTCAATGCATTTTAATCATTTAATGCTAACAGATTGTGAATTTCAAAATAATTATTAAAACATTATTAGTTAGATTTTCTTGAAAACTGTTTATTGTGAAAATTAATATATTTATAATAGAAAATTAATTACTCTTCTTAATATGTGTGAAAAATTCAGAAAATTCATCTTAGTGGAACGGAAAGAGTATTTTATTTTCTTTTTGGTCGAACACTATTTTTTTTTCTATAATTGAAAATTTTTGTAAAGTAATGTGGGTCTATGATGTATATGTATTTAAATTTCTTTTACGTAGCTTGTTTTTTTAAAAGGAAATAATAAACAGTAGAGTAGTACTATAATTTTGTCCACCATCTTCTATGAAACTCGACCGAACATAAATGGGTTTTCTTCATCAACAAGTACGAATTTTTCTTTTTTAATTTTCTTCGATTGGACACAACGAGGATCGTTTGGTTAATGTCCAGTCTAGTTATTGATTTTTCTTTTTTATGTATAGTCTTGTATCACTGTTCTTTTTTGTTTTTTTTTTTAAGAGGAAATACTAAAAAGTAGAGTACTATGTATTTTTCTTGTCAAATATATATAGTCCACTAATATTTGATAAGCTTTCATCTTCTGTAATAAATCCTGGTATTTTTTTTTTTTTTGAAAAAGGAAATCCTGGTATTAGAAAGCTTTGTTAATTTGTAGCTATGTTAATGGTAATATATTAAATAATCATTTTGATGTTTCTTACATTATTTATGTGTAATTATTTTTGTTTGTTTTGTCAACTTATATTTATGTTGTTCCTCCAACTGTCTAACATACGGGGGAGGGGATAACTAAATGTTCGTAAAATAGTTACATTTACTAATAGAAGCAAAGAAACATATATGAAACGAGCCATTGATTTCAAGTTTTAACTTTAATTTGATTAGAATTTTTTTAGTAATTTTTTTATTATTATTTTAAACATAGTAATTTTGAATTGTGAACCTCGTACGAAGAAAGAGAATAATATCTCTCTAATAGTTAACATGTGGAGATGATGGGGTTTAAATATTATTTTTCTTCATACAAGACCACAATAAACTGACACGTCGACTGACATAAAAAACAAAAGTGAGACCCATGATATTTTCTCATCGAGCTTCCATATCTCATTAGCCGGAATATAACACATTTTTAATTGAAGTGCGGAAAAATTTGTTGAGGTAAAGCGGTATAAAATAGTTCAGTGTCAACTATTTGATTTAAAACCGAAAATTGAATTTACAGTTTTGATGAAAACAGTTGGAAAAAACAACTGTCAATAGTTTACCAAAAAAAAAAAAACAACTGTCAATACAGCAAACTACATGTATGAAAAACCATCATACAAACTCTTTTTGCAGGAAACTCTTTATAAATATCAACAATTATTAGTGATAAGGCTCAGACAAAATCTTTTTTTATCTTTGGCAAAATTTCAAAAGCAATCTTGCATACGAATTGAATGCGTAGGAAAAAGTATTTCAAATCATTTCCGGAAAAATATAACGTGCGTTTCCTTTGAAGGACTTTTTTCACCTAACATCTTACTATTTTTAACTAATTGTCTGAGAGTTTTCAAGAACAATGATGGAATTTTTTCTCCTTTTTTTGACCAATTAAAGTTTCCAAAACTAGTAAAAAGCTAATCAGCATTAGTTTCATACGTAATTAGCTTCCGGCGATTTAGGTTAAATAGACATTTTAACCAAATATACTGAGTCACATTTATTCAGTTAAGATAGATACAAATATCAATAGAAAACCAAATTTATCTGTTTACAATATAACAGTAGTAATCATTTAAACAAGAACATAAATAAAATTGGTAATCATAGGCATGGCCACAACATTTGATTTTTGTACAATTAGTTTGAATTTGAAATATCCAGCTCTAGTAAAAAACAGAGAAAAGGAACAAACAAAAAATCTAATAATTATATAGGGAAAAAAACAATGGTCCGCCTGTTACTAGCAGATATCCATTCTTAGGTATCTAGCTATAACTATGAAGACAGAGTTATCATTTTGTTCCATCAAATATTGACACCATTTATTGTTTATTTTCTTTATTACTTATAAAAAAAAATCAAAAATCATTTGTTGGTATATTACATACTTAGGACAGTCGAAGAAAACACGTTAATGACTAATTAAGAAAGATATTTAATTATTCACCATATCAACCTAACAATAACAATAAGAATATAAATTAAAAGGGTTTATATAAATATAGAAACACGTTATCGTGTATATTCCTTTGATCTATATGCTTTAAAAAGTTACCATATCTTAAGAAGAAGAAAATCAGATTCAAGAAAAAAAGGAGAGAGAAAATATGGGAAGAGGGAGAGTGGAGATGAAGAGGATAGAGAACAAAATCAATAGACAAGTGACTTTCTCAAAGAGAAGAAATGGTTTGTTGAAGAAAGCTTATGAGCTCTCTGTTCTTTGTGATGCTGAAGTTGCTCTTATCATCTTCTCTAGCCGTGGAAAGCTCTACGAGTTTGGTAGTGTTGGGTATGTATATATATATCTTTGCTCCTTTGATCGATCTTTAGCTTTTATTATATTCAATCAAAGTTAGGTTTGTTATGAAAATTGATTAGATGGGTTCTTTTATCACTGGCCATATATTAAAGGTTGTGTCTTTTATCCTAAGGTAACTAGGGTTCATCGTTATATCATCTCTCTCTTGGTTTTGGATCCATGAAAAATTTTAATTATTGGGTCCGTACAGTTTACTTTATTGTTTGATCTTTATTTGATTTTCGATTCCTTTGGTTTTTTAATCTTTAAAATATGTCTGTTTACAGTTTAATCGATTCCTAAGTTCAATTTTTTTTATGGAAGTCTAAATTAGGGTTTTTTTCCCTTTTAGACATGCGTGTAAGATCTAGCTATAGAGTTCTTCGTCGACCTAAGCATATAATCTTCATACATAATTGAACCAATAATCTCTCGTTTAGTAATTTTCATTTTATTGAATTTTGTAGAACTACAAGGACAATCGAACGCTATCAGCGTTGCTACAACTGTTCTCTGGGCAATAATGGGCCTGAAGAGACTACACAGGCAAGTTACATGTATACGTACTTTCAGTAGTACAATAAATTATTCCTGTTATAATTAGATCTCTCTACCACTTAAATCCGTTTGTTACTATATATAATCTAATATGATGCAGAACTGGAGCCAGGAAGTGACAAAGCTTAAATCCAAATACGAATCTCTTGTTCGCACTCATAGGTCTAGTAACAGTTTTCTAAACCCTTAGTAGTTATCATATTACTTTGTGTACATATATTTGCAATTCTCATTTATAATATGTGTGTTTGTTGCTCATTAATAATCAAGGCATTTGCTTGGAGAAGATCTTGGGGAAATGAGTGTGAAGGAACTACAAACGCTTGAGAGGCAGCTCGAAGCTGCTCTTACTGCGACTCGACATCGCAAGGTTTTATGATCTAAAAGATCGGTCATGCTTCATTTCGAATCATATGTATTTAAAAGATCATAATTAACCACTCAACTAACATATATGTAGACACAAGTTATGATGGAAGAAATGGAGGATCTACGAAAGAAGGCAAGTTATATGCATATATTAATGTTACATACCAAATTGATAAACATATATATGCATATCAATCAACCTACTTTTGAAATGGCAGGAGAGGCAACTAGGAGACATAAACAAACAACTCAAGATCAAGGTTTTTCACTATATAAATCACAAATGATAATTTCTAAATATATATATATATATATATCATTTATGTTTTTAACATTTTTGTTTATAGTTTGAGACCGAAGGTCATTCTCTCAAAATGTTTCAAGACTTATGTGCAAACTCGACGGCAGGAGATCCTTACAATTCCGAATTTCCGGTTCAATCATCTCATCCTAATTCAATGGATTGTAACACCGAACCCTTTTTACAGATAGGGTATAACAATTTATCATTTTTTCATTGTTTGCAAATAATTGGATAGAAATTATAGATATTGATTATAAGACTAAGTTTGGTGTTTGGATTTAAGGTTCCAACAACATTACTACGTGCAAGGTGAAGGATCTTCGGTATCAAAGAGTAATGTGGCATGTGAGACCAATTTCTTCCAAGGTTGGGTTCTTTGACCTTTTGTTCATTAGACCACGATGCTACGGTCATGCCAATTCCAGCTGAAGAAAAAAACTTCTTTTTTTTTAGTCACTTTAGATTTGTATTTGTTAATATTAAAAAACTTACGTTGTAGATTTTTGTCATTTATAAGTGCGACATTTAATTTCCAGCTTTAAACAATTTACTTCACTTGCATGATCTTAAGACCATGTACAATGGTGTTTAGTTTTAAACACCCTAATTTTCACTTTTAGTACTCTGTATCATTATCTCTTTCTTCCACCTCGTTACTCAACATTCATTCAATTCTCAATTTCTACAATAGTTTTGTTGAATAAATCTCAACACTTTACCCTACCACTTTTATTTCATATATTTAGTTTTTATATATTTTTATGATTACAGTTTAATAATGATTAAAATTAAATTAAAATAATTTTGAAGTAAATATTTTTTTCATATATATAAAGAAAGTTTTAAAAATAATTAGAAAAAATTATATTGGAAATGAGTTTTTTTGTATGTGTCCAAATCAAATGAACCAAGTCTCTATTTATAGAGTATTAAAATGATTAATTTTGGTATAAAAAAAAAAAAATTAATCTATAGTGTAAAATTAGGTTTCGAATAGTTAAGATCAAACAAAAATCTAGATTAATTTAGCAACCAGTTATAATTGGACAAATGTCCATGTGAAGGAGACTTTTTTGAACGTCCCCACGCATGCTTCACGCGTGCACAATACAGACCATTCACGATACACCATATCACATATGTGATCCCCAATCTTTTGTGTTTCAACCTGTTGAATAAATTCAACACAGATTATGCCACGTCATTCTACCAAAAAATTCAACAAGCTCATTGTGGTGATTCAACAGTTGAATAATTTATTCAACAGAGCCATTGTAAATGGTCTTAGACAATTTTTTAGCTTTCTTCAAAATATACAAAAACAAAAAATTCTTCAACATAAATACGTAATAAAACATACCATTTTTTTTTTCAACAAACTCCATATATTAAATCAAAGTTGGTCGGTTAGGAAAGGCTATTCCGATTGGAGCAGCTCCTACCGGCTCATCGAGATCTACATGGAAAAAATGGCCACTTACACGAGCCCCTTTTGTAAGGGCATCAGCATTGGCATTACATGAACGTGGAATAAGGGATAGTCGAAAGAAAATAAAACTGTCTCTAAGCTCATAAAGGTAGTCCAACTCTGTCTAGAACACTGGCCAATCCATCGGGTTGTCAATCATCTTCAGTAGGTCCGAGCAGTCCGTCTCAACCCGAATTGCGGTGATGCGATTTTGTTTGAGACATTCAAGTGCCCAGAGAAGTCCATCCAGCTCTGCGTGTAGTTCCGAAAGGCTCCTCTGACAGCCTCGCCTGCCGGTGTACACTTGTCCTCAGATATCAGTGAAACACTACCCCAAACTATTGTTGGGTCCATGCTTCACCCATGATGCATCGATTTGGCATACCGAAATATGTGGGTCCCCAGAAGGGATGGTCGTTAAAACATACCATATATTCAACAAATATACCATATCGATATTCCTTTATTTTCCCACGCAGTGAAATAAATAATAAAATTAAACTGACATTCTACAACAACAAGGCGGAGCTTGGTTGGTTATGTCTAGGTCTTCGTCTGTGGCTGTGGCGGTGGTGGATTCGCTGGCGTTTGGTCTAGTTTGGTGGTGCTCGCGTATCTCAATCGTTGTTGGCTCAGATATGGATTTTGTCTTGACCGAAGCATAGAAGGCAGAGCTTGCTTTCGTCTTCTCCGTTTGACTGGGTTTCTAAATATGTTGCTTTTCCCCCTTTATGGCTTGTTGTCTCGTTCTATTGGCTTGCTTTGATTGCATCTTTCCCCGAGCTTTGGCTTGTCCGTTAAGCTCTTATGCTCTGTTTGGTATATGGTTTTGTCTTCTCTACTCCTTGTTTATTCATTGGTGAAGGGTTTGTGGAGTTGTTCGTGCAACAGGTTGATTTCTCTTTGGTGATGATGAAGATGTTCTCGGGGCAAGTCTTCCCCCGTCCAACAGCTCAGTGTCTTTGCTCTCCATCTTTTCCGAATAATTCTTCTAGCGGCGATGCATTTCAACAGTTTTTCCTCAATGATATTGGGTTGAGTATCAGGAGTGGTTTGGATTTGCTGTTTCGCTTTGTTGGTGATCTTCTATGCCTTGGTTCTTATTGCTATAATCATCCTCGATTTGGTTTATACCTAGTCACGGCCTTTGAAGGTATTGGTTTCTAGGTTCTCTTCAGCTCCTGCGTGCTCGTCTTCCCTTGTGTGATTTTCAGGTTCAGAGTTGCTTCTCGTCTTTACCTTATGTCTTGGTTGTAAGCTTTGCAGAGATGACTTTGGTTTGATTGGATTAGTCGTAGATCGGGTTTAGTTGTGTTTTATAGGTTGAAGATGGGTTTTCGGTTGTAGCTTGGTCTCCGATGTCATACTTGTTGACATTGACTTCGTATTTCAATATCGTATCCCAAAAACGTATCTCAAAAATGTATCCCAAACTCGTTTGTGAGTATGTTTAATATAATATTTAAGATGATAAAAAAAAAAAAACAACAATAAGGTAGGCTGTAACTAAAAAACGAACGATCATAAAATGCCACGTAGCATATTTGGAGCAAAGCGCAATGATTAAGTGGGACCCATATTATACTGTTGGTTGATTGACTTTCGCAAGAGCTCCTCTTGTTTGGCAAACTTCTTCACTGATCGGTCTTGTCCAAAAAATCTTCATAATTTTTTTTTGGTAATAAAAAAATCTTCATAATTGATTTCTTGATTAGTTTTTTGTTACCAAATAAAATTCAAATCTTTTAATATCTTCCCCATTTATCACGGTTTAATGGGCTATATCTATTATATATAAATTTAATGGGCTATAATCGTATAGTAGACCCTTTTATAAGTAGATCCTTACAAAATGGGCCCATGTCCTAAAGGCACATACAGTATGCTATTCTTATTTTTACTAAGGATTGATTTAGCTAGAGTACCTCGAAATATGTTGTTTCAATTTTCAATTTCTTGAGAATTTTGATTTCTTCGTTATATAATTCAAGCTAACTATAGTAATCATTGGACTACACGAACTCTCAATTTTAAAAAATTCGACAAAACCGAATTCCAGAGTAATTAGCCTGGATTGACCTAGAAATCATGTTTTGTAAACCGCATTGATCCAAATTTGACTTAGATCGACCTGAAATTCTGATAAACAACCCTCTAATTAACTATAGGGTTTCAAACACATGTAATTTAAGGAATTGAGTTTCTCGTCCACGATGCAAATTGGGCAAAATTCAACTAAATCAAATTCATTTAATTTAAGTCTGGATTGACCTAGAAATCACGTTTTGTAAACCGCGTTATAGAATATCCGAACTAAGGTGGAAGCTCTCTTGGTCTAGTGGTCAAGGGTTTAAAGCTTCCACACCAGGAGGTGTAAGATTCGAATCCCAGAAGATGCGATTTATTAATATTTATTCAGATTAATGGAGGCTAGCTTACATGAAATCTTCAGCGTGGGGCAAGGTAGATCGTCTCTCGTGGATCAAGATGAAAAACTTGTTCGTTGTAAAATCGTCGATGTAACAATTTTCATAATTTGTAATAGAATAATAATAAAATTGCAGCGTTAAAAAAAATGCAATTAAGAAACACTCTACATGAAATATAGGGTTTCAAACACACAGAAATCGTATACAACCCCTAGACAACATCCTTATTCGTAATTTTGAGTTTTCAACAGTTTAATTTCTTGTATCATATAATAATAATTGGATCAGGTGTTAATCGATTTGAATGGTCAGGTCAATGTGGGAGTTAGAAAATGTGATGGTAAAACCATTATTTATAGGGATAATGAAACCATTTTTTACAGGGATTATGAGGCAGAGTATCAAACAAAAGTTCAAAGGACACAAAATTTTAATGCCCATGGTTTAGCCAAAACGGCCATATCCACTCTACCAGACATTCCCTTAATCCGGTTTTCATGAATTTAACTTTTAATTTAATCCCAAAAAAATGGTATTCATTAAAATATTTACGATATTTCATGTTTGTGCTCATTTTATGTTTAAGATGGAAAAGTCAATTAGCATCTCACATCATTTTAAAAAAAAAAACTTGGGTCAAAAGCAATCTCACATCATCTTAATCTTAAAAACGAAGAAGCTAAAAATTGAGTCTCGTAGTGTTTCATTAAGTTTTTTTTTTTTTTTAGCTTTTACCAATTTGGAATGTCGTAATGCTAAGAGCTCTCGACTTTCGGTCTTGGAACCTTGACTTAGGTGTTAGTTAGTTGCTTTCGGCCAACAAGTTATATAGAGACATTGCTGATTTAGAGGAGAAAGGCTAAATTGATACATATAAGACAAAACTTGAAAATTAACCATATGCATTTAGATTCTAGAGAGGCAAGTGTAAGAACATAGATATACATAACACAAGCAGTCTGAGTTTTAGCAAAACATCATCAGAGAAGAGAGAGAAAGAAGACAACAAGAGAAGCAGCTGTAGAGTTTTGTTACGTGTCCTTAATTATACACTCCCTGCTTTTCACTTAAGTTTTTGTTTTTGTTTTGTTTTTTTTTTTGTTGGAAGAATAGTGTTTCTTCACTTTCTTGAAGAACTAGGTAACCCAATGAACAATTGTGTCTCTACTTCAGAGCTTGGGCTACTCTCTTCATCACCACCACCTCTTACACTTTCTTCATTCTTATTCGACCAAACTACGACTTCATTAGATCCCCACTACAATTATAAACAAACAAAACCAATAAACACAAAGAAGATAGAACAATAATACATAGACCAAGATCATGATGATATTCAGAACATTATGGTTTTATAATGCAAATGTAATGACTTATGATAACCAAGAAGAACTAGTATAAATAAGGACTCTCGTAACCGAATAAACCAAAAACAAAAAAGAATCAAACTCTCTTATCTTAACCGAATCAAATTTGCAACCCTAACTTGAGACCCATACGAATATATTATATACCTTTTCAGAGAGCTTCTCATTTTCTGCAGCAAGAGCTTTCTCCTGCAAAAGTTTTTGATTCCAATTGTTAAAAGCAAGCACATGAGTATTTTCAAGTTGGAGTATTCCTCCAAATACACTTATACACACACACACACACACACACACTCATCAAAACAAAAACAAAAAAACTTTACCTTTTGCTTGAGCTGCTCAATTTGTTCCTTGAACACTTGAGTCTAATAATAGAGATGATCACTAAGTTAGAATTATGAGTGGTTTTTACAAGATGATTCGAAGAATAATAATGTGGGGGACTATATAATAAATACCTTTCTTGCTCGAATACATTTGACACTTTTCTCAAGTTGTTGCTCAATTTGCTGCAGTTCTTCAATCGAGCATGAACTTATACCTTCTCCCAAAAGTTTACTGATAAAAATAAACACACTCAATATAATCAAACTCTTACTCCATGATATTTATATATATATATATATATAATTGTATAATGTGTTTGTATCGGATCACAAACCGTTTGGATGCTTCGAGTTGTTCAATTTTCTTCATCATGTTTGCTGCTTCATGTTTCAAATGCTGTTGGTTATATCACAAAATGTTATTGCATGTGATTATAATTGATATGTGACATTGAGATTGAGTATATGATTGGTTTTTGTATTATCAAAAAAATTGGTAGGCAAGAACAAAAAATAACCTGCATGTTTTCTTCAGAAACCGGTTTGCTGCTGATTCGATCCTTAGTATGCCTCAGATAACGATCTATGGTATCTTGCATACTATCAAAAACATTAAACCATGAAACTAAATTAATCATCAGATACATATTAAGTTAGTACAATGTAAGAAACCAACCCAATTGTTCTCAAAGCATCAATAAGCTTTTTAGTGTAAGTAAATCACAAGACTATTAAGGACATAACTTGGGAAAGTCATGTACTTTTTTTTTTTGCCAATTTGGAAAACCAAAATTCAAAAGCATGTGAGGTCTTTTCTATTGAGTAGGTTTGAGAGAAAGAAGTACTTTCCCAAATGTACTAAATTTGTCTGAAACATCTGATAAAAAAGGCTGGTTTTTTTCCATTTTCAGAAGCAATAATTTATCAAAAGTAATTTTGGCTTCCCTCTACCTAACAGTACAAGATAAAACTCTTTTTTTTTTTCTCATTCTTAAAAACAACTACATTTAGGTTTTGGCTTGAGTTTCTATGTCAAGAAATTAGGTAGAGAAGCAGATAGGAACAAAGTATACAAACCCAATTGCATTAAATTAGAAATGAAACATGCGTGATTTATCCAATCAGGAATGATGAAACAACTTCCTAATCATCAGTTATAGACCAACCTATTTTTGCTTAAAGCAATAACAAGACAAAGATTTAAAATTAAACCATGAATCAAACCCAAGAAAGAGACATTGAAGACAAAAGTCAAGGAGTTTGTACGTGTGTGTGTGATATGATCATGATCTCTAATAAGATCTGTGATATGATCATGATCTCTAATAAGATCAAATATATAACAAGAGCAAAGTACTTTCAAAAACTTTTATCATAATTTCTTGAGAAACTAAATGAGAAAGAGAGAGAGAGAGACATCTCAGAAAGATTAATCAAGATGATATGTACTAGAGAAGAAAAAACAAATAAGGTTATGTACTTGATTTCTTCTTTTATAATAACCCTAAAAATTGTAGAAACCAAGAAACTAATTCAACACTTGTCTCAAAGCAAACGTCAAAGAGATGTACGATTCTACAAACAGCCAACAAATCCATATATAAACCAAGACAGAAAAATTTAAGATAATTATATATATAGAGAGAGAGATTAAGGAAACATATAATTAGATCTCTCTCTCTCTCTCTCTTTATATGTGGAGAATAAGGAAACGTACTTGGAGCTAGCGAATTCATAAAGTTTTCCTTTAGGAGAGAAGATGATAAGAGAAACTTCAGCATCACAAAGTACTGAAAGCTCAAAAGCTTTCTTCAATAAACCATTTCTTCGTTTAGAGAAAGTCACTTGTCTGCTCGTTGCATTCTCTATTCGCTTCATTTGAGTTTTTCCCCTCACCATTTCTATTCCTTTCTTTAATTTACCTTTCCTACATAACAACAACAAACAAAAAAAACAAATCTTTTTTGTTTAATTGAAGAGAACATGAGATCAATGGTGCAACCACCTCAATAACAAGATTAGTACACACATAATGAAGGTGATCGAAAAAGACTTTTTTTTTTTTTGTTTTCTTCCTGCGGTAATTTTTTTTTTTTTGTTTGAGTGAAAGGAGAGACTGATGAGGTCAACGAGAGATTAAGTATCCAAAAAGCAAAAACAATTAACAAAAAAATTATATAGTCTGATCTATAAGTTTTTTCTTATATGGATTGCTTCAAAAATGAATGAAAGATGCGTCCTTTTTCATGAGATTTAAAAGAAACCAAACAAAAACAAGCAAATCGAACCAAATGAAACCAAATCCATCTAAGGTTTTAGATCCATCAAACTAATCGACGAGTAGACAAAAAAAGATTTTGACCAAAAAAAAAAAAAGACACAGAGAGATCATGTTGAAAGATCTTACCGATATTGGACAAAAGGGTTTAGAGAAAACCTAACCAGGATGCTTGTCGGAGATTAACAAAAGAAGAAACTAAGGAGTATAGAGAGAGAAAGAGAGATTATATAAGCATTAATGGAGGAAGAAGAAGAAGAAGATGATGATCAAAATTGATTCTCTGTAAAAGGAAGGACCTTTTTATGGAAGTAGCAAAAGAAGTAGCTTTCCTCGTTTCATCTGTTTGTGTGTAATAAAAGAAACAAAAGACAAAAAAAAACTCGCACACTCTCTTCTCTCTTCTCTCTTCTCTCTCTCTGCTTTTTCCTTAAAAAAGATCCTCTTCTCGTTGTAGTTATGGTAATGGGTATTGGAACAAATAAATTTCGTCTTTTTATTTACTCTGAGGAAAGAATTAAAAAGATAATATTAATATAATATGAAGAAATAGTAGTAATATGTGTCGCAAATATGATGGTCGCTTGAAACCTCATCCTTTACTTATTTTGGAACAAGACTTAAGAAAGACCAAAAATAGCATATTATTGTGATACATATGGAAATATTTACATACACATCTTTTTCCACCCTTCATAAATATCTCTTATATGGACAGAATTGGCTGTCAAATTATTTAATATACATATATATATATATATATATAAGATTATCGTATTTATAATAATTTCTTTTTTTTTTATTTAAGTGTGGACACAAAACTCTCTAGTACCCTATTGTCCCCACATGTAACCCAACTGGTCTGAAAATAAGCATATCCTAAAATCTAATACAACAAGGCCATTAATATTGTATTTACTCACAGTCACAGATAAGAATAGAATACTTTTGTGGCTAAATCTGTTATACAATCCAAATTCTTTTTTTAATGTCTAGCACAATTATTTTTGTTTTTTTAACCATATGTTTTCAAACATTTTTCAAAGTCTTTAGTCTTTCATCCATTTCAAAAGTCCCAAGTTATATAGATATTTTGTAAATAATATGGTTTCGAGTCTTTCTTAGAAAGATAATTACAAAAATACCACTTTTGTTTTGTTAATTTTCAAAAATGCCAATAACTAAGAGTTTTTAAAACTCTAAATCATGAAATTCTTAATCCTAATGAATGTTTTTGACCCTTAACAAACCCTATAAACCATAAAAACTAAGTCTTAATGCAAAATAGTTAACACATTTCTAAATGATATTTAGAGTAAATTAATTTTAGTGGTATTTTTAAAAAAATTTCAAAAGTATGATATTTTAAAAAAATGTTATTTTCGAGAATTCTCTAATTAGTACCGTCTCTTTAAATTTAAAACTAGTTTTTAATAATCTTTGTGATGCATGATCAAAACACAAAAATTAAATAATATATTGGGTGTGATTGGTAACATGAGTTACCATGAGTTAAAATTGAGTTATGGGTGTAACTCATAGTTAAGTCAAAAATGTTACCAATCATGAATTAAACTAAATTTTTTGAATTTGAGTTTGAGTTATGATGTGTTATTGTTGATTTACAAATTTGAGTTATATCCTTTGTAAAATTGGTAACTCAAAAATTAACTCCACATCATGAAAATTCTCATGCATTAGGGATGAGTTACTATTTTTTAATTGTTTTTTTCCTTCTCAATTTTCCAACCAACGTTAGTTTTGTGGATTTTTATTTTCTTTTGTGTATCTTATTACTATAAACCTTTTCAAATATTCTAACGAGTCTTTTAGTCAAAGATTTTTTGTAGATTTTATAAGTTGTATTTGAATGATTCAAACAAAGTTGTTCCTATAATCTTAAGGGTTGATCTTATTTGATTTGATTTAATAATTTAAAAAAAAAACAAATTTAAAATTTGAACTTAAAAAGAATTATACATAAATATATATTAGAGTGAAGCTCATTGCCAAAGACACGCATCCGTAAAGGTTTGGTTTCCATCTTTTGTTTCTACAAACATTCTTGTAACTTTATACTTTTCTTTAAAGATATTAGTGTATATTTTCTCATTATACTACTAATTTATTTTACTTTTCTTTCCATGAAGATGTCTAATGATGGTGGTGACGATGATGGTGGCGCTGATGCTGTTGGTGGAAGTGGTGGAAGTACCCGTCGTAAGGTAATTTTATGAGTGACATGTTAAATTTTAAATATTGGAAATATATATAGTACTTAAGTTTGCCAACGTTAATTATAGAAACAAAAACAAATTATATGGGAAGAAGAGCACGTTGGGTTATATTTGGAGCTTCTCGATGTTGAATTGGCTAAAATTAGATACAAACAAAAGTTGCCTAAAGAAATTGGCAGAGAACGTATATGCAAAGGTTTTTTGGAGAAAACTGGTATAACTCTTCCATGGGATTCTTTCAAAAGTAAGTACGACAATTTGAGAAATAAGTGGGGAGCGTATAAGAGGTTGGTGAATTTTACCGGAGTGGCGGTGGACCACAATACTGGTTTGATTGAAATGGATCCCGAATGGTGGATCGATCGTAAAAAGGTATTGTTTTATAAAATGTATATTTTTAAGTACATTAGTCATTCTTGTTTACTTGTTTCACTAAGTGAATTTAAGTAAATATATCATATTATTTTCACGATATGCTTGGAAATGTTTTTAACAACATTTGTAATTATATATATATATATATATTGTGTAGGAAATACCGCAAGCAAAACAGATTCGTGAAAATGGGATCCCACATATGGAGCTAATGAGGCGTATATTTGGCCGGCAAGGCAGTAGACCTGAAGCTATGTATTCAACTCATATGCAAGATGCAAGGATTGGTGATGAGGATGGGAGGGAACCAATGGGTACATTTGTTCCAGCAACCCAAGATAATGATGCAGCTGTCTCAAACCTTATTCCTTCAAATGATTTTCATCTACGGTCACAAACGATCTCACTAGATTCTCCTCCATTGTCACCTGTTGGTCCATCAAAGCGCCCAACCAGAAAAAAATCACGGGTGACTCCATATGAAAATAAGTGAGCGAAAGATGTATCACGAAGTCATGAAAAATCGGTACCACGAAGAAGAAATTCATTTGAAACAGAGATTAATGGACACTTCAAAGAAATGATGGAATTTCGCCGTGTTCAAGTAGCAGAAGCAAAAGAGCGTAGAGAAAAGAATGAAGCTCAACCATATAAAGAGGCATATGGAGTCCTGCAATCAATTCAAGGTCTCACAAGGTGGACTGATTTTTGGTGGGCATGTATCAAAACGTTGAAAGAAGATCCATTTGCCCGAGAAATGGTGGTCTATAATGAAAGTGATCATGATAGGATCACATTTTTGGAGGGTTATACGGGATATGATCGTAATGGGAATTTCATCGGAGACCGCTTCAATAAATTGCAAAATCGCAGTGGTGATCCTTCAAGTGTCAACCTAGAGCAAAACATCGGGAACACAAACATGGACAGTCACAACCACATAGAATTCGATACTCCATCTCATACAGAACTAATGTCATTATTCAGGCAAGTAGGATATGGAGGTGAAACCGGAAAAACGGGTGGTGATGGAGAATCAAGCCAGACAAAGACTAATCTTGAATTTTAATTTGTTTTTAATAAGTTTTCATCTTTAAGTCATTTAAGATTTATGTGTTTTGGATGTTTTTTTGTTTGTTATGAGCTAATAAAGTTTTTTTTTTCTCTTTATGGTTACATGTCTAATGATTTCTAAATATGTTATAATAATTCTTTTTCTTTTGTATTTTCAGGTACGATTAAACGAGTTGTACTCTCAGGGTTTAGACAATCTTACGGAAGAAGAGTTGCTAGAATTGTATGATCTAGAAGACGAAGAGTATATGGATATGATAATACAACCTCTAATGGAGTACTACCAACGTTACTTTTCCAAACAGCCAATGACGACCAAACGGGGATTGGGTTGGCGAAATCTCCAAAATCAGATTCGTAATAATCCAGTACATTGTATGAACATGCTAAGGATGCATCCAGAAGCCTTCCACAACCTATGCACAACGCTGGAGCAACATTACAACTTACAAAGTACTGATCATATCAACGTTGATGAGATGGTGGCGATATTTCTCGTTACATGCTCCCAGAATGATACACAACGCTATGTTGGATTGTCGTTTGGTCGTTCTCAAGAGACTGTTTACAGAAAGTTTCATGCGGTATTGGACACAATGGAGAGTCTTGCAAGTGAGTACTTAAAGACTCCAACAAAGGCGTCACTCCAACATTATTCTCGTAAGTTACGAGATTCAAAATATTGGCCTTTTTAGTGGATTTGTTGGAGCACTTGATGGTACGCATGTCAAAGTAATGGTTGGAGGTCAAGATGCAGTTGGATATTGCGATAGACATGGGCAAACAAGCCTAAACATAATGGCTATATGTGATTTAAACATGATCTTCAAGTATGCATGGCTAGGCGCATCTGGGTCTACACATGATTCATTGGTGTTACAGTACACAATAGATGGAGATCCTATATTCCCTCAGCCTCCTACAGGTAAATATTATCTTGTGGACTCTGGATATGCAAACAAACGAGGATTTTTAGCTCCGTATAGAGGAAATAGCAGAGAAAATATCAGATATCATCTTTCAGAATTTGATGACGGTCCTCCAAGAAACAAAAAAGAATTGTTCAATAGGTGGCATGCATCAATTCGTTCTGTAATCGAACGAACCTTTGGAGTTTGGAAGAAAAAATGGAGGATCCTAGACAATTTGCCTCGTTATGATGTCAAGACCCAGAATAGAATTGTGCATGCTACCATGGTTCTTCACAATTTTATTAGACTTCACAAAATTCCAGATGTTGATTTTGAAGAAGAAGATACCATTAGTCGAGATCATTGTAGGCGGCGATTTGAAGAAGAAGAACTTAGTCGACTTGAGGAAGAAGAGGCAACAAGTGATGGACAATATATGAATAACATAAGAGATGAGATTGCAAATATGATTTGGAATGTATCCAATTAGTTTTCTTTTTACTGTTTTATGAAAAAAATAATATTTTTTTTTGTTTAGGATATTTATGTTATTTTTATTTCATTTAATCTATTTTTATTAGTCAATTTGTAATAAAATTTAATTATTTTTAGTTTTACATTTAATTTGTTTTTTAATAACACATACTGCAACTTATACATCAAAAAAGTTACCAGTCAATTGCATTGAGAAAAATGTTAACTCATATTCTTACAGTAATTTCACCGCATAAATTTACAGTTTCTACCACATTTTTTTTACTGCAAATTACATCGAATTATAACACTTACTGCAACTCAACTTTGATACCACATGCTACCAGTTGGAGCCATTATCTTTTGTCTAAAGAAATGATTACTCAAACATTTGGGTTTACTAATAACAAAATTAAATAGCATCACCATGGAATAAAAGAACAATTTCTAAATATACTTAAATTTGTTAGGTGAAAGTTTTTTTTAACATAATTTAGTGGAAGTTTTTTTTTTAAATTAATTTGAGTAAAGTTTTTTATTTGTCCATCCCAACAAATAAATTCATTCCATTCCACAAAATCCTACTGTGCTAATAGTCGAATGTAAACCACATCTGCACAACTCTCGAACCATCCCCTCGCACACTATCATCATTTTCATCGATCACCAAACAGGTTGGTTACTTTGTGTCCTAGTTTCAAATTTTTTATGGGATCGAGAGTTATTCTTTAAATCAAAATATCTAAAAACTGTCTTTAGATGTCGAAGAGACTATGAGCCAAATGTTCAGAATTCTATGGTTTTTAAAAAAAAAATATTAAAAACATCATCAATGCAAGACAACATCAGCGCGCGTTGCTAACTTTTTTTTAATTAGTTTGTTCTCCATTTTTTTTCCTTTTTGTCAAAAAAACAATATATTCCCTCTATTTCTAAATAATTAATTTTTTATAGTTTTCATACATATTAAGAAAATATATTAATTTTTACATATAAATGCAATATTTTTTGTACTAAACAATTTTCTATAACTTTTAGCTAATAGTAATTCAACAAAATTAATTAATGTGCTTTGAAATTCACAATTTATCATCATTATTTTATTAAAACTACATAAAAAATGTAAAAAAAATAATCTTTTAAAAACAATTTGTTTTTCTACAACATTAATCTTTTAGAAACAAATGGAGTTATAGATTGCCAACTTTGTGAAAGTCCATTTAGTCAAATGGTTTGACAAAAAGTTGATTAATATTTCTACACAGCAGGTTTAGAGTTCGAGTTCCGGAGAATACAAATTAATGGAAGCAAAATTTACAGGAAATTTACATCGTGGTGCAAAGAGATTTTTGTCCGTTGCAATCCCGCAACAGAGTAATCCCGCAAGTCAAGGCTAAAATTGTCCGTTGTTTAATCGTTTTTGTAATTGTTCTCAAAATTTATAATAAATTATAAATCCAGACAATTAAAAAAAAAAAGATTGCAAACTTTTTGTATCACCTAATTTTCAGTAAATGATATTAACATGTTTAGAAGAAAAAAACAAAAAAAAAGAAAGTAAGAGAAAGAGACAGAGGTGCTCCCAAAAAAAATTTTAGAAACTCTAGTTACACTTATACAAATATAAGATCATGATCAATGGGGGTTGCTTAAGCAAGTGCTTAAAATATAAAATTATTAAAATTTGAGTAAAAGGAAAAAAGATAGTGTTTTTGTGGGGTGTATTGAAATATAAAATTAATAAAATTTGAGTAAAGAGAGAAGATAGTGGGTGTGTTTAAATATAAAATTAATAAAAGTTGAGTAAAAGGAAGAGAGAGTTGCTTAAATAAAAACTTTTGGAGAGTGTTTTTATAATGATGAGAGAGTGTTTAAATATAAAATTAATAAAAGTTAAGTAAAAAGATGAAAGAGAAGATATAAAGTTGAATAAAAGGAAGAGAGAGTGTGTGTTTTAATAATTTTATAATCTAAGAACCGGGCTAAGAACCTCTTAAAATCTTGTATTGATCATGCTCTAAGTGGCTCATTTTTATTATGATTTAAAATTTTGAATATTTGACTAAATCAAATTAGAAAATATTAGTTTTATATTTGGTGAGATAGAGGTGCTCTTACATATCTTCATGAATGATTACTACTAGCTTACTATTTTTATCCTCTAAAGTGACATTAAGTTACAGTTTCGCCATTACCTAAATTAGAGTTAATGCGTTGTGTAGCGACGTGTCTAAAAAAGGGCATTTGCCAATTTTTGTCCCTACGGTTTATATACTTATAAGGGAAACGTAACTTAGAAATCCAATAATAATTCAGCTTATCGAACGTCTTGTCAAGCTAGTGGCACCAAAAAATATATTGTTTCGTTGTTTTTTTTTTCTTTTTTCTTTTTTATAAACAGTGAGATTTTGGCTCATAATTTTTTTGTTGTTGTTGGGAGATAAAATTATTTATCGAAATCTACTGATCTATGCATGTGTGTATTGGTATACCGTATACATAAGATATAGGGGCAATTGCAAAAATGTTACTTTTTGTGTGCACATTTGCAAAAATGCCGTTTAGGAGTATCAATTTACAAAAATGCCATTAATTATAAATTTATAAAGCATATATCTTGAAATTCTAAACCTAAAAAATATTTTGACCTCTGAACCCTCATAACTAAACCCTAATAGAACATAATTAACACAAACATAAATAATATAAAGAAAAAATAATTTTAAAAAGTGGCATTTTTGTAAAGATTTCAAAAGTGTGATATTTTTGTCAAGTAGCACTTAAAAAATGACATTTTTAAAAAATTTCTAAGATTTAAGGACCACACATACAGTTTAGATAACAAAATGAAAGTTTTTTTATGATGACTTTATATGCTAATTAACAATTTATAAACTAAATATTACCGAGGAAAATTGACAAATATAACCAAGAAAAAAATAAAACATAATAATTAAAAAAAAAAAATTATGCAGCACTAATCATAACCACTAATTTTAAAGTTTTGGTTAGTTATTATGTTTTAATTTTTTTGCCGTTAATTAAATTGACCATATTACTGATTATCGACAGATCCGAAAATATATTTTTTTAGTTATTGTCTCTTTCTTTATATTATTATATATGTAGCAAGGCTTGAATTCACGTCCCTTATCTTTAATTACTAGCGAATACAAACATTTTTAATTGTTTGAGATGAACAAAGAAAATTGTTTTTTCTTTGGTTTGTCAAAATATGCAATATGGATAACAATTTGATGAAAACACTAAAAATAAAAATATAACATAATGATATTTTAACTGTTATTTATATATGCAATTCATACGAAAAATTGAAAATGTTAGGAAAATCTGGTTTGAATTCTGCCACAAATTTTCTCTTTATACGATTAACAAATAACAAGTTGGTTAATTTAAAAATATTTAGGTTCTGAAAATTCATAAGTTTACCAGTCAAATATTTCATCATAATTGTTTCTTAATTATTAAGATTACGAAGATATACTGAAAAAAAAATTTGTCGTTCCTAATATTTGTATTCAATCGAATTTATTTCTCTTGTCTAGTGATTAAGCATTCCTTTTTATTTAAATTTTTATTTGTTTCGTATAATTTGCATTTTGATAGATCTATCATGGGAGAGCCATAATAACACAAAAAAAAATTTATTTGTAAAATTGATTTTAGGTTTAACAGGAAAAAAAAAAAGCGTTCAATATTGGAAACACAAACCAAGTGGTAGTGGACTTCCTACTATTTGACGAAAGAATTGTTCTCTGTAGATCAGGTTTCATTTTACCAATCGAAATTGTGCCAAACTTTAGATCCATTAGAAAATTTAGTGGAAAATCTAGTGAGTAAACTATTCGACGGTTACATTAGTGGGTGGTAAAAACCAGGATTAACCCATGGTTTAAAAAAAAAGAAAAAAATTGGAAATGCATCCACATCGTCCGTACATTCACGTACAAATATTGGCCAATGATAATTCGAAAACGCACCTATTACTTTTTCATACTCCAATCGAAAAATCCCGAGACAAAAATATATTTGTTATTTATTAATTCCAGAGATAAATCGTGCTCCACACTTTAGTCCACACGGGACCCACCCTAAGAAAATCTCCAAATAAATAAATTCTTACAATATAGCAACTAGGTCCTACTTTACTTGCCTCTTTTAACCTCTTTACGTCCTCTTTTAGGTTAACTCTATTTTTCGTTCCTTTTTATTCATTTTCTTTATATGTGTATATTTACTTATTTAGGTGTTTAAAATTAAGATATTGAGAAGAAAAAGAAATTTTTGTGATTTTTGAATGCACCCCAAGAAAAGGACAGAATCATGTGCTGTCTATAAAACCTACTCCTTTTGTTTTCTTCTGTTCTCTAATTATCTTGTGATTTTTGTTTGGCTTCCTAGGTTCGTTACTAGTTTGAAGCTTTCTGCATTTTTTTCAGTAAATAATATTATACTATTAAATATAAACATTAATGGTGATTATTCATATATATCTGTGAATAGCTTTAAATATAGGCTATATATGTTTTGAGAAAAGAAAAAAAAAAATCTATCCGCTTCAAAATGTTTGATGTTTAAAAAAAAAAAATTGTTTCACAACGATTGACTTTTTACATTTTCTATGCAGTTTTTATGAAATAGTGATGATAAATTGTAATTTACAAAACGTGGTTTTATTTAATTGTTATTGGCTTAAAGTTATGAAAAAACTTTTAGTAAAAAAACAATACATTTATAGTTAAACATTAACTAATTTTTGTCTCGTGTCAAACCGCGTGATTAGAATATTTGAAAATAAAAGATCATAACTTTTTGTAATATATGAGAGAAACAATAAAGATCAAATGTTATATCTTCTATATAGATATATATTTTACTTTACAAAATCTAATCTGCATGACAGTTGGATTGAATGCAAACGTTTTTAATGTAAATCGAATACGTTTGAGATTATGAGTTTTTTTCAAACTTATTTGAACTCACCAAACCCAAAAAATATCGTGTTAGTATATAAATTTTTTTAAATAAAAATAATAAAATAATAAAAAGTGAAAATGATTATTTTCGAAATTCAAGTATTAATGTTTGATTTGTAAAATTGTACGTTTGTAACAAAAACACAACTTTAATTAGAGTAATATGAATACATTTAAACGATATAAATTTTTTTGTATGATCAGTCACATATAGTATCCAAATGGACATAAATACATTTTTTATAAAGTAATGATTCGTCGTTAAAACATTATGTTATATAATGTTTAAAATGTTCTATTTTAGTTGAATTTAAATTAGTTACACAAGTATATGTGAGTTCATGTTAAAAAGTTAATGTAAATATGTAGAGATTTCCAACATAACATATAAAATTAATTGAAATATTTTGATTGGATAATTTAATTTATGTGTTTTTTAAAATCTTCATTGATTGACACATATGATTTTTTCACTAAGTTTCTCTTCGATTAATATATAGAGAACTTATTTTTTAATATGTATGAAAACTCTAGAAAATCAAACATTTTAAAAAGGATGAAGTTTATTTAAAGCTATTCATATAAACATGAAGAAGAAAGAAAATACTCCCTCTGTTTTCATATAGTTGATGTTCTAAAAAAAATTTTGTTCTTAAAAGATGATGTTTTACAATTTCGATGCAGTTTTTATTAAGTAATGATGGTAAATTGTGAATTTCAAGACATATTAATTGATTTTGTTGAATTACTATTGGCTAAAAGTTATTGAAAATTGTTTAACACAAAAAGCAATGTTTATCTTTAAAAATTAATATGTTTTCTTAATATGTGTGAAAACTCTAGAAAATCAACTATTTGAAAATTCAGGGAGTATAGTTTAAAGCTTTAAATATATAGTGAATGTACACACAACTTTCAGACAAAGTTTAATTAATTTCTGGATCTTAGAATTATGTTTATTCAATTTTTTGTTGTGGAAAATTGAACCGTTATAGAACTCTTTTAATTAGGTTAATATTTAGTAATAGAAATGTTTCCATTGTGAACAAAAAATTGTTCTCCAAATGAAAGGTGAATCTCTCAAGTTATATCATAGGGGAATTTGAATCGGCAAACATGAGATAGGATAGTAACTGTTAGATTAGTAATGTATGGGTTTGAATACTGGTATGTACAATTTCATTGATTTTGTTTACGTATAAAACAAATGTTTGATTAGTAAAAAAAAGGTTTTTATTTGAAACTATAGTTTTGTTTTAACTTTTTTACATTTTTACACAAATCTATATAGGAGAAATTATTATATGTTTATAAAAACAAAAATTCTATTTAACTTGTCGATATTCATAAGATCACAAAGTGTTGTTTTCTTTGTTTTTTATAAACTTTGTTTCCTTCAAACATAATATAAACAATGTTCTAGTTATGCGATAAAGATAATGGGGAGAACCACTTAAACAGTTGATTCGGTTGTAGCTTTAGATTAGTTGTTGTAGGATTTAGGCTGTCAACGCTTTTTGTTGTAAGTGTAGATTTTTTTGGTTATGAAAAAATCTTACACTTTTTAAAGCCACAAAATAATTGTTTTAAGAAAAAAAATTATAACATAAAAAAAAATAGGTTGTAGAAGGTATAGTTTATATATAGGACCTACTAAATATTTATAATCTGATTGGTAAACAAATAATGTAAAAATATTTGAAGGGGTTGTAAAACCTTTTTAAAACCGAGCCAATCACACCCAATATTACCTAATATGAACTATAAATATATAGTACTCATTGATGTTACATTTTTTAGATTTTTTTTTATAACCCTAAAAAACAGATTGTTGAAAAAGATGAACTTAAGTGTTAATTATTTCGAACAACTTAAATATACAATACAAATTTATTTGAAACTGAAAAATCATAATTATAGAAATCTAATTTTGAGTGATATTTGTGAATCTCAAGCATGGTTGATGATGATTTTTAAGCTTTAACAAAATCATATACATAAGTGACCATTGTTCAAAAAAGCGGCCTAGGCGGCCGCCTAGGCGCTAGGCGTCCCTAAGCCGCTTCGATTTTATACTAATCGGAGGTGTTAGGCGGAAGGTGCCATTTGGCGCTTTAGGCGAAAATTAAGCGGTCTATACGTAAATTAAGCGGCCTAGGCGGAATAAATCCAATTTTTTAAATTTTTTTAATTTCTAAAACGGTGCCGTATTGACTAATTTAAGAAAGAAAAATAGTTTCTAAAACGTTTTGGTCTTTTTATTTATTTATGGATCATGTTTCTTAAGATTATTTCATTATGTTTTATTCTATAATTTATATAATATAAATAAATAGTCTATAAAATATATATATATATATATATAGTTATATTTAAGAACCGCCTAAACCGCCTAAAAAATCGCCTAAGCCCCGACTAAGCGTTCTAGGCGCTAGGCGGAGAGTCGCCGCCCGCTTAGCGCCTAGCGCTTTTTAGAACATTGTAAGTGACATAAGTGACAAACCATAGCTCAAAGCTATCATAAGCACGACTAACTATAAATCAACCTTTTTAGTTTTTATCCACCAAAAAAAATTGCGATTTAAACAAATCATTATCAGCTGCTGAACTTTCCGTAAACGCGTGATTTGGGGGAATTATATGTCAATAGTCTCAATACATTTGAACATGTATTATATAATTAGCATTTCATTAGATTCCACTTATACATTTCTCTGTCCATTAATAATGTAACTTTAGTCATTAAGCACATTATAATTATATAATGTCAAGTAGAACCTTTGATTTTTTGTTTTTTGTTTTTTGTGAAACTTTATTATTGTATGATTAATGAACTGTGATTAAGATTTTAAAATGTCGGATAAAGAGGTTTAATAGAAAAAAAATAGGTTAATTGGAGAGTGTGAATGAGAGATTTGATTTAACCATTGGGGAGAGAGTTCGCATTTCCCAGTTGAGGTGCCGACACATGTCGGGCACGTGGGACAGGGGAGATTTATATCATCTGTGGAGGGGACCACGGAGCGTGCAGTGCACCGCCCTATGCTCTTTCATCCAACGGTTCTTATTTCATCTTCAGATTCTCGTTTATTCCAATAAACTACGCTTGCGTCAGCTTTTCCCCACCTGGGATTTTTTTTTTGTTATCTTTACTAATCGAATTTCAGATGTCACTAAAAAATTAAACTAATGATTTATCAGGAGTTTGGGTAAAATAATTAAACAAATATATATATATATATCCATTAATACAATCGAAATTTGGATAATACATATGTAACCCCAAAAATGACAACAACAAAAAAAAAGCAAAAAAAATACAGTAATGTTTGCTCGGAACTAGAGGAGCAAACATCATAGCGTTTTTTGGGGTAGAAAACGGCATGTAGTTATAGTCCAAAACTCACTGTATGGAACCATGGAGGAGTAGGGGAATAGGCCAAAAACTTATCAGCCCCATCTCTTGACACTCTTTTTTACTATCTGAAAACAAATACGAAGACAAAACAAAGGTATATGATTATACCACAATGTGACAAGTTTATATCATCGCACCGATCGCAAATCTTGGCCCGCTTTTTGTCCGTCTGTGTTATGTTGGAGCAAAGTTAGGCGCGAAGATCGGTATGAGAAGAGGGTTTCTTCTCAAGCAGGACAAGAAGTCGGTCTTGCTGATTCTTTGATCTTTGTCGTCGTCGAGCAAAATGTACAACCCTTGAATCTGATACATGAGAAAAAACCCAACCAAACCGTTTAGGCTATAGATCTTTCCAAAATAAAAGAGATTGATGAATCTACTTTACACTTGCCTCGTCCTTGTTCAAATTTGGGATTGTGTGTTTGAGAGCGTTTCCAAGCTGAGCCAAAGATAAGGCAAGAGTAAGTCATAAGAACTCAAAAGCAAAATATGAGAATGAGGTGAAGAACTAGATGTACTTCTTGAATGGAGATATAGCCATCTTCATCTGCGTCACAATGGGAAAAGGATAGTTCACATGTTTGCTGAAAAAGCGGCTGTGTCAATACATGAGCCGAGGCGAACAAGAACTGTAGACCAATCAGCAGAAGGAAAGAGATATTAGGGATATTATATACTAAGAATTTCTACAAAGTGTGTTATTCTCTATGAGGAGGATTGAATCGTATAAAATGTTATGTTGCAGGCGGTTCCCTGAAATTACCTGTCTGAAAGTGATTGATCCGGCCTTCTCAACATCGATGAACCCGAATATCTACAACAGTATGTTTGTATAAGTAACTATTCCGAGGCATAAACGACCGTGAAGGATAATAAGAGCATAAACATATTTATACACAAAGAAGGTAGAAAATAATTTATTATCGAAACTGACCCCTTTAGAAAGAGTGCAAGGCTTCAGTCTAAGAACCCGAAGAAAGTCATGTAGCGTAACACGTCCACTGCAAAAAGTGTAAAATTCTTAAGATTGCAGGGAAATCTGATCTTTCGAGAACTGGAACGCCAAAAGAGGTAATATAATTTTTCTAGTTACTTATAAAAGTCATTACCTCGAGTCCGGATTCATGGAAAAAAATGTATCCAAAAACCGCACTGCCTCTACGCTGCTTACATGGAATAGCTGGAAGGAACAAAGACAGAGCAACACAATCATTAGGGAGACAAAAACAGGCACATATAATGGAATTTTTTTTTTTTCTGAATGGAGGACATTATAAAAACAAAATGAGATTCAGCACAGTTATCCAGAGTTTTGTGTACCCGAAATACCACAATCAAAGATACATGTTTCTTCAATGTAAATGAAAAGCATCAAATTGAGGCCCTAGATGATAAACTTACCGACTCAACCTTCGCCATTTCAACCATGTAATTTGAAGGGTTCTCCTGCAGCAAAACATTTGAGATGAAATAAATACTCAAACCAGATGAACTGCTTTCTGACATGGGAAGTTATTTTCAAACTTCCATGGACAAGAATACATGAATTGTGGCACAGAGAAGAACAAGATATCGATAAGAAAGAACATATGAAGCTATTCAAGAGAGCAGAAGCATTCATGAGCTGCACATACCAGCTTTAACTCAGATGCATGGTTAAGTAGCATCAAGTCCCCATAAGAATGAGCTGTTTGGACGACATTCAAAGATGTTGCAATTGCATGACTAGTCTGTATTCATAAGTATACCATGAGGACTATTTCTCACCATAAAAAAAAAGTAACAAATGCAGAAAAACTATCTCCATCTCAATCAAACACACACCTTCTGCGAGAGCCGAACAGCATTCTGTTTTTGATTGTCATTGGGATGGATTACTGGAAGGTATTCAACCTGTTTAATTTCGGGGAAAAAATTATCCAAATAAGTGAAATTCTAAGAAACAAGAGAAAAACTAGATATCAATAACCTAAAGCCTACACAATCTGCACATTGTCTACCTCCATGAAGTTGTGAAACTGGGTGAACATTCTAAACATGAGCATCAACAAAGAAATATTTCCCCTGAAAAACTCAAAAATATCAGTACTTGGGAGAGGTATAAAGCGCGTAAAATGAAATAAAGACATGAACGAGTCTCACCAGGATTGATCAAAATGTACATGGGGATACCGAACTACAACAGGTTGAATCGGGTAACCAGGGATGAAAGCACCAAGTTGGAAGGAAATAAGAACTTTCCCATTAGTCGTGGTTCCTTCCGGGAATAACAGCAGACGGGGAAATTTATCGCAGGAAGCTTTTCTCTGTATTTTACATCCTTGAAAGTACATTCCGTATCAGATACAAAAAACCATTTGAATCCTTTTCACCCACAAGAAGTACAATAAACATGAAAACAGTGTATGAACCAAATCTCTTTGCTCAAGTTTCTCAATTTCAAAGTACTATAGACATCGATAACATGCCACAGAAACTCTATACCTTTATTTCATGCACGGCGTTCTTCCTTGACGTCTGTGAGAATCTATTTACATATATCACCTAGAAAGTTGAAAAAACTGAATCTTTAAATAAACTACACAACAGCATCTAAAACCGATATAAATGGACTAGGTGCCTACCTGCATTGCTCTGATAATGGTCCCAACAAAAGGAAGTGAATCATGTGACTCCGATGCAACAATGGTCGGTGATAATTCATAAAAGTAGAAGATTGGTTCGATATAAGATACATGGTTCGATACAACAATCGGAGCAATCTCCCTACGAGCAGGTTTCCCTTTCCTTCTTATCCACTGATAACTACAGAACCAAAGGAAGATTATGAACATTTTATTTGTAAAGTCTATACCTTTGAAACATTCCTCAATGAATAACCAGCAAACACTAACTTCCTCAATTCCACGACTAGAAACTAACACAAATTAGCAATCACTAAGTTCTCTCAATCAGAACATACCCAAAGGAGAAGAGGATGCATCTGGTACAGATCCGAGTAATCCACATGATTCTGCATCTCCATTGAGGCATAGGATTATGTTTATCTTTCCAACCAGCAAGAGCCAATTTAGTAGCCAAGTAACCAACAGCTAAACTAGCACCAAACAGAATCAGTCTAACCAAAGCAATCGGGAGACAAATCACGATCTTAATCGCTTCGTACAATCCGCTAACTCCAGGTGTATCGTTCCGAAATGGATCCACCGTCGTCGGACCCAGAACCGGAGGCTCGGTTTCGCTGAGAAACCCGAAAGGATTGGTTTGATTACGATGGTCAAATTCAAAACCACGTGAAACACGAGGGTCTTGGGGTTTTTCAACGAGTCCTGAGTCGTCGTCTCCGTCGTCATCGATTGAGATAACAACCTCTGGTGGTTGATCGGATTTTTTATGATGGATCAACGGAGACTCCAAATCAGGATCCGCCATTATCGGTGTCTGTAAGAATACAGAAGAGAGAAAGGTGAAAAGAGAGGAGAGAGAGAGAGCGGGAGAGAGAGATACACGCTTGTGGTGGTGGAATGTCATTTGTTTTTTTTCTTTTTCCAATTATCCTTTTTTTTTAAATGTTTAAAAATAATTAATTAAAATTTTAATTTATTTTCTCTGCTGGAATACTAATAGAATATGTGAACAAAATGTTTAATTTTTGCAGCTGTAGATTAGAAAATAGATTATGGAATAAATCAAGTATTTACAAGAGGGCCACGATAAAGCTCTCTTCGTCAACGGAAGAATATAAATAAATTTATATAAAAGGATTATGTATGATTGCACATGGATTCGGCATGGACTGTCATAAAAACTCATAATTAAATCTCGAGTGGAAAGAATATTATTATAATTTAATACTTTAACCACTATCGGAGAAAAACTATACTCTGAAAAACTTTAATACAACTTTTGAATATATCATCCTGAATATTTAAAAGTTTTATGAAAAAGAATTTAAAGTTTCAATTTTTTTTTTGTTTCTAGATACATATGAGATATCTGTGTACGATTAAATTTTTTAAAAAAACTTCACTAATTCATTTTATCATTTTAATATTGTCGCCCTTTTAATAAAGTTTCTCCTAAATTTAGTTATGTTCTAGATTCGAATGAATATCCAAAATACTGGCGTAGGATACGAATGTTTTGTTGTTGTTGTTGTCGTCGTCAAATTAAAGGAGATATCCAGAATTTTTCTACAAAAGTGTAAGTTAATATATATTGAATTTGGAAAATAGTAAATCCTTGTCGACACAAATTGACATTTTTGGTCGACATAACAATATATAATAACGCGTGTCGGAACCTGCATTGACTTGAAACGTGTGTTGAAAGATAATACGCTAAATCTTTTGAGCTGTTCAATATAAATTGGGCCTGCCAAACAATGGGCCTTCAATATTGTAGAACCTAAACATTTCTTTTCCCTTGGTTGAAATTGGACTTCTTTGGGCTTAATTATTTAATGTCAAGCAAGGAATTATAAGGGTTTTCCTTTTGTTTGATTTCAAATTTTATAATGTGGTGGTTTCGTATTTTTTTTTTATGTATGAACATTTTTAAATTTATAAGCACAGAAAAAAAGAAGTGGTCCACTGAAATAAAAGAAGAGAGCGACATGTCAAAGTTGGATTCTTATAGCCAACACTTGTGGAACTTTTTTCCCCATCCACCAAGTTGGTTTGGGCCTCCAATAATTCTTTTACCTTGTGTTTTATTTGTCTTAAAAATTACTTTCCTAAATATGTAAATCACATAAAAAAATATCTATATCAACGGTGAGAAATCGAGAAATGTGGGTTTAACTTTAACAGCTACATACATATTAGTAATCTTATAGTAGTAAATCATGTGGTGCTTACTGCTTAGAGGTGAGTGAGGTGACAATAACAAAATATCTACCATTTAAACAAAGGAAATAGAATCAACGGTTAGGTCGAGAGATGATAAAATGAACGGTAAAGATTTGATGGACAGAAGTAGGGCCCAAGCCAGCCTGTTACTTTTTTTCGCCTTAGCGTTAAAACTTAAAAGACCAACTCTAGTCCTTTGAGTGGGAAGTGTTAAGGACCCCACAAAACGATGCCGTATTATTGGTACAAGCTTAGCTAGCTGGCCCGCCAATGAAAATATATCAATGGACGAGACTTTATAAAAATATTAAAAACGATAATTAAGTAGTAAAAGCTTTTTAACAATTCGAAAAAGAAAGAAATGATCTTCACAATTATTTGAAATAAAAGCTCCGATTTAATGACACAACACAATACATTTTTCTTGTCACAATACAAAATAACAATACAATTATTATAAACAGTAGTATAAAACAGTGATACTTCAATAAAAATAGTGTTAATGTTATAATCCCTTGTAACACTTACAGTTTTATTAAATAGTTACATAAAAAACAGTAGAAACCGTAATATTGTTATATAAGATCACTATTGTACCATAATTTTTTTTTGTTGTCAATATTCGATACCATAATTAAACATCAAGATCACAATATTGTTGGGTGGACCATGGCTTGAAGTTGTTATTATTATTATAAGAGTGGCTTCAATAAATCTTCCATTTTGGGACAATTTCGTAATTACAAACCGAAAAAACAAAGTCTTAAAAGTCAAGACAAAGTGGTGAGTGAGCCCCACACAAACTAAACGAAACGTTTCAAATTATGCTTTCATTAGGTCCCACACGAACCGGACCACGTAACCCTACCGAAAAAAAAAAATGGGGACCACAAAACCCAACCTGGCTGCCTCGGAACCAATGCATAAGGTATGAGCCGTGTGGCCCCTCTTCCCACTCGCGAGACCCCTCTCTGCTTCTTTTTTTTCGTGCGTGTTGACCCACCAAGTACATGGACCCCACCTTCTTGCCTAAAAATGTAGCCCCACTTAACACGTGCGCGTCTTCACGTGCCCACGTGACTTTCCCCCCCCCACTAAAACGCCGTCGTTTTCAGTGGTGGTTCGATGACCGTGTTGTGGTGGTCATGAACTGGTGAAGCTCTTGTTTGTCGTAAATCTCTAACGAGAAGTCTCTAAGCATGTTAGTCGTCGTTGATGAACCACCGGAGCTTGAACTCGGAGCCATAACCGACGATGGTTTCGAACCGGTTACGTGTTGTTGTGGTGGTGGTGGTGGTAGTCTAGCCAAAGAGGAAGCTTGTTGTACGGCGGCGACGTAAGAAGACGGCGAAGGACCAGCGGCTGGAAAAGCTAACATCTGAGGCTGATTCGACGGACCGGCGACGGATGGAACCAAGAAGAAAGCTCCGACGGTCGGAATCACTGTGTTTGATGGAATCGCCCACATCGGAATCATACCTTGCGGCAGAGTTTGTTGAGCCATGGTGGTAACCGGAGATTGAACGATTGTCGTCGTCGTCGTGGTGGTAATAGGAGCTAAACCGGAAGAAACCGAAACGGCGTCGTTTATGTCAATATATTCACTGTTAGAAGGTCTTTTACGTCTTTTCTTCACTTGATTTTCCCCCAAATCAGAATCAGCGTTAGTCGTCGTTGGGATTTTTAGGGTTCCGTTAACCGACATAGCAATCGCCGGAACCGTACCCGTACCCGTCGCCGCTATAATCGCCGGTTCGGCGTTCTCCAACAACCACCGAATCGTTTCGCCGTCGGATTTATGACCTAACTCACGAGTCAATTGAAAAATCCTAGCCGCACACGTGGCAGGCATACGTATCCTTCTTCCTCTTCCTTCAACCTTCGTGTGACGATCTTTTGTCGAAGCTCTCTTCAATGGCGGTCCCGTCGTCGGTGGAGCTAAAGACATTGATACCGAAGGTACCTCAAGCGACGGTGGTTCCGACTTTGGCTCGAGGCTCACTGTGTGATTTTTTACTTGGAGAGTTCTAGAAGTTTCTAAGCTTCTAACGCCATTGATGATGCTTGAATCAACGGTTCTTAGGGTTTCGTCTTTTTTTCCGACTTCTTCTCGCTTTTGAATCGTTGCCATTAAAATATAGCTTCGAAGGAGGAAAACTGACGGTGACGGTGGAGATGACGACGAAAAGATATATAAGAGCGAAAACAAGAATCGATATTAACGGTGTAACACGTCGAGAGAGAGAGAGATTAGTAAATCGTGACTCGTCTCTATATAGCGAAAGAAGAAAGTGTGAGAATACTCACGCTTTTTTGATTCACAAGGAAAAATCAACGGTTCCTTGATATATTTTGATGAGTTTATGAGAGCCATTATGATTTCGACACGTGGATCAATCCCCGTTCTTAGTTTTATGGGACCATCTGTTCAGGTGGGGTCCACTAAACTTTATTTCTTTTTGATAAAAGTTTTTTACTGTTTCTTTTGCTTTGTAAATCTTTTGGTTCTGTGATCCTAATTCTGTTAAAGCATCATCTCCATATAATACTAATATTTTTTTTATATAGTTTAATGAAATAAATAAAATTTTAGTTATAAATAAAATTGAGCCAATTATATGTTGCCATATGCTGTAAGAATCTCTCAAACATTTTTTTAGGATCTCTCAAATGAAAGATTTTGTGTTTTTCTTTTCTCATTTTTGTAAATTTTATTAGTTTTTTAATATGATAACCCCATTGAGATACCAACACTGGAGATACTCTTAGAATTTTTATTACTGTTTACAACGTATTGTGTGTGCAATGAAATGCAAGATTTCTCTATGAAATTAGTGATTATATATATTTGTTTATGAAAGCTTAATTTTATATTATATTTTACAAAAATTGAAGTTTCAATTCCTAACCGTTGAAAATGTTAAAATAAATAATTTCATTGGGAATGATATTTTTATGATATAAAAAAAGCTGTAAACCCATACTTGGGGTTGGACCCCATCGATGTAGGTCACAAAGCTGCGCCACCAAAAAAAAAGATAATTAGTGACTATGGAATAATCCTTTCCTGGATTCTAAAATCCTATCGTCCTTGGACTTAACCGGTCAATACATTTCACAAACATGGGACAATGTGTGCAATGAAATGCAAGATTTCTCGGTAAAATTAGTTATTCCAAAATCATATCGTCCTTTATACTTGGGGCAATATTTTAATCCGGATAACAAACAAATCCAATACAAAACCAAACCAGAAAAAAAAAATCAGATTAAACTAGAGCTTGAACAATAACCAAATCTAACCAATCTTAAACTGTAGTTTCACAGAAACCGGTTTGAACCACACTACCTAAAAAATGAATAGAAAGCGGGACCTACCACTGCTACAAAACGAAATTGGGTTAAAGTGGGCCTTAACTGGACCCTACTCTCCAGTGCCGATCACACCACACAAATTTGAGGACAAGGCCCAATTACTGGACCCCACCACTCCCTGCACAGGTAGGTGGTGACGTGGCCTTTTACAAACGAACGGGTCGGATCAGAAGTAACCCGACTCGAACCCAGAACATCATAATACCGGCTTAACCGGTAATTTTCAGGCATTAAACCCAGTGGGTTCCACATATGCGGTAAGAGATTTTGGCAATCCACCAAACCTTTGCCTAACCATCCGATGAGCATAATTTCTGAGGTACTAAACCACACAATTTTACCATTTCATAATCCTGCAAAAATCTGATACCAAATAAATTTTATAAAAGTTTGTTAATGAAATCGTAATAAATGAAAAAAGTTTTGATGTTTCGGCGATGAAAAAGGGTTGATGCTTGTTATATTTATTGTATAGGTCCCATTCTTTAAACACAAACACAGCTCATCATCAGATACATTTGTCTTGTGATTATGTCCTACCTGCAATTTCTTCTTACAAAGCCACAAAACATACCCTACGAGTCTGCAAAGAGCCATCGAGGATCCAACAAAGCATGCATTCCAACAATGGTATTACTCTTCCGTAGTAGAAACCGTGGCTAACTTCATGATCCCGATATGTAAGTGTACCGTGACTGAGCTCCTTCCAAAAGCTCCACAATTTTTTCTGCATAAATGCAAAGAAAGTGAGTGCAAGAAAGTAGAAAACACAAGAAACCAGTTATCAAAGAGATCTTGTGAATGAAATGATTTTAGAGTGAACCTGTGAGGAATCCAATCAATGGAACTGGTTCCACCGTCTTTTGACAACTTTCCAGCTTCTGCCTGCAATCGCGAGACAAGCATATCGGTTTATATTATTAACCGAGATAGCATAAGCTATAAACCCTAAACCCAGGGATGCCCAATCTGGTTGAACTGATATTAAATAAAGCTAAACGTACGAAAACCAATTCAGAATAAACCATGATTGAAACAGAACCGAAACAGAAGTAAATATCAACCTCCTATGTTTCTAAGCATCATAAACCTAAATCCTGAACTGAAAACCAGGCTAGCTAAAAAATACGACTCAGGAACACTCACCTTGTGTACTTGGTGAAGAATGGATCTCTCATGAGGTACAATGCCCATAGCAGCTTCCGTCTCCTAAGCTGAACCGAAAACAAGGGATTTCAGATAAACTGGTTCGACATTAATGCAACTGAGGTCCAAGAAATCTCTAACCTCGTCCCTTTCAGCTTGAGAGTAATGGATTTGCTTGCTCTTCTCTCCACACCACTTCAAATTTGCAAGAATCCCCATTCCCATAGTGTCCACGGAAAGCGATATAGCCCATGGAATCCAAGACCTGATTCCATATCTTCTGATGAAAAGAACGTAAATGAGCGGTCTCGTTATGAAAAGAACCTCACCAATTACAAATAACGCTCCCTTAACACCCTTCTCAGATAATAGCTCCGAGAGCGTTTTCCGCCTCTCTTTGATGATTGCAGGCTCTATAACTGCTTGCTGATGTTGAATCCTTCGAGACCAACCCGAGGTAGAAGATGCTGTTGTTGTTGTTCTTGTTCTTGCATTCTGACCAAATGAACTTAAAGCTGACATCGCCCGTCCTTCCAAGTTCCACGGATTATGATGATTTTGGTTTCCAAGACTATTAGTTCCGTGATTCCTATCTAAATTACCAGCTCTATTTTGCAACTCGGGTTGGTTAGAATCTTTCTCCTCATTAGGTGTTTCCCCTCCTTGAAGAAGCATCTTATATCCGCTATGCCGAAACAAGGCTAACCTAATGAGAGTCCTGAAAATTCAAATTTACCAGATATCAAAACGCCGAGTAAGTATCAATCCAAAGTGATCAGAAGAAAGCAAGCTTACTTCATAGCTTCAGTGAGAATAATGAAGTTCCATTTTTTGTCTTCTCCATAGAAGTGTTCAGCCGCTACTTCCACAACGGTTTCCAAGTCCTTTAAGATGGCGATGAGTAGCGGATAAGAAAGGGATGGACCAGTCTCGGAAGATCCAACACGAGCACGAGTTGTTGGAGCATTTTCAATTATGTGCTCATTGATAGTTGTGAATATCCCCAGAAAAGCCGTTACTACAGAGAAGATTACAGAAACTTTCATCATATTTCCGGATTCAAACACAGAAAGAGAGTTACACAGAAGAAAGTTTCTTTCAAAGTTGAAGATTCTGATGAATTTATCTAAGACTTAGGAAGCTAAACATGTGCGGGGTACAAGTAAAGTCTGCGATTTGCGAACCGATAAAACAAGTATAAGCCATTCATAACACAAGTTCCATTTCCAACAAGAGATTTCAGGAGCTAAACAGAGATAAAAGAAAAATAGTTCTTTTTGCTTTCTAAGATTGAAAGCAGCAAAATGTTACCAAAGTTTCACAAAACCTGCTTCTGGTCCAATCTCTGAAGCAGAAAACTTCTCAGGAAGCAGCCATGTCAATCCCTGCAACAAAATAATCATACTCAGTATACTGATAACAAAGTTTTGAAACTCACAACTACAAAAGTAACTAATTCCAGTATTATGCAATAGTTTCTTCAACTTTCCATAAACCCAATAAAGAAACCCTAATCGACAGAGAATCCAAACATAATTAGAGAGATTAAGCAGAAGAGTAATGAAATCTTACGTTTGCAAGAGATCCTAAGGAATGTACATACTCTCTATTTCTCCAAACCCATCTCTTATAACCTTCCATGGAGCTTCACAAACAAGAGAAATTTGAGGAAAAACAAAACAAAACAGAATTTTTCTATTTCACAGAAGAAATTCGGAAACTTAAAGAAAATCCCATTCACGATTTTTGTTTGTTTGTTTTCTTGTGTTCTTGGTTGCAATTTTGCCGATCGCTGGGGATGAAATTAGGAACTGGAGTGAAAATTTTCTTGTCCGTCGATTATGTACAGGTCGTACAATCAACGGTTACGATGTGATGAGCAGAGGATGATCATTTTATTGGGAAAAGTAATCTTGTGTGTTCTAAGGCCCAATTAAATAGCCCAAGATATATATATATATCTTTTTTTATCGAACGTCGCCGTTTAAGTGACTGCAACTTTTTCTTGCGCAGTGACGACGAAGCTGAAAGACGAAAACCCTAGACGACGATGCAATTGACTCTTGAATTCGGGTGCGATTTTTGTATCTTTTAATATAATTTCCTTTGATTTTATCTCGAAAGTTTCGAATTTTCGGCGAGTTATGCATCTTTGACTAGTTTGGAAAATTAAAAAGAAAAATCTGGGTGATGCTTTTTGTTCAGTGATTGTCTCGGTTCGTAGTTTGCATTTTAGTTCTTTTTTTTTCTCTAAATCATCTTAAAATTTGGTGTTTTTTTGAGATACTTACTGTGATTGCTTCTATGTAATGAGTGAAGTTAAAGAATTTGAATGATTGAGTGTATGTTTCACTGATTGATTTTAGAATTGTAAAAACTTTTCATTTTTGATTTGCAGGGGTGGTTTAGAGCTGCTTTGTGAATCTGTAAAGATCCATAAAGTAAACGTCGATTTGCCTGATGGTGCAGATAATGTAAGCTTGATTTCTTGAGTTTTTTGGTTCATAATGATTATATAAAGCTTACAGTTTTCTCTGCTCACTCGTTTTTTTTTTTTTTTTGCTGGTTTAGTTAAATATGAAGCATTTGCTTTCTTGGGTTCGTACAAATCTGATCAAAGAGAGACCTGAAATCTAAGTTGCACTGGGACGGAAACGGGGACAGAAACGGGAACGGATACGGGGACGGGAAACGGCAAATCCCAAATTTTAGAGATACGGGGAAACGTTATATATATATATATTAGTATTTCCAATATCGTCGTGAGAGTCGCCCAACTAAACCCGATTCTCTCTTCCTGCATCTTTCTAAACAGATTAAACATCTCATGAACCTTAACTTTCTTGCTAAGTACAGAAATCAAAGAATTCCAAGTAACAATATTTCTCACAGACATTCCATCGAACAACTTGCGTGCATCTTCGAACGAACCACGTTCCATGTAAAGCTTCAAGAGCACATTATCCACCACCTGATCAACCTTCTCCCTACGTTTCACAATCTGAGCATGGATTCCTCTACCAACCCGAAGATCTTTCAGATCAATGCAAGCTTTTAACGCAACGGAAATCGAAAAATCACCTGGATCAATGTAACTACACAACATATCGACATACACAAGCAAAGCCTTTTCTGGTAACCCGTTTCGAGAGTACCCAATCGCCATCGCTGCACACACTTCCTCAATAAGAAAAGTCGAATCTTTGACATCGTCAAAGATTTTCCGAGCGAGATCCAGTCGGCGACAAACAGAGAAAAGGGTGATGAGTTTGCTTAGCAGTTTCGGTTCGTGACGGAGACGAGGGTCGTTGAGAATCAAAGAGTATATCTTTTGGCCATGGTGAAGCGATTTAGCGGAGATGCAGGCATGAAGAACGTCTGTGTAAGCTTCGGGACTGGAGAAATCGGACGGTGAAGATGACTTGTCTATCAAAATGAAAAAATTAATCCATTGCCGTCTCCGATCAGAGGTGCCGTCTCCACCATGGCTGAAACGTCACCGGAACGTTTCATCGCCGTCCCCACTCCGACCCCGTCCCCGGAACGTTTCCGGTACGGGAACAGTGGGTCAATAGCCGTCCCCGTGCATCATAGCCTGAAATGTTCATGAAAGGAGATACTGTGTAAGTCTACTTTGTCTTTCTTTATCAAAAGCTGAATGATAGGTTAAAGGGTTATTAACTAGAGCGAAATCAATTGTTGTGTAGGAGACCTGGAGTTCTAGTGCTAGTGAATGATTGCGATTGGGAGCTAAGCGGTCAGCTCGATACAACAATCGAAGAAAAAGATGTTATTGTTTTCATTTCGACCTTGCACGGCGGATAAAGAACACGTATCGATGAGGAGAGATTGATGATCATCGCGAGCCTTTTACTACCTATGTTCTTTGTCATCTAGAGAACTGTTGTGTAGGATTTGTAACAGATTTGCTTTTTGATACTTGAAGATTGTAATATATGAAACTACATGATCTTATGTTTACTTGAAGATTGATATATGCAAGTCTGATTATCTTCTATGAGTCTTGTCTCTATAATATTTTATATATTAATTGAGTAGACATTTGGTTTGGTGAAAAAATTTCATGGGTCACTCAATGAGAATAGATATATCAATAAATTAACAAATCAAATCATTTCAATTAAGTTTATATGTCATGTTAGGGCATCTCCAACCCACTCTAAATCTTACTCCGAAATGGTTTTGGAGTAAAATTTTCTCCAACCCCACTCCAAATCCCACTTCAAAATGGAGTAAAATATAGGTTTACTCTAAATATGGAGTAATCTCATTTATCACTCTATTTTTTTGTTCTTCACTCTATTTTTTACTCCATTTTAGAGTAAAAAATGGAGTTAAACGGAGTAAAAAATAGAGTTGTGGGTTGGAGATGGTCTTAGAAATATATATACATATTTACATTATTTTTTTTAACATGAACTCACAAATACATGTGTTGCAAATATTAAATTCAACTAAAATGTAACATTTTAAAATTTTACATAACATAATGTTTTAACGATGAATCATTTATCGGTATCAAGTATTTTATAAAAATTGTAATAATGTCTATTTGGATACCATATGTGATTGATCATATAATTATTTTATTTTATATCGTTTAATCCATATTACTCCTATTTAAACTTTTGCTTTTGTTATAAACGTACAATTTTACAAATCAAACGTTAGTACTTGAATTCCGAAAAATTTATCATTTGCACTTTTTATTAGTATTTCTTTGAATTTTTATTTGAAAAGATTTTACTTTTAAACGCGATATTTTTATTTTATTTTGGTAAACTTAAATAAGTTTGAAAGAAACGACAATCTCAAACATATTAGATTTACATTAAAAAAAAACTTCAAAAATTCTTCAAAAATGCTTACATTTAATATAAGTGTCATACCAATTAAATTTTGCAAGATATAATATATTTATCTATATGGGAGATATACCATTTGATCTTTGTTATCTGTATTTTTTCCAATGTATTATAAAAAAACATGAATTTGTTCTTCAAATATTAATCTCGCGTTTAACGCGGGACAAAAATTCTAGTTTTAGAGTTAAATTCGATGACTTGCGGTCAATATGATATTAGTTCATCTAAGGAATCAGACCAAAGAAGTTGATATAACAATACATAAATGATGTGGTTACATTGCTACATTAAGTTAGTACAGGATACATCTTTGATACTCTCTGCTCACTTGGTAGCTGAGGAGGCTTGCGTTTTGTTATCCATCTTACATTTTCATTTACAAAAGAATTTGTTTCATACGATTCAAAGGGTTCTTTGCATTGATTCTTTATCTGAAAAGATCACAAATCGATGAGGAGATATATGATCATTATGCGCCTTTTACTACCATCTAGAGAACTTTTGTGTAGGAGTTGTAACAGATTTGCCTTTTGATACTTTGTCTTTGTAATATTTGTAAGTACATAACCTAATGTATTTGTTTACTTAAAGATTAATATATGCAAATCTGACTATCTGCTTTCTCTCCATGAATCTGGTTTGGTGTTACAGACTTAATTATCTACGTCTATAGTACGAAGCCTAAAATGAAGAAAAACAATCAATGTTGGACAAAATAACGCCAAAGTCTAATTAAGGAGTGATCTTAGAATTTTTTCGGTTGTTAGAACATTAGGTAAATGAATGAAAATAAAAATTAATAAATTTAATAGTTTATTTTTGTTTAGTGATTTGCGTATTTGATTGATCATGATCAACTAATGTTTTGCTTACATTTATTTACACATATTAAAAACCTAAAAATGTGTTTATGATTTGTAGTTAAAACAATTAGTAAAAATTAGCTGACGTAATCATATTTCTATAATGTTAGAAGAAAAAATAATATTCTCTAAATTATTTCTAAGATCTATATATTTCATGAAATATGAACAGTCTATTTCTTATTAAAAGATTTGTACTTCAATAAAAATAAAATCTTACATTCAATTAACTTCATTTTGTTTCACCACACATGTAACTTAAAACATTATCTTAACTCTTTTATTTTTCAACCTAAGACCAACGTTTAAAATATAATATCGTAAAATCTCAAATATTTCTCTACGATGAACAAAAATCAATATATATAAACTCACGAGACGAAGATAAATGACAAAAAAAAATGAGAAGTAATCATACTATAAAGATAGATTAGAAAATGATTGATAAATTTTATTAGGACATATATATAATGTAAGCAAAACATTAGTTGATCATGATCAACCATATAAGCAAATCATAGTTTATTTTTGTTTAGTGACAAAGCGTATAGATCATGTATTTTTTCTACTTAAATTTTAACAGTTTTTTCTAATTGAAATAAGATTGGAATAATTTGTTTTCCATGCAAAACATAAGTAAAATATACGCAAAATACAAAATAAATTTAAGCAAACAAAAATGCAAAGGCATAATGTTTTGATCATTTTTATAAAACTTAACAAAAAAAATTAATTAACAAAAAAACATAAAGCTTAATTAGATATAATAAGATATTTACACTTATATTGAAATAATTAACATTTGTATATATTTATTTAAACACATAAAAATATCAAAACTAATGGCATTAACATATGCTTGATAATAAGTATTTAATTTTATTATATTTATGCATAATACATATTTTTTTGTACGTTTGTAGATATTAAAAATTATATGATTTATCATGCATATTTAAATATTTAAAAATATTAAAATCGATTAATCAATCTAATTATTTATTCCGCGTTTGGACACGGGTCAAAATCTAGTATAAGGAATGACAAAAAGATAAGCGAGTGTGACATACGCTTTCTATTGAATGGAAGAAGAGGAAAAGTAATTTCCACTTGTCATCCACATACTTGTTTGATTTAATTCATGCTTGTTTTGGTCGAAGATTTAATTTTCATATATATGAATATGATGATTACAGACAGTATATATAATCAACTCGAGGTTTCATACAACTCGAGGAAGATGACGACAAGAAAAACAAAAAAAAATATATATATATATATATGAATTCCTTCCTTAAGAAGCGTGACAAAACTTGCGGTAGCATAGGCGCCGGTAGAACAGGTGGCGGTAGGACTAGACCACGTTGACGAGAGCTTCGGTTCTTCATCCAGAAATACATCTGGTATCCATTAATAATCGCCATTAACAGTACAGCCAAACCTATCAAAAGCTCTGCACACGATCCAATGACAGGGGCGAGAGCACTTCTGTTTGAATCCATGTTTTTCATATATATGATTTTCTGTTTTTCCAAACATTATATAGAAGGAAGAGAGGTTAATGGATTCATCAACATGTACCCGTTCATATTTGAAAACGGAGGATACGTATAATACATAAATTAACTTTGCCTTTAATCATAATTAGAAGGTATATTTCATCTTTCGGTCGTGATTTACATGTCCACCAACTGCTACTGTGATTGATTCTAGACCAACGTTTAAAATATAAAATCTCAAATATTTTTCTACGATGAAAAAAAATCAAAATATATATAAACTCACGAGACGAAGATAAATGACAAAAAAAATGAGAAGTAATCATACTATAAAGAGAGATTAGAAAATAATTGATAAATTTTATCATAACATATATATAATGTAAACAAAACATTAGTTGATCATGATAAATCATATAAGCAAATCATGGTTCATTTTTTTGTATAGTGACAAAGCATATAGATCATTTATTTTATTTACTTAAATTTTAACAGTTTTTTAAATTGAAATAAATTTGGAATAATTAGTTTTTATGCAAAACATAAGTAAAATATATGCAAAACATAAAATATATTTAAGCAAACAAAAAACAAAGGTTTAATGTTTTGATCATTTTTATAAAGCTTAACAAAAAACATAAAAACTATTAGTATTTTTAGAAATTCATATTTATTTTATCAGTATTTTTTTAGATCTTAAACATATTTTATTAATATTAATATTATATAATTGTTTGAGAACTCCTCAATGTACATGCTCTTATAAATCCGAATATTTGTTTGGGTCGAAGATTTAATTTTCATATATATGATGATTACAATATATATAATCAACTCGAGGTTTCATATAAGAGAAACCACTCGAGAAGACGACGAGAAAGAAAAAGAAAATACACTATTGCGAATTCCTTCCTTAAGGAACCGAGACTGGAAGCTGAGGTAGAACTCGCGGGGGAGCTTGAGGAGTTGGAGATGGCGGAGCAACTCTCCCCTTCATCCACATATACAACTGATACCCATTTAGTAGAGCAATAATTAGGACCGCGAGTCCGATGAGGAACTCCCCAAGGGACCCTATGACAGAGCCGAGTTCACTACCCTTTAGTTCCATGTTTTTCATTTCAAACCTACATAGTTATGGAGATTCCAACCATTTTATAGAAGTGAGAGTGAATGGAATCATCAACAATTGATACCGTTCATATGTAAAAACAGACGATACGTCTTATACCTTCATTCATTTGCCTTTAATCATAATTAGATTTTGATTATCTTGACTAAGTTACTGATTCTTGTGGGATCTTTCATTTACTGTTTAAAGGGAAAAAAAAGGGGTCAAATGGTTCCTAAGTTTGGTCATGGAACTTGGATAGGAAAAGGAGCAAGTGTTTTATGATAATACACCAAAGAAGCTGAACGAAAGGGTAACTTTTCATCTTTCTTTTACACGCCTTTCGCATGCTTGATACTTTCATCTTTCGGTTGCTTTATCTGATTGTTATATCCACTTGTGTTGTTCAAGAGCCTGAGACACGAGAGAAGAGCTGAGAGCAATGCTACAAACAGCTGAAGAAGAACTCGAGTACACGCAAACTTATATAACTTTCTTTACTCAGCTAGCTTCAAAATCACTACCAGATGCTATCCATTGCTTGACCATGCGCTTGATTCTAGAGTATTATCTCCTTCCTCCACCAATGAGAAAATTCCCGAGAATCGAGAACTTGGAGAATCCAAATCTTTACCACTACGCGCTCTTCTCTGTTATGTATCATCAATCTCTATTGATAAGGTAGGTCTGATATGTATTTTGCACTAAAAAGAGTATTTGATTTTATATATGTACATTATGAATTAACAAAAAAAGATCTTTTCCTTTGAATAAATTCAAAAATCCTTCTTTCAAAAGAAGGTTCACTTATAATATCATCAAAAGTTACAAAATTCATAATTCGATTTCATTTGTATATCAATAGATTTTTTAATAAAATGAGATAATAGAAGTTCTGTTTTGCATTAAGGAACGAACTTTGATTTAAATTAAACTTCAAATACAATCCATACTTTAGAAATCAACAAAGAAGGTTTACTAGCTCAAAAACCATCCAGAGTTCATAATAATAAACGAAAGAGGAAGAAACTAGAACAAAAAAAAAAAAAGAGGCTTTAGTGAGTGGATTCATCTTCTTCATCATCTCGAAGAAGACGACAAGACAAAAAAAACAGAATATATATATATATATATATATATATATATATATATATGCGAATTCCTTCCTTAAGGAAACGTGACAGAAACTTGCGGTAGCACATGCGCCGGTAGAACAAGCGGTGGTGGGACTGGAAGCCGAGGAAGACCACCTTGACGAGTTGGAGAGTTGCGGTTCTTCATCCACAGGAACATTTGGTATCCATCAAATTCATTTGGGACCGCCGCCTGTTCTACCAACGCATGTGCTACCGCAAGTTTCTGTCACGCTTCCTTAAGGAGAAGGAATTTGCATATATATATTTTCTGTTTTTTTTTTATTTGTCTTGTCGTCGTCTTCCTCGAGTTGTATGAAACCTCCGGAGTAATTCCACATGTCAAGCTAAAATTGTTCGTTGTATAATCGTTCGTGTAATTATTTTGATAATTTGTAATAATCCATAAATGTAGTTTTGTGATCAATATAATATTAGTTCATCTGAATCAGACCAAAGAAGTTGATATAACAATACATAAATGATGTGGTTACATTGCTACATTAATTTAGTACATGATACATCTTTGACACTCGCTGCTCACTTGGTAGCCGAGGAGGCTTGCCTTTTGTTATACATCTTACATTTTTTTTGCAAACTTGAGCAGCCGATGAGCTTATCGACGAGGTAAAACAGAGATCTAAGTAACCAACAGAGACACCATTGCAGCTGCAGAGTCAGGTCCATCATTGTTAACACTCGGTATGATAACTTCAGGCGACACTTGTTGCACAAACTCTTTTAGCTCTGTGAAGCTGCTATGCTCACTGTAAGGGACCTCGTACCTGAAAAATATGTAAAGATTCTCCGTCTCATGATTTTGAGCTCAATGCCACATAACTTGAAGATGTCGAATTTTACCTTATTATTGTACCCTGTTGTAATCTTCTTCCTGGAGACTTCTTTTTGGTCTTACCAGATGTCCAGCCAGTAGGAGAGAATGCAACAATAAGGCTGTATCGGTTCTGCAGGACAGAAAATTCGCCTAAGAATTCATCTTCTAAAGAAACCAGCCAAAACAGTCAAATCGAATGGATGTGTTTCTTACTGTGTATCGGTTAGCTATATGCTTCAACCGTTTGAAACTAGCAAGCGTCCACAAGGGCACAATGTGAATGTGGCTCTCCTCTTCCTTCACTGTAAACCACTGCATATCTTCCTTTGAGAATCCCAAGCATTCAAGGAGTTTTAGTTTTGAAGGATTGATATAGATTTTCTCGCGTAGCACACGCGCAACTTCCAAGAACAGCCTCTCCTTTCCTTTCAAAAGAAAATAGATGAAAGAAATGAGATACATGGATAAGCTGGTCTCAACATGATTTATCGATTCAGGAAAAGACGAGAGAAGATATTACCGATGGTGTAACTTCCTATTAAGAAAAGGGTCTTGGGATTGAAGGCTTCTGCTTGAATAGCCTCAACAACAAACTGTATTACCGCCTCTTTCTTTGGAAAGTCGTACTGCAACAAATGATGTCATCTGCATCAATACAATTATACAAAATTCGCTTTCCATCTCCCTAAGGAACAAAAATGGCAACAGGACCAAAGCTGATTCTTTGATGCATGACTAACCTGGGGGTTACAGTATGTAGTATCAAGGATAAGAGAGCTGATATGCGAACCCATCAGCCAGTTTGTCATCTCTTCACTATAGCGGAAATCACCCGTATGTAGAACAGCCTACACATATCAACACAGCCCATGGACCATTTATCTTGTGAATGGAAAGTTGAACATATGCTGATGAATTACACATTGGAAATGTCTAATTTGAGAACGCACCTTACCGTTGGCTGGTTCAAAGAGTATCATGATGGATCCTGGGCAGTGATTTGCATCAAAGCATGTCACATCAGTGCCCGAAATATTAACCTTCTGGCCAAGGTGCAGGACTTCCAGTCTCTCCCAAGGGATCCCAATCTTCATATTTACCAACTTCGCAGTAACTAAAGAACAATATATCTTCCCATGACTAAATGACTTTGTCAGACCTTGATAATCTGTAAATGAGGATCCAGAGAATTTAAGCATTGATTCCACAATATGAGGCTTTTTCTGTGTAGGTGTAACTAGGCAAACACCAGACTACTTACGATCGAGATGAAAGTGTGTAAGAAACCAATGGCAACAATCGCGTGCGAGGTACTTGAATGCGTCCTGCATACATATATTAAACCAGAAAGTCACCAAACATAAATACCTAGAACTCAGCAGGAAGTTTGAAGTCTACTTTCATGTGCATATTTGCTTGAATGAGAAAAACAAAGAAGTGAAACCATGGCCTGGCTTGTTATGGAGAATTACCACTCGAAAAGGTGTCCCTGGAATGCAATTCCAATGTGGAATGACTTTAGATTTTCCATTGTTACCATTTCTTCTCACAGCATGTCTACAGCCCGAATCTGATGGACTCTTTTCTGTGACAGGTTCTCTAGGGGACTTCCGGATCTTCGGGCTATCGGTAGCTTGACCAGGGAAAAATTCTGTAATCAACTTGTTGGCAGTTGGTTTTTTAGGCTCACTTGCCTTACGATTGGTTGGCGTGTCCCTCTGTCTCTCTGTAACATGGCTACTTGTGCATGCTTCTCTAAGTGCGTTAAGTGCATTCACAATCTTCTTTCTAGGACCAAGTGACGTGATACCTATGCTCAGGAGATCCTGAGGAATGATAGATAACCTCTCATCAATTCTCAACCCTGTTTGTCTCTGTTAACAAGTAAGCTATACACACGCATATAAATAAAGAAATTTTTTGATATTCCATTACCTCCTCTGTAAGTGACTGAAGGGTATCCCAGTCGATCTCTTCACGAATAAAAACATCTTCATATTTAGTTAAACCTAAACTCTTTAGCCAATTAAGCACTGGAGACAAGTCATTAACTAGCTGAGGAACCTCAACTGGATCATCAACAGATTCTTCAATAAAAGAAGATGAATTCCCACATTTCCTCAGTGAATCCTACAATCAAATTCACAAATTAGCAGTCACTCAATGGAGTAGTGAAGTAAAACTGAACAAAATCCCTACACTTTAGGAATCTCTGAGAGAGTTAAAGCTTAGCTTACTTGTTCAGTAGCCTGATTGTTTGACTTGTCAAGACACTCATTACTATGAACTTGCCTTTGCTCCTCACTCAAAGCTGAAATATCCATTGAACACAATGGGCATTGAATCGAATCATCCTTGCTTAAACTACACTCTCCACTGTTACTCTCAGAGCAAAGCTTTATCAACAAATCAAGCTCAGAGTTAGACTCAACAAACCCTTCTTCATATTCCTTGATTCCACCATCAAACCCGAGACGAATCCTCGATTTCGATAACCTAGCCTCCATCGAATTGCACAAATAACCTTCACGATTCGCCTTAAAACACTCATCCCTCACCTTCTCATCCAGTAAAACTTCTTCGGACTCTACCGCGAGTGAACAAATTGGCTCTTCGACATCTCCTGCAAAGCAATCAACACTAGATGGGATACAATCTGGAGTAGAAGACGAACCGATCAGATCCGCACCGAACGAACAATCCCCAGATGAAAAATCAAAGCCGGAGCTAGATTCAATAGCCGGAGCCGGAGCTACATTCTCCTTTCCTGGATTACGGCTAAGTCTGGGCTTCTTGTTTGGAGGACGGTGAGAGATGTTACCATTGGTTGGTCGAAGGGGTTTTCGAATCGAAATCTGTGTGGAAGGAGGGATCTGGAAATCATCATCGTCATCTCCGTCGGTGTTCGACATAAGTTCCGGCGACGGTGACGGCGAAAGAGATAGAGCGTGTTCGTTCGTTTGAGTGAAGTGAGAAAGAGAGGGAGAAGAAGCGAAGACGACGACGTTTCGAATGACTCGTTTGCGACTTGTGATTTAAACTTTTGTTGGAAATGTTTTTAAAAAAAAGGCAAATAAATCAATTAATGGGCCGGATCTGATATTTTTAAGCCCAAATGTTAATTTATTCTGAAATAAATGATTCACATAATTTAGGAAAATAATGCTAGGGTCGGTTCCTGGTTAAACTGTGGAGTGTTCTTTATAAATGCAGTGTTTGTGAAAAAATAGGGTTTACTTTTTCTTTCCAAGAGCATTTGTCGGCTGATTCTCTTCTCCTTGAGGCTTGTCCTTACGAAATCTCTGAAAGCTAACGAAGATGGTTAGTTCTCGATCTTTTAATTTCGTTTCGCTTCTCTTCTCTTGTGTAGAACGTTACACGCCTTAATTGCGTGTAGTTTCTGTGTTCTGTTTTGTTGGATCGTGTCTTTTCTGAAGGAAATTATTAGGTGTTAGGAGGATTTTGCATTTGGGATTTCGTGATTTGATTTGAGATTGATTCAACCATAAGGGATTGATAATTTATTAACTTGTTTGTTTGAAATATGTGTGTTTTTGAATAAAATTCTCAGGTTCTTCAAAACGATATTGATCTGCTTAACCCACCTGTTGAGCTTGAGAAGAGGAAACACAAGCTCAAGCGTCTTGTTCAATCTCCCAATTCCTTCTTCATGGTAAAAAAAGTTGAAACCTTTTGTGTGCTGCTTATCATCATCAGCATCACATTTTATAATTTTGATCACTTAACCTGAGTTTGGTTCTCGCTCGATGATTCCTTCCTTTTGGGTGCTGATTATATGTTGTTTTGGATATAGGATGTGAAGTGCCAAGGCTGCTTTAACATGTAAGCTTTGGAAAATGCCCTTTAAAACTCTTTGATCTGAATCTGTCCATGTTTTTTTTTGGGTCGAGAATTGATTGAATCGGTGTGGATTCTTTTTGCAGTACGACCGTGTTTAGCCACTCGCAGACGGTAGTGGTGTGCGGAAACTGCCAGACAGTCCTGTGCACACCCACAGGAGGTAAAGCAAAGCTCACTGAAGGATGCTCTTTCAGGAAAAAGATATGATTAATAGAAGAAGAAGAAGAAGAACAAGAAGAAGAAGATGAATCCACTCACTCAAGCCACACATCTTTTTCCTCTAGTTTCTTCCTCTTTTCGTTTATTAATATGAATTTTGGATGGTTTTTGAGCTAGTAAACCTTCTTTGGTGATGGTTTGATTTCTAAAATATGGATTGTATTTGGAGTTTAATTTAAATCAAAGTTCGTTCCTCTTCAACTATGAATTTCTCTGTTCTTTATATAATATATAGAACTCTTTAAGAGGCAAAAGCAAAACAAAACTTCTATTAACTCATTTTGTTAAAAACCTATTGATCTATAAATAAAGTCGCATATGAATTTTGTAATTTTTGATGATATTGTAAGACAAACTTCTTTTGAAAGAAAGGATTTTGGAATTTGCTGTAAGGAAAAGAACTTTTCTTATTAATAATTCGTAATGTACATAATCATATCAAATATTTGTTTTGTCAACCAAAATAAGAGTTGGTCTACACTTTGCTGCCTCCAAAGTTCCATACACGCAACTTCCCACTCTTGTCTCCACTGAATAACAACCCTTGAGGACCAATTGTAAGTGTCCCGATCGTATGCGTGGAGAACATCTTCCCTCTTTCTTCATAACTGTGTATACAAGAGATGGTTTTCGGATTGGATTAGAGAATTTAATGTTAGAATAGAGTACGATAGAGAGAGCGATTCTTAGATTGAGAATCACTTACGATGGTAGATCGTATATGCCGACTGTTCCGTTTAAATAAGAGCAGAATATAATCGGCTTGGCCTCTGCGTCGTGTAATCCACAAAGAGCATACACACTCTGTTTCAAAAACCAGAAAAGCAATCAGAATGGCTATTTCTTAGAAGTCTTTGTTCTTCTTGTTGTTATGGAGAATGGCAAAAGTATTACACGTGCAACTTACATGTTCTTCTCTGCGAGTATGGATAACTTTCAGGTTGCCACTTTCCAAAGAGCCCCAGACTTTTTTGGTCCCATCCAGTGAAGACGATAACAGATATTGCTCCCAACATAAAAGCGACGTGACTGTGTCGTTATGCTCCGTCAGTGTCGTTATACATTGCAGTGTCTTAAGATCCCACACCTGGAAATTAAGGTGTACAATTGTTGATTGGGATGCATAATTATATAGCATGCCAACTTTTATCGGTTAAAGAATGTAACTGAAACAGCCACCTACCTTTATTGTTCTATCCACAGAACCGGAGTATAGTGTCTGACCTCCAACAATCAAACACTTTACTTCACCACTATGTCCCTCGAGAGTTGTGAGATGTTTAAAAGGATCAGTCTCGGTGTCAGTAGCTTTCCAAACTGATATGCTACCAGACTGCAATCCATCAAGACCAAAAGAAACATACTTTAGATCCGAGATCAATAACAACATAGCAGAGTACTAACACAGGTCGAGAGAAAGCAAGTTACTTACACTTGTCCCAGCAAAAAGCATCCCGTTTCCAGCAACTATTGAATTCACCTGACCTACCGGACCACTGAGATGCAAATCTTTGCAGGTCTGGACATTAAACGCCTGCAAGATGGTACAGCAAAAGCTTGAAAGTTGAGACCATAACCAAGATAAAACCCACTGAAATCGGAAGAATGGTATTCAGACAACAGAAAAATGTCCTGAGTTCAGAGGCGGCTTAGACTAACCTTTAGAGCATTTGGCAAGCCAAGGAAAACCCATGACCCTTCACTAGTTAAAGACCCTGCTTCTGCTTGGAGGTTGATCTCATGTACACACTGACCAGTATGGCAGTCCCAGATTCTCAAAGCACCATCGCTACTGACTGAATAGAGTTTATCTGAACCCTCAGGGAGGGCGATCCCCTTTATATCCTATGGTCGAAAAGAATTACATGTGCTTTACATTTAGCCAACAGTTAAGAAGAAACTCCATGCTAAAAAAAATCGTAGAGGAAAAAAGAAGCATGAAAAGTACCTTCCTGTGTCCTTCAAGAGCAGCTACCATCACCAACCCAGGGAAACAACACCAAGAGTGTAAGAACTGGCATTCCTCACCCTTTTTGCAATTTCCAGATATCCAATATTTGCATACACGTTCCCTAGACTTAGGACTGCCACTATCCCCCGACCTCCTCCAAACTCTATTGCTTGAAATAGACAAGCTCCTTGACCCATACACAACATTCTTCCTCCTTGTTGGCTGGTTCCCCGAAACTGGCGAGTTCATCGACACATAGGCGTCATTCTTCCTTGGCCTGTTGCCTTCTGATGCTTGGAACTCTTTCGACGTCCAGACCAAATTCCTCGATCCCTTGTATGGACCTTTCTTCACTCTATTGTCAAAAGGAACACCGGGTCTTCTCGGAACTATATCTGCAGCGAAATCCTGATCTCTGTCCACTCCAAAATTCCTCCTCCCTTGCGAGTATCTCCTTGGCGCTTTATGATTCATACTATACATGGAGAGAACATACTAATTTTAGCAGACTCGAACCGAGCATTGTTGCTTCATCCACGATGATCCATATGGCAATTTCCAGGTGTGTATGAACTTCGAAATCGCCAAGAATACCAACATGAACAAAATCCCCCCCACCAAAACTCCACACAAAAACCATATAAATCTGATTCCAATCTTCCCATAAAGAACCTAATGTTACTAATAACAGAGACGAATCACAACTAAAAACCCACATGCTTTGGTGATTTCAGAACCTTAGGATACAACAAAAGCAACAAACAAAAAAAAATCCAAAGAAGAGAGCCCTAGCTCCAACGAATGTACATAGCAGATAAACTTGAATCCATCATCAATACTGGTGATTCCAGTGCATCGACGCGAATAGGAGGATGACGAAGATCAAGAAGAAGTAGAAACCCTAATTGAAAGCACGAAGACATCTTAAATCGGAGAGATGCGTAGCCGAAGTAGAAGCAAACCTGATAGATCTAGATCTTCTTCAAATTAGCACTGAGGCAAACTTCACGATTCAAATTCAGATCGATTCGCAAATCGGAAACCCCAGAGAGAAACGATAAAAAGTAAAGTAGACTCAATTTATATAGATTGGTGAAGAAAAGAAATCCTTGTTTCAGATTGGGCTTTTAATATAGGCCCATTATAACATGAAAAAACAAACTCCGAATTACAACAACTAAACGGTGCGTTTCGAGTCATCAATGACTAAGAAAAACATTCTCAAAATTTTGAAATACAGTATGTCTTCTGATACTACTAAATTTATCAACATGAAATGTGAAAATCATAGTGATTGTAGTGGGATTATGAAGGATAATAATGATTTCGATCGTGTTACTCCTTACCTCAAAAATGATTTAACAGATGATTAGTGAACATAATGATAAAAAAAATTAATTAAATCACAAAAACCGACGCTCTCTCAACAACATAGCAGACAAAAGTGCGTGCCGTTTCGTGCACGTTAATTAGGCCCACAAGACTCACGCGCGCCTCGGTCCCCTCCACACTTTTCTCCTTTCTGGGGCCTAAAAAGTCGATGCTCTAAGCCAATGGCATTTTCGTTATTTTAACGAACCCACAAGGGTAGTTTCATTAGCTTTCCTTACTTCCCCACACGTGACGCTCTCGAGAAGACCAGGCAAACGTCCACGTCAGCTACTAATCAAACGAGACATTTCAAAATTTTGAATCGTATCCCAACCGTTCGATTATGATTTTCCAAAAAGATGAAACTAGAGCCGTTAGATTCAGCTAAATTTGAAAAGTTCCTCGTGATTCGATACAAAATCGTGCGTTATGGTTCTTATTATTACAGAACAAATCTAAAGCTGACTTAACGACTCTGACACTGTGTGAACGAGAACGAGAACTTCGAGAAAGAGAAAGGTTTTTTATTTCAATTTCGAAATTCAAAGTTTCTCTGCAACACAACACAAATTCGTTTAGACAGTTTCTTTAGTTTCGGACAGTGAAACCAAGAACCTAAAGGATAGATCTTTGTTTCCAGGTAAATCTTTGGTTTTCATGTTTGATTCTCTTGCATGTTTATACAAAGCTTTTAAGGAAAAAAGCTTTTTTTTTTTCGTTTTTCTTTTCTTACAGTAAAGACAAAGTTGTGGATTTATCACCAAACTTGTGTGGAAGTGTGTTAGTGGAGTTTGGTTCGAACATTTATGAAATTTTTAAGCACACGATTTGTTGAAAGAGACTCGCATCTTCTTCTCTTTGAAACAAAGTCTTTCTCTTTATTGCTTTTTCTTTAAACCAGCTTAAAGCTTCGGTTTTGCTCTGTGTTTGAAGCTCCTGTATTGTTCTTAAGAAGGGTATTCTTGTCTTTTTTTTTACCTTCAATCTTCCAAAACTGTTTTAGCCTTTCATTTTAATAATTCTCATATAGTAGTAGCTGATGATGATGATGATGACGATGATGTTTCTATTTATTTATTATCTTATCATTAGCTTTAATAGCATTTTATTGTTCACACCGACGAAGTAAAGGAAATTTGAAAATGACTTGTTAATTTGAAAATATCGGGAAAAAAGGTTTTTGTTTATTTCCGTGATCATTTTCAAGATTCTCGAAACTCTTTTTAATGGCTTCTTCTTCTTTGTTTTAGTAAAAATTCCGTGTCTGTCTTTTATTTAAAAAATCAAATCTACCAACTTGTTCATTACTCATTCAACAACTCCCTTCATTAGTTTTTATTCCCCACTTTTTGATTTTTCCATTACAAAACTTAAAGACCAATTATTTGCCAGTGCCTCTCTCATTAAATACATATTTTGATCGTTTCTGGTTTCTGTAAATCACTAAAGTTTTGTTTTTTTTTTCTTCTTTTGTGCAATTCAGTGAAACAGAGTTGTGTGATCATGGTGGAGGTTCCAACAGTTGAAGATTTGTTATTATTACAAGCACAAGAGCTTGTACCAATAGCTTTGTCCAAAGCAAGAACAGTGAAAGTTTTCTCAAGCAGATGGAGAGTGATCATTTCAAGATTAGAGAAGATTCCTACATGTTTATCAGATTTGTCTAGCCATCCTTGCTTCTCTAAACACACTCTTTGCAAAGAACAACTTCAAGCAGTCTTAGAAACTTTAAAAGAAGCAATCGAGCTTGCGAATGCATGCGTAAAGGAGAAGCAAGAAGGGAAACTGAAGATGCAGAGTGATCTCGATTCTTTATCTGCGAAAATCGATCTTATCTTGAAAGATTGTGGATTGCTAATGAAAACAGGTGTTCTTGGAGAAGTTACACAACCTTTATCTTCTTCGATTCAAGACTTGGAAACGTTTAGCGTTAGAGAATTGCTTGCTCGGCTTCAAATCGGTCACTTGGAGTCAAAACGTAAAGCGCTCGAGCAGCTCGTCGAGGTAATGAAAGAAGACGAAAAAGCAGTTATAACAGCTTTAGGTCGGTCCAATGTCGCGTCTCTAGTGCAGCTTTTGACCGCTACTTCGCCTAGCGTAAGGGAAAACGCGGTGACTGTGATCTGCTCTTTAGCGGAATCAGGCGGTTGCGAAAACTGGCTTGTCTCAGAGAATGCATTGCCTCCATTGATAAGGCTACTAGAATCCGGAAGTCCAGTTGCTAAAGAGAAGTCGGTTATTTCGTTGCAGAGAATGTCGATATCATCAGAGACATCGCGTTCGATTGTTGGTCACGGCGGGGTTAGTCCGTTGATCGAGCTTTGCAAAACAGGGGACTCTGTTTCTCAATCAGCTTCCGCTTGTACATTGAAGAACATTTCCGCTGTGCCTGAAGTAAGACAGAATCTAGCCGAAGAAGGAATCGTTAAAGTAATGATTAATATACTTAACTGCGGAATTCTGTTGGGATCTAAAGAATACGCAGCGGAATGTCTTCAGAATCTTACTTCAAGTAACGAAGCTCTTCGAAGATCGGTTATATCCGAGAACGGGATTCAAACTCTGCTCGCTTACTTAGACGGACCACTCCCTCAAGAATCAGGAGTTGCAGCGATTCGGAATCTTGTTAGCTCTGTTTCGGTCGAAACTTACTTCAAGATAATCCCAAGTTTAGTCCATGTTCTTAAATCAGGATCAATAGGAGCTCAACAAGCAGCTGCATCAACGATTTGCAGGATTGGTACATCAAATGAAACGAAGAGAATGATCGGCGAATCGGGTTGTATCCCTTTGCTGATAAGAATGTTGGAAGCCAAAGCGAGTGGAGCTAGAGAAGTCGCTGCTCAAGCTATAGCGAGTCTTGTAACGGTTCCAAGGAACTGCAGAGAAGTGAAGAGAGACGAGAAGAGTGTGCCGAGTCTTGTGATGTTGCTTGAGCCTAGTCCGAGTAATTCAGCGAAGAAGTACGCGGTTTCGGGTTTGGCTTCTTTGTGTTCGAGCAGGAAGTGTAAGAAGCTGATGGTTTCGTATGGAGCTGTTGGTTATTTGAAGAAGTTGTCGGAGTTGGAGGTTCCTGGTTCAAAGAAGCTTCTTGAAAGGATTGAGAAAGGGAAATTGAGAAGTTTCTTTAGTAGGAAGTAAAGAGAGGAAGAAGAAGAAGAGGAAAATGAAGCAGAACTTCTCTATATGTATTCTGTAATGTTTCATAATCTATATGAAACTTGAGCCACTGGTAATGATATCTTATTTGGTATATATATATATGTATGTAATCTTGTAATGTTTCAATGAAGTATAACTATAAAATCTAAATTAGATTAAAAAATGAGCATGATCATGAAAGTTTTCTTATAATCTCAGCATTTATATCACAACAACAAAACAATCACAAAGACATTTTGAAAGAAAAGACACGGTTTCTGATTTTGCAAAACCATAGAGTCAAGAAGTGGTGGAGATTCTGATGCCGCTTAGAACATAGCCTCCAAAGGAACTCATCTGCATGTGAGGATGAGATCTTGAAGGAAGCACCTGATACTCGCGTAGCCACGGTTCTGTTATTTGCAGATTAATCGCCATCTTCTCTTGCTGAAGGTTATGCATACATGTCGCCAACGGCTGCGATTTTTCATTCATCGTCATGAGATTTCGTTCTGATGAAAAATAATTACCAAACATACTGTTAAAAGCTTTGGTCTTACGACATACCTGTAAATACTGATGATATATAGCAAACGGTGCAGAGTAGGAAAGCAGTGGCAATACGTCTTTAGCTACGCTCCATGGATCTTGGTCTTGTGCAGCGATGATTAAGCTGCAAATCAGTGTCCATTAGTGACGAAAGTTATGAACCCGAAACCATTTTTATTCGTAGGAACACTTATGTTTAACTTACCTAGAAAAACCGTTTTCACGCCACATTTGGATTGCTTCTTTCGAAGCTTTGGCTCCAGCTTTTGGAGCTTTGATAATTTTGCACTCTGGAGCAACAGCACCTACTACTATAGCCTCAGCGGTCACAGAAATTTCTTCTACTACCATATCAGACGTAGATGGTTCCTGCATTATTTCAATTAAAACCTTTTGTTAGATTCAGAAGATTTCTCATATTAAGACTCAAGTAAAAAACACTACAGGTTCGTGCAACTTGCATTGATATTAATCTCGGCGTTATAAACTACTTCTTGTTGATTGTTTTCTTCAGAAGACGCAGGTGACGAGAGTTCGCTTATAGATGACTGCACGATCCTGCACATAGAAGGGTCAATTACAGATATGACGGCTTTAATTCCAAAAATCTAGAGCGAAACGACATAGAGACAATCGAACATACCTCTCTATAACCTTGTCACTAAAGTTGAACATCCTTACCATCTCCACAGAATAAGGATATTTTCCCTTATATGCATTGCAAACATAACCAGTGCCTGTTAAAAAAAATACAATTACGACACACGGTTACTAGATATAATCAGTAGTGAATCCTAATTGCAGTAGTTTCTATTGCTCGAATGGAAAATTGGAGAGGTTATAAGAAAAGCTCAATACCTCCTAGTCGTTCAGCCACTGCACCAGTGACAAGGCCACCAACCATATCGACCACAAGCACATCCGAGTATGCGGTGACATTAGCCATTGTTAACAAAAGAGATAACGCATCTACTCGTATGAATCTACAACACAACAAACAGAAATCAATACTAAACCTTTCCCACTAGCTGCTATCGGTTGATATCTAAAAGAGCGAGAAAATTCAAATTTCAACATAGAAAAAAGGACTCAGGATCTTCAGAATACAATCAAAGAAATAAACAAGTGTACTTACCCGATTCTGGAGGGATACTTCTTGAAGTAAGCTTCACAGATACTGGTAAACATAAAACAGATCCAAAAATAAGCAAAACGAACGAAGTCGAGAAACAAAAGGAGACAGAACAAAAAAACCGAAGAAATACCTTCGAGCAAAAGGCCGTCTTAGAAGCAGCTTTGGCGCATATTTCTTCTGCTTCTTAAGCTTATATTTTTCCTACAAAAACAATTATATCTCTTATAAAACTTTGAAGTAGAAGCAGAGAGATTGATTAACAACCGAATAATACATACCTGAGAAAACTGAAACTTCTTATCAAATGTTTTGCTATTTGCAATAAGAGCTTCAATAATTTCATCCCCTTTTGCACCCTCTCTACACATAAACAAACCGAAAAAAGTTCGAAAAATCTTCCAATGTATATATATACACACAAACACACAGAGAATAAACAAAGTCTTTCTTCTAACCTCCTCATAGCTTCAATTTCTTCACCAGTAAGACTTTGAGCTTCATTATTATCGACAAGTTCTCGATTATCTCTCGAATCATCGATAACATTATTACTGTTATTTTCTGAATCAACAAAACATCAATTATACCAAAAACTCAATCTATCTATAAAACCAAACATTGTAATTAAAAAACAAATTCTGTTTTTTTTTGTTTATTAAGGATTAATGTGAAACACAAACCTTGTTTAACAGGTAGAATACGAGATAGGAAAGAACCTTCTTCTCCGTTTTCGACTTGGAACAGAGATCCAAACGGAGCTCCGATCAATGGCTTTAACGAATAATTCTTATTACCGATTTTTAATATACTGTTAAGAAGAGAAAAAACAAATCAAAAATCAATAAACCAAATTCAAAACAATAGAATTGAGAATTAGAATTAGATTCGAAGGAAAAAACTCACGCGCCACCGGAGAGACGAGCGAAGACAAGACGATCACCATCGTTAACATCGAGCAAAACGCTGCAACCTTCGAAAGCAAATCTGGGATTTGGATCTTGAGACTTATTCTCAGACATGCTTGCCTGATCCTTATTGAACTCCATTAGGAACAAAAAAAAAAACAAAAAAAACTGCAGTTTTTGTTTTGTGTGTAATTCAGTACAGAGAGAGAAGTAAAACCCTAACGACAAAGGTTTTGTCTGTTAAAAGAAGAGCGGGTTTTTTTTATGTACGTGAAAAGCCCATTGGGCCTTAAGATGATAAACCTTAGCCCAAAGCCACGTGGACTTGTTTGTTGACTCCTAGAGATGTGTGCCACGTGGTTAGGACGCGCGGGATATCCTCAACATCCGCAAAAACAGACTGAGATATGATTAACTGTGTGAGGAGCACGGGTGTTCACAAATAGTCAACGTAATCGACGGCTGAGAATCAAGGATGTAAAAGATCAGTGCGTTGACCAACGGTGATGGTTTTGTTTGTTTATCGGGAAACGAAGATAACCAAACAAGCCCTATCTCCGATTTAACACAACGAAGCCAAACAAGATCAAGACAAAACAATTTAGCTTACGTTCCAAAAACAGAGTCTTTTAAAAAAAAAAATCTTGTTTTTTTATCCCTTCTGGGTAATCGCTCTCTGTTCACATATCTCTCGGAGACTTTACTAGAGATTCGTCTTCGTAACATCTCCAAAGGTATTTCGAATTCACAATTTTGATTTAAAGGTATCAATTTTGAGGGTTAGAATTTGCGAATTGTGTGCCTGCCTTGTGATTATCGAAAAAAAGTTGCAATTTTTATTAGGATTTTCGAAGGTTTCTTTGTGTATTGATTACTATATGTGGTAAAAATTTCAGAGAGAAATATGGCGAGTACATTAGATGTATCAAGAGCCGAGCTTGCTCTTGTGGTGATGTATTTGAACAAAGCAGAGGCAAGGGATAAGTTATGCAGAGCAATACAGTATGGTTCCAAGTTCTTGAGTGGTGGACAACCTGGTACTGCTCAAACTGTTGACAAAAACACTAGCTTAGCTAGGAAAGTCTTTCGTCTTTTCAAGGTTAATCAATCCTTTTTCTTGTCTCGAATTTATGTTTGTTTTTGTGATTCATTTTTGTTTTTTTCACTAATATGTTTATTTTTGTTGTTGCAGTTTGTTAATGACTTACATGGTCTCATCAGTCCTGTGCCTAAAGGGACTCCACTTCCTCTTGTCTTACTTGGAAAGGTGCTTTAAACCCATTAGTGAATTGTGCACACAAATTGTTTAAGAGTCTTTTGAAGGCTTGTTTCCTATTTTTGTTCTGGATCAATCTTTGTTGATGGGTGTTTTGTTATTTTTCAGTCGAAGAATGCGCTTTTGTCTACATTCTTGTTCCTGGATCAAATTGTCTGGCTTGGGAGATCAGGAATATATAAGGTGAGAGAGAGAGAGGTCAAATCTGTATACCACTGGTTTATTGAAGTTTTGTGTTGTGTTTTGGCTAATGTCTTATTTTGTCTCATCTCAGAACAAAGAGCGAGCTGAGTTACTTGGACGTATATCGCTTTTCTGCTGGATGGGATCCTCAGTTTGTACAACTTTAGTCGAGGTTTGTCTTATTTCTCTACCTTGAAGTTCCTTATATACAAACATTTCATTTAATTTTTCTTCGTGATGATTCCTATTGTTAAACATGTTGCCACTTACTATCGGTTTAAACTGCTATTAGATTGGTGAGATTGGAAGGCTCTCTTCATCGATGAAGAAGATCGAAAAGGGGCTTAAGAATGGTAACAAGTATCAAGTAATGCTCTCTCCTTTTTATCGAAAAATAACTCTCTCTCAATCTTGTGATTCTTCAAAATCTTATTAGAAGCCCAATTCATGTTTGTGAATCGTGTAAAATGCAGGATGAGGAGTATAGTGCTAAGCTTAAAAAATCGAACGAGAGGACACTTTCTCTGATCAAATCAGCCATGGACATTGTTGTAGCAGCTGGTCTTCTTCAGTTATCTCCACAAAAGATCACTCCTCGTGTCACCGGTGCATTTGGATTTACTACCTCAATCATTTCATGTTACCAGGTAAACACTACTCTTCTTCGTTCTCCATTACAAACCCGCTTTCAATGTTCGTAACTTTCCTCTTCTGATCATATGTGATTCTTGTTTCATTCAACATCACAGTTGCTTCCGACACGCCCCAAGATCAAAACAACTTGAAGCAAATCAGAAGAAGCGCGTTGGGGAGAAGATCATTTCAGAAAGTTTATGTTGGTTCTTTTCAGTAATTTGCTGTTGTCATAAAATACTTATCTGCAGGAATGATGATTCTATTCTAATAAATACGTTTATGCCTCGGTTTCTTGATGCACAAGTTCATAGGAATTTAGGATGTGTTGATTTTGCAAAGCAAATACTGCAAATAAAACTTTATAGATGTGTTGATTCAAAAAGAAAAAACATTAGTTTGGTATTCGTCTTAGTACTTAAACGCAAACAAAAATAAAAACACCAAATACAAACTATTGTTGCGTTTTGGTGATTTTCAATGTTAAACAGAACTTTTTTGCTTCTTTGGGCTTTTCTTCACATCCCCGCAAGGTTTTAAACGCTATGGTCCCAATAAAAGCTTAATTCATTCCCAAAATTGGCGTAATATACAGAGCAAAAGAAGAATCTCTCAGTTCAGTTTAGACTTGACCAGGGTTTATATGATTACATCCAGTTGAACCGGGAATATCTTCTAAAAAGGTACTTCGGTTTACGATTAAATTGGTTTGTACCGGTGAAAAGTGCAAAAGGGATTGCTTCTCTTTGCTTCCAAAGGACCCAAACGGACCCCACCCTTATATATCAAACTCCACGCGCTTCAACGGCGCGTGTACATTCGTTTAAAATTAGTAATTAATTTTTTCAAATAATGGTAGAGATATAACATAATCTAAGGAAAGACGATACAAAACATTAAAAACTATTCCAAAATGTTTAAGATACCTTGCTCATAATACAAATGCATGAATATATACATATCCATAATTTTCCAAAAACAAATCTAATAATTTTGATGAAATTGGAAAAAAAATCTGAAAATCACCATTGTTGCCTATGACAAACTCGCACGTTTTAAGCCTAATCTCTCACGAACAATACATTAAACATCGTTGACACGTTGACCTTTAAAGCGCGTATACCACACTCGCTTCTCGTTTGGTCCTTAACCCTTGAACCACTTCATATCAACCCTTGAAAATTTCACTCGTCACACACATTCGATTCGTCTTTCTCAAATTTTGGTGTATATATACAAACACAAACAAAATCATCTCTATATAAATATTTCAATTGGGTTTCAGAAATATTCTTTTTTTTTTTCCATTAAAGAAGATGAATTTATTCACGAGAACATCATCAAGGAGTAAAAAATCAAATCTTTTTTACGTAACCCTAGTGGCGCTTCTCTGCATCGGAAGCTACCTTCTCGGAATTTGGCAAACCTCGACGGCGGATCCACGCGCCGCCTTCGACGACGGTGGTGCACCGTGCGAGGAATTCTCAAGACCTAATTCAACGAAAGATCTCGACTTTAACGCTCACCACAACCCTCAAGATCCACCACCGGTGACGAAAACCGCCGTGAATTTCCCGTCGTGCGACGCGGGACTGAGCGAGCACACGCCGTGCGAAGACGCGAAACGGTCGTTGAAATTCTCTAGAGAGAGGTTGGAGTATAGGCAAAGGCATTGTCCGGAGAGAGAAGAAACCCTAAAATGTCGGATTCCGGCGCCGTACGGTTATAAAACGCCGTTTAAGTGGCCGGAGAGTCGTGACGTGGCGTGGTTTGCGAATGTGCCTCATACGGAGCTTACGGTTGAGAAAAAGAATCAGAATTGGGTCCGGTACGAGAATGACCGGTTTTGGTTTCCTGGTGGTGGTACGATGTTTCCACGTGGCGCTGATGCGTATATTGACGATATCGGACGGTTGATTGATCTCAGCGACGGCTCTATACGTACGGCTATCGATACCGGTTGTGGGGTAAGTTCAATTTCCCGGTTCGGTTTAGTTTTTGTCTTTCTATTATTTAATTTCTTTTAATTTTAATTGCTTCTTTTTACATTAGGAATTCATATTGGTTATTTTTGATTTTAATACTTTAAAAGAAAAGAAAAGAAGATTTTTTTTCCCCATCAATCTGTTTCAATCGAATAATCTGTTGGAACATCCTTATAAAAGTTACAAATAATTCAAGAATGCATCCAAATTAGTTAACAAGATATATTCATGTTTATCATATCTACTATAAAATCCACCTGATTGTGTTTAATATATTAACAGCTTAATTTTGGAATTAGTGCATATCATTTGTAGATTTAATGCTTAAGAATAGAACATTATTATATATGTTGGAGTAATGTATTTTCAACATTTTTGGTGTCTGATTGTGACCCACTAACCAAGTCACTGTTGACCTGCTCATACCCTACCGTTAAACCTGTAAAGTTGAAAATCAAACCAGTAGTTATAAAACAAAGAGTCAAAATCAAGAAATTAAGATTAATTAGGTTTGACTTAGTATTCATTTTGTTGGTATCAATCAAATGTTGTGTGTTTTGGTTTTTCAGGTCGCTAGTTTTGGTGCCTATCTTTTATCAAGAAACATCACAACAATGTCTTTTGCTCCAAGGGACACACACGAAGCTCAAGTCCAGTTCGCACTCGAGCGTGGCGTGCCTGCGATGATCGGAATCATGGCTACAATCCGCTTACCTTACCCATCTAGAGCCTTTGACTTAGCTCATTGCTCTCGTTGCCTTATCCCTTGGGGCCAAAATGGTTCGACTACTCTTAAACCCTAAACTACTATTACAAAACTATCATTTTGTGTTCTAACGCTGTTGAGTTATGTTGCAGATGGAGTTTACTTGATAGAAGTTGATAGAGTTTTAAGACCGGGAGGGTACTGGATTTTGTCTGGACCGCCGATTAATTGGCAGAAACGTTGGAAAGGATGGGAACGGACGATGGATGATTTAAATGCAGAGCAGACTCAGATCGAAAACGTCGCGAGAAGCTTGTGTTGGAAGAAAGTTGTTCAGAGAGATGATCTTGCTATTTGGCAAAAGCCCTTTAACCACATTCATTGCAAGAAAATAATTAGACAGGTTTTGAAGAAACCGGAGTTTTGTCGCCATGATCAAGATCCCGACATGGCCTGGTATACGAAGATGGATTCTTGTTTGACGCCATTACCGGAAGTTGACGAGGCAGAGGATCTCAAGACGGTGGCAGGAGGGAAGGTAGAGAAGTGGCCGGCTAGGTTAAACGCGGTTCCACCGAGAGTAAGCAGAGGCGATCTCGAGAAAGTCACACCGGAAGCTTTCTTGGAGGACACGAAACTGTGGAAACAGAGAGTTTCTTATTACAAGAGATTAGATTACCAGTTAGGTGAAAAAGGAAGATACAGAAATTTACTCGACATGAACGCTTACCTCGGTGGATTCGCGTCGGCTCTAGCCGATGATCCGGTTTGGGTCATGAACGTAGTTTCGGTCGAGGCTAAGCTGAATACTCTCGGTGTCATCTACGAGCGTGGTCTAATAGGAACGTATCAAAACTGGTAAGCTTTAAACCAAACCAAAACTAAACCGGGTTTTCTCGTTGAATGTTTATGGTTTAACCCGGTTTTTTGTTCTGTTCTTGTTAGGTGTGAAGCGATGTCGACGTATCCAAGAACGTATGATTTTATCCATGCTGATTCGGTTTTCACATTGTACCAAGATAAGTGTGAACCGGAGGATATATTGTTGGAGATGGACCGGATTCTTAGACCGGGTGGTGGAGTGATTATAAGAGATGACGTGGACTTTTTGATTAAGGTTAAGGAATTAACCAAAGGATTACAATGGGAAGGTAGAATTGCTGATCACGAGAAAGGTCCTCATGAGAGAGTGAAGATTTACTATGCGGCTAAACAATATTGGACCGTTCCTGCACCTGACGAAGATAAAAACAATACTAGTGCTCTCTCATGATTTTATTTTATTTTGAAATTCTTGAAATGTTGTGTTTTTTTGTTTTTTGATTCTGATATTTTTTTACAACAATAAATTATCAATGATCATTGTTGTCATATTCTTATCATATGAAAGAAAAGTAAAACAAAAATTAACTAGATCGACTAGTACCACATCCTATTGTCATCATCCTCGAGAAGATAATAGGTGAAAAATCTTGTGTCAAGAAGAATTTAAGAAACTCATTTCCTAATAAAAATTATTAATAACAAATATATGGTAACTAATATACAAAATTTTATTTAAGGAATATTGAAAATATTTGAAATATCTTATTTTCTTTTCAATAACTACTAGATATTTTGATCCGAGTCAAACGGATGATTAGATTTTTTTTAAAAAAAATTCATGATTATTTTTAATAGATGAGAGAAATTAAAAATTAAAAATATAAAATATATTATGTTTGATCAAAATTTAACTTTATTATATTTATGCACAATACATAACATTTTTGTAGGTTTATAAATGTTAGAATATACGTATAAATATTAAATTCGATTAAAAATATATTTAATCATTTCAAGAATCTAGTACAAGTTATTCAAGAATATATTTAAATTCGGTCAAAATCTAGATAATATATAATCCTTATTTAAAATATATTCCTTATTTTCTTTTTAAATATTTTTGTTAATATTGACACATGTCACAATCTAAATTAACAATTACACATATCACGATCTAGTGTTTAAAAATTTTGTCTACGTGTCATGCTCTCATCGCGCGGATTCTCTTTTATATAATAAGATTCGATCAAAATCTAGTACAAGTTATTCAAGAATTATCTAACTAAATTTCTGGTAAATATGATGTCTAATTAAATACTCCATTTGTGTATTTTTGAGTTTTTTATATATTTATTTCTTGGTGAAAAGGAATAATACTTTCTGCCGGCCTTTTGTGTGTTCTGTAAATCGGCGACATTTTGAGTAAGTAAAAAAGCATATGTTATAAATAAGGCAATTCATTTTGACAGCTTTTCATGTCCATTATTATCCAATCATTCAATTATTGATCTTAGGTTATATCGCAATAACTCTCCATTGTACTCAAAATTCCGAATATGGGCCATGTAAAATAAGTCACTCACCGTTTACCTCAGCCCATCTCCACCTTTTACTTCTTCTTTTTTTTGCATGATGTAAATTTCATTAAAATGTAATGTTTTAAGTAGCTAATTACAGTTAGGACCATAGAGTGGTTCTGGTCCGTAGTATGAGACAAGGGTAAGACCGTAGTTTAACAACGGAGTGGACTTTTTATGAAGATGTTTAAGAGAAAAAAAAGGTGACAGTGAAGAGTCAACGAAACTATTCT